>CAUYUJ010018921.1:71098-125320 GCA_963575745.1 Prorocentrum cordatum
AGATCTCGGTGCTGGTGGTAGTATTTCGGTCACCTGGGCAGCCAGAATACTAGCACCATCGCCGAGATCGGGATCTTCTTCCCTCGGTGGAGGCACACCGCCGATACTGGTGTTGGTGTCAACCTCTAGGGGGCGTCGGGGGGGGGACCTGGAACGGGATGGCGCACCACAGCATCGCTGATGCACCCCTGGTTTGCTCTGGTCGTCGTACTGTCGGGGCGTTGACCTAAGGAACCCTAAATCAGGAACGAGGCCCCTTTTCGTTATAAATGTAACTTTGATTTTCCATGGAAAACCTCAGGAACACCCGAGGCAAACTGTGAAACAATCAAGGAACACCGAGCCCCTCCCCAACGAAAAGGGTTCCTTATTCAAGCCGCTCGCTGTAATCGTCGTCGTCCTGCTCGTTCCTCCTCCTCCGTGCCCTCGGCTGTCCTCCTTCCTCTGTCGGCGGCGAGCGGAGGGGGGGCATGAGAAGGAGAAGGCCTTCTCGGGAGGCTCGGAGGTCCTCCGAGCTTCCGCAAGGTTTCCCAAGCCGCCCCCAGAGATACAGAAACAAACACCTCGGAGGGCGCAAGGGTTTTCGAGAGGTCCCGCCGCCTGCTAAGAAGACCTTCTCCTTCTCGCTTCCCTCCCTCGCTCGCCGCCGACTCTGCTCCTCCTCGTCCCCGCGCGCAAACCAGCAGCTCTCGCGAGGCACCCGTCGTGCCTGCTCCCACGCTCCCCCTCGCGCGCGGAAGCACGGAAGTGTCGCAAGACCCCTCTTGTTTTGTTAAGCCTGCGCGCATGATGCTGCCCAAGAGCGGCCACAGGATGGGTGCGGGGGAGGAGGATGGGGAGCACAGGGCTCGAGCTAAACAGTGTTGCTCGTCCTCGTTTGTTAGTTGTTTTCCTTAGTTATGTTTTTTTTTGTCTGCCTCTGCTGCGAAACGAACTGGAAACGACGACGGTCCACGAAATCGCCAAAGCACCGTTTGGCTCGAGCCCCGGGGGATTAGGAGCAGAAGCAGGGAGATGGAGAGCTGGAAAAGGGGATCGGGAGGGAGGCAGGATGGAGGAACGGGGAAGAGGAGACGGGCGGGGAGGAAAGAGAAGAGCACGTAGGAGGATAATGGCTTCGAGGGGGAGGCGGGCATGAAGGGAAGATGGAGTAGAGAATGGCAACGAGCACATCAAGCGACGCGCCGGGTCGGGATACAGGACGGATGGGAGCAGAGGGGGCGGAGAGGGGGATCATGGGGAGAAAGAGCAGAACGAAGCGGAGGGGGAGAAGGACGCAAGGGAGGAAAGGGGGGCAGGATACTTCACAGGGCGATCAAGGAAGGACGACGTACACGACGAGTGGGAGGGACGTAAAACAAAAAGAGCAGGAACACGACGGTGACGATGACGAAGGAGAAAGAACACGGGGACGCGCGTCGGGCCGCGTTTCCATGCGCCGCGCCACGGCCAGCCCACCAAACCCCGCGGGTGCCTCTCACGTGGCACTTTGGCCAGCCTCAGCGATACATTGTCCCTGCCCCTTCCTCGTAGTCGGCGTCGCCGTGGTCCTCGTCGTCGGAATCACCGCCGAAGTCGTCGTCGCCGTCGTCGTCGTCGTCGTCGTCGACGTCGTCATCGTCGTCGTCGTCGTGGTTGTTGTTGTTGTTGTTGTTGTTGTTGTTGTTGTTGTTGTTGAACTCTCATTACTGAAGTATAAAGATTGTTGGTCCCCCCTCTGGTAACCGTTGCGCTTCCCTTCGCCTCGCCCTCGCCGCCCTGGCGACGACGACGACGCCGATGACAACGACAACGCCGACGACGACGCCGATGACGACGGCGACGGCGACGGCGACGGCGACGGCGACGACGATGACGACGGCGACGACGCCGCCGTCGACGACGCCGACGGCGACGACGACGACGACGACGAAGCCGACGACGAAACCGACGGCGACGGTGACGACGACGACGACGACGACGACGGCGGCGACGACGAAGACGACGACGATGTTGTCGTCTCCCAGCCCCCACCCTCGGCGGCGAGCCCGCGGGGGAGGTCAGAAGGGGCGGGCCTTCTCAGAAGGCTCGGAAGTCCCACTGTCGTCTGCGAAGTTGTCCAAGCCTTCCCCGAAGACACAGAACACCTTTCCGAGGGCCTGCGAGGCTTCTGGGAAGCCCCGCCGCCTTCTGCGAACGCCTTCTCCTTCTCGCTCCCCCCCTCGCTCGCCGGCACACGCCCAGAGGCCCAGACTCTCCCCGCCAGCCGGGATCGCCTTTAGCGGTCTCCGCGGCGACGACGACGACGACGCCGACGGCGTGCCCCCACGCGTGCAGGGCCCCAGCTCTGCCTGGCAGCCGGGGTCGCCTTTGGCGACCTCCGCGGCGTCGACCAGGGGAGCTGCAACCAAGCCCGGGGGCCGCGGCGCGGCGCTTGCAAGCTAGCTAGGGAGCTGGTCCTCTTCCTCCTTCATCTGCTGCTTCTTCTCTTTCTCCTCCTCCTCCTCCTTCTCTTCCTCCTCCCCCTCCTCCTCCTCCGCCTCCTCCTCCTCCTCCTCATCATAATCATCATTATTCCCCTTCTCCCCCTCCACCCTTCCCCCTCCTCCTGCTCGTCACCCCCCTCCTCTTCCTCCTTCTCCCCATCCTGCTCCTCCTCCTGCTCCTCCTCCTCCTCCTCCTTCTCTTCCTCAGCCTCCTCCATCTCCTTCTCCTCCTTACTCACTCGTCTCCTCCACGTTCTCCTCCATGACATTGCCGCGCTTGCATGCCATGTCGGCGCGGTCGGGCCCACGCGGGAGGAGGGCGCCACGAGCGAGCCGAGCAGACGGCAGACTCGGTCCACCGCAGGAGAGGTCGACCGCCTGCACCCCTGCTCAGCAGAGTAGAACAGTTTTACAATGGAGGCTCGCCCACAAGAAACCTCCCACAAGAAAACCCCACCGTGATACCCCAGGACGTCCTGATGTTTGGTGTGTGGACGTCACACTTTCTCCATCGCAAGACCACCGAAACCCAAGGAACCCAGGGCACGCATCGAACATCGAAGCAAGCATGGTGTTTCTGGGCATGGGTTTCCACTGTGAGAGGATGGACGGCACTCCGAGCGTTTTCTGAAACCGTAGTTGAGGTCCACATACACGGAAGTTCTACGAATCAAGGCAGTTCTGAGGTCACGCCCAGGGCCCAATCCAGATTCCTGATTCCCTCAAGCGAAATCTGGAGCGTATGGAAGCTCATGTTTCTCTCAAGGTGTCCGTAGAATGTACGGTGGATGGTCGCACGCCTCTCGCATATTTCCAGGAAGCCGGGAACGCACATGGCTGCATCCGCTGCGTACGCGGCCGGGAGCCAGGCCTGCACAGACCGCCCAACAACATGGGGGAGGTGGGGTGCGCATTGTGGCCGGAGGCAGATGCGCGCGGACGAGGGGGGGGAGGGGGCAGGGGGTGCATGGATATAACAAGGAATGTACGCATGGTCATGTAATAGAGACGATAAGGCGACTCATCGCAACAGCGGTACCATCAACGCGGATGTACTACCACAATAGAGAACATACACATATGAGGAACAGTCCTAGTTACCATCATTACACCAGCAAGGATACGGATGCTGTTATTCGGAAGCAGAGGAATACGATCGCGAATATTTGCGATAGCAATTGCAGCACCAGCAAAACATAGAGTAGTCGATGTAGGTAGGTCGGTCGGTAACTAGGTAGGTCGGTCGGTAGGTCGGCACGTCAATAGGTAAGTAGGTAAGTAGGTAGGAGCAGCAGGCGCGCGACCCTCCAAAAACATTTGGTTTTTTGGATAAGAATTGGAGGGCCGGTGGGTTCCCAGAAAAACATTTGTTTGTATAGAATTTGACTAGGGACCCCTGTGAAAACTGGAAGGCCTCTGGACTCCTAGAAAACAGACAACTGTTTTATATAGAATCCCACCAGCCCTTTGGGCGTGAGTGGTTTAGAGAGCTCTCTCTGTTCTCAACCCCCCTTCTTCCCCTTCGGGGAGGGGTTTACCCCTCCCCCTACCCCCTCCCCCTGGGCCTAGAGAGGGCGCCCCGCGGGTGGTTGGAGGGGTCTTTTTCGACTCCTGGGAGGGCTAAAAAACGACACCCCTCACGAGGATTCTGGCCCCGACGGGGGGAGGCAGAAAAATGCTCCCCTCTTGTTTGAAGCCAAAATCATTGATTTTACAACGGTTTTGGCACCATTTTTGTCCTTCTGAGGGGGCAGCGCTAATTAAAGCTCCCCTCTTCTTTCAAGCCAAAATCATTGATTTTACTAAGGTTTTGGCACCATTTTGGCCTTCTGAGGGGGCAGCGCTACTTAAAGCTCCCCTCTTCTTTGATCGATTTCCTCCAAGATGGCCCCAAGAAGCGCCCAGGAGGCACCAAGAGGCCCCAAGATGGCCCCAAGAGGCCCCCAGGAGGCCCCCAAGAGGATCCCAAACGGCCCAAAGAGGCCCCCCCGAGGCACCCAAGACGCCGAAAAGCCCATCAGGACGACCCTCTACTCGCCTGGGCGTCGTTTCTGGACGGGCAGGAGGAGGGGCCCGAACGACTCACACCAGGACGAGGGGCCCGAACAACTCACACCACGAGAAGCCCGAACGACTCACACCACGAAGAGCCCGAACGACTCACACCAGGAAGAAGGGCCCGAACGACTCACACCAGGACGAGAACCCGAACGACTCAAACCACGAGGAACGCTTTCTCTCCCTCCTCCTCCGCCTCGTCCTTCTCCCGCTCCCACCACAAGGAGGATGTACAAGGAGGCGGGAGGAAGGAGGAACAGGGGAGATATGCGGGGGCAGGCGGAAACACGCCTGAAAAACACGACTGTCGGCATGCTTCGCTAGAGTTGCTGTTTTGAGATGGGCTGGTGGGGATACGCGAAGCGTGAAGAATTGGAATAGGGGCCCTTATGACAACTGGAGGACCTCTGGATTCCTGAAAAAAACAAGTAGTTTCATGAAAACTGGAGGGCCTCTGGATTCATAGAAAAAAACAACTGTTTTTATGTAGGTTTTAAGTCGGGGCTCCTTTGAAAACTGGAAGGCCTCTGGATTCCCGGGGAAAACAATTGTTTCTTTTACAGAGCTATAATAGGGTCCCTATGACAAATTGAAGGCCTCTGGGTTCCCGTAAACTAGAATGTTTTATCTTGATTTGTTTGGAAGACCCTTACGAAAAATTGAAAGTCTCTAGGTTCCTGGAAAATCAAATATCTGATCTAGAATGTTTTGGGGGGCGCCCATGAACAATTGAAGGCCTCTGGGCCTCCCGGACAAAAAAACATGTGTTTTATATGGTTTTGTTTGGGTGAGCCATTTGAAAAATTGATGGCCTGGTCTTCCTGTGGCTCGCACGAGGCTCCGTACGACTCGTTTACGAACTCTGAAGAAACCCCTAAGATCTTGAGAAACCTTGAGACATACTGCCGAATCATGCGTGATTCTGTAACCTCGGGCCTTCGGCGGTCGTTCGGGGCGATCCGGGCACCCCCAGAACGCCTCCGGCGAGGCGTAACTGTTTGAGAGCTCCCCGAGGCTGGAAACCCGCCGAGAACCGACGGAAACGTTTGAACACCTCGGACCTAGAGCAACACTAACGGCAAACACATAAGATATTAGAGGTCCGCACGACTTCTAGGATCCGCGCCAGACCCCCCTCCCTGGCACGTGGAGCGCGCCAGGGGCAGCGCCAGAAACGCCGCCAGGGGGTTCCAGCGCCGATCCAAGAACTCCGCGCGGAGCGCCGAACATTCATGCTCATGCCGCCTTCCTCTGTCGAGGCGCTAAAAAAAAACGGGACCCCAGGCGCATAGGCGCGCCGCCGGGGCAGAAGGGCGGCGACGAAGACGCCAGCGACGGCGCCGACGTCGTCAATAACGACGACGACGACGTGCCTCGGACCTCGGCGACGAGGCGCGCCGCCGGGGCAGAAGGGCGGCCGCGAGAGAGCTCGCGGCCGGGCGGCCTCCGCTCCAGCGCGGCGCGGCCGTCCCGACGGCGCCGGCCGGCCCGCGCGGGTCTCACCGCGGAGGCGTGTCCTGGGGCAGGGTGGTGACCGCACTTCCTGGCGGAGGGGGGCCTCCTCCTGCTCCTGCTCCTGGGGGGCGAGCTCGACCGTCATGGCTGCAGCGTAGCGTTCCAGCAATGCAGCAAGAGCCGACTCAGGCACAGTGGGGAGAAGATGTGAGCTCTGCGGCATGCTCGTGCGTTACGGGAGAAGGCGAAACATATAGGAAAAGCGGAGTGCCCAGAAAAAGCGCAGAGTAACAGAACCGACCGCCAAGATGGAGAGGGGGGAATCGAATGACCGAGTCGAACGAATAACCGACAGCCGAGGGAACGACACCGAACAGGGAAGTCAACGAAAGACTCGTACAGTATGTTCACTGCCAAGTGGTGTGGGCTCGGTAGCCCTCCCACCGCCACTCCATTCTCCCCACCATGGCGCGAATTATACTGGCTGGCCTGAGAACGGCAAGCTGTGATGCAACGGGTTGGTGAGACGAAGCAACGGGTTGGTAAGACGAAGGCTTAAAGTTGATTGCACAACAATACCATGTGTGTATATATATGTATGTATGTATGTATGTATGTATGTATGTATGTATGTATGTATGTATGTATGCATGCATGCATGCATGCATGCATGCATGCATGTATGTATGTATGTATGTATGTGGAATGCTGATTTCGGTCGGCCGCAGTGGGATGGGCCCTGTAATTGCGGGCGCGCCCCCTACCGACTGGCCAGCATGGCCACGATATGCTTTCCACAACTCGGATTCTGCTCTGGGGGCTGGCGGAATCAAGCTGGTAAGCGCGTTGCAACAGTATCCTCCTCCACCGACCTCCGACCCCCCATCCGCTCCCCAAATACAATGCTGCAGCGAATTCGGCGGTATTGGACGGGCGTTGGTGCCACGAGGCTGGCGGTGCCATTGCAGGTTGGCCTAGTGCGCTTAAGGGGAGACAATACGACAGGGAACTGCATGCTGTCGATCGTAGGCTAGCACTGTCACTGCAGGCTGGCCTCGGGAAATTGTCATTGGGCACGCTGCAAATAATGATAGCACATGGGTGAAGGTGAGGAGGCATGTGAGGCCCAGTAGGTATGCTTGGCAACGTCACTGTGATTCCTGTGCATCGCCCCCAGGCATGCCCTGTAGGGCTCCCATACATGGTACGAGGCTATGGGCACCACGGCGCGGACAAGTACTTGGGCGTGTCGGTCGGTGGTGCTTTCTACGGTGTTCATGCGTGCCCTTGAGTGGTAGTAGGTCTGCAGGGCTGCGTGATAGACAGCTGCATCTGCTTCTGTTCTGTCTCGAGGAGATCTCTGTAGCCAGTGTAAGGAGATGCGGCGTCAATGATCTTGTCGGTGGTTTTGTCGGATTGCCAAAGGTGCGTTGGTCGAAGTCGATAACTTGCGAGTGTGATGCTACTCGTTGAAGTTGAAATGTTCTGCCGTATGTTGGGTGCGCTTAAGTGCCATCTAGGCTGTTTTGGAAACGAGATGGCGGGAGTTTTCGTGTCGTTGGCCACGTGTAGGAGTGGGAGCATGTTTTGCACTTGTCTGTTGGGCAGTCTTGTGCGCAGGAGCTGCTCCATCGTTGTCCTGTGTGTCGTTGGAGCTGTCCATGTGTCATTGGTGATCTAGCAGTAATGTCTACCACTTGTCCTTGGATAAGGCGCTGGGCCCAGGTGTCAGTGACCTCTTGTACTGCTAGGCCGGATCGCGAATCATCGTCATGGCCAATGCTGGCGCACGTATGTTTCTGTGTGATGAAGTTGTGTTCCAGGTGTTGTTGGAGGTCGAGGCAACATTTACCATTTTGGAGTACAGGAGATATGCACGTATGACTGCTTCTGCTACCCGTGAGGGGATGGCGGACTGTGTGCTGTGTGTCGAGAGCCGTGGTTTGTGGTATGGGTGCCATGAAATGCTCTCGTGCGTGTCGTTTGTAGTCAGCTGGCTTGATCGCTGGAGTCGCTCGCCCGAGTGTCTAGTCGGTTACTCTGCTGCAGTGCTTGCATCGTATCAAGTGGAATGGGTGGTATGTGCTGTTGTAGGTAGTAGGCGTGGCAGCGTGCTTTTCTGTAGCGCAGGTGCGTTAGGAGCCGTTGTCTTGTGGAGAACTGTGCCATGCAGCATTTGCAAGTTCTGCCGCAGACTCTGTTAATTCAAGGGGCCCTGGGACACACGAATAAATACACACACAAAAAAAGGATTCCCCATATTTTCCCATATTTTCTGGATTATTGTCTTCCCCCCCCACTTCCCATATTTTCCCATATTTTCTGGGGAATCGTGGATTGATTGTGTCTGTGTGTTTTTCCCCTCCTGGTTAATGACGACATACACATGAAACGTCGGAGGTCCGCCCGCTTTTCTCGGATCGGCGCTGGACCCCCCTCCCTGGCGCGGGGAGCGCGCCAGGGGCAGCGACCGGAGGCGCCGCCAGGGGCCCCCAGCGCCGATCCGAGGAACCCGCGCGGACCTCCGAGCTTGTACGTTCATGTCGTTGCTGGTGCCTCCACCTCTCGCCGCCGCGGCAAAACACGTGCCGCCGTTTGCCCTCGACGCGCCCCAGTGGACGGCGCCGACACCGCGGCAGACCCACGGCAGGCCCTGCGCCTCGCGCCCCGAGCGGGCGACGCCGGCGCCGCGGAGAAAACCCCAATCGGCAGACCCACCGCGCCCGAGCAGACCCGCCGCGCCCGCGGCGGCGCTTGCCCCACGTTGCCGCGGCGCCCTTTCCCAAGACGGGAGCCCGCGCGTCGGAACAAACGGCGCTAGGGGGAAGACAAGCCTACCTCGCTTTTGACCGCCCTCGCTTCCAAGAGATACAAAAAGCGATGCCAAACTACGGCCTGTACTGGACAGGTCGCTCGACGAGGAGGCGCGTGGCACGACTTGGTTTTTCCTGGAAGCGAAAGCGGGGTAGGTAATTCACGCTCTGAGGCGCGGCGACAGATGGTGGATGCTGGAAGGCCTGAAGCCCAAAGGGCGTTTTCATCTCTCGGGGGCGCGTCGTTTTGCTTCCGCCGGCCCTCCGCCGGCCCTCCGCCCGCGGGGGCGGCCTCGGCCTGCTTCCTTCCGCCGCCCTTCTGCCGAGGAAGAGAGAGCAACTCCTTCGGCCCTCCTGCCTCCCCCTTCTGGCGAAGGGGGAAGGAGGAGGAGGGAACCCAGCTCATCTCCTTCGCCCGCTTGCACCTGCTCATTCTCCCTGCTCCCTCCTCGCTCTCCCGTCCACTCGCCCTCCCTCCACGCTCCGTCCGTCCTCCTCATCCTCTTTCTCATTTTCCTCCTCTTCATCGTCTGCTTCCTCCCCTGTGCGTTTCACCGCACCCGACTTGTGGTTCTCGCCCTGAGGGGTCTAGTCTCCCCGATTGCGAGGCGTCCAAGCGTCCGAGATGGCCCCAAAGTGGCTCGAGGTAGCCCAGTGTGGCATCCAAGATCGCGAAGGCTGGCTCACACTGGCCTCCAGAATGGCTCCCGGAGGTCCGAAGACGGTGCCAAGATGGCTTGAAGTGGCTTGAAGTGGCTTGAGGTGGCGAAGGAGCCTCCAAAGGCTGTCCCTGGGGGGCATGATGTAACATGTGTTTTTGCCTTCATGCGTGATGCACGTTCTGGCCAAATGCCATGCGTCCGCTGAACAGACCAGCTCTCGAATCGCGCCTGCCCCTCTTGCATTCGCATCAAAACCGTCGGTGAAATATGCGCCAGCGACGTACACTCTCAGACCCGCTGCCAATGTATAGCAATGTGGCCAAGACTGTGGAACTGATGGAAGTCCGAACCGTGGCTTCAACGAGAAAGGACCATTGTGCCAAGATCTACAGCTGACGCAAAACGGTGGATCCATGTATGTATACACATGTACATACATACATACATACATACATACATACATACATACATACATACATACATACATACATGTACATACATACATACATGTACATACATGTACATACGTACATACATACATACATACATACATACATACATACATACACACATACATACATGCATACACGCATACATGCATACATACATACATATACACACATACATACATACATACATACATACATACATACATACACATACATACATACATACATACATACATACGTACATACATATATATATGTATATATAATGTATGTAAGCATGCATGCATGCATGCATGCATGCATGTAAATGTGTGTGTCTGTATGTATATATGTCTGTCTGTCTGTCTGTCTGTCTGTCTGTCTGTCTGTCTGTCTGTCTGTCTGTCTGTCTGTCTGTCTGTATGCAGGTTTACATGCGTGTATGTATATATGTTTGCATGCATGCATACATACATCCATGACTGTATGTATGCATGTATGCATGTATGCATGTATGCATGTATGCATGTATGCATGTATGTATGTATGTATGTATGTATGTATGTATGTATGTAATTAGATAGGTAGGTAGGTAGGCAGGTAGGTAGGTAGATATGTACATCTGTATGTGTATGTATGCATGCATGCATGTCTGCCTGTATGTGTGTATGTATGCATACATGCATGCATACATGCATGTATCTATGTTTGTGTATGTGTATATATGATACACAGTGTGTACATGTGACATTATGTTCACATAAACGCAAAACTAGCAAGTCGACACAATTCTGAAAAGGAGCACTCGAAGAGGACACCACCTGTCACGAACGACGGCCGCACGCTGCGTTTCACGGGGCGGGCCGACACGAACAGCCGCTTGGAGGTGTACGTGTCGCAACCGCCAAGCAACGCAAGACGCACAGGCGCGCCTGGGCCTCCTCCCCCTCCTCCTCCTCCTTCTTCTCCTCCTCCTCCTCCTCCTCCCCTATCCCTCTCCTCCTCCTCCTCCTCCTCCTCCTCTCCTCCTCCTCCTCCTCCTCCTCCTCCTCCTCCTCCTCCCCCATGCAACTCGGGCAGCCTCTCTGTGGAAACATGCCAGGCCGAAGGCGAGACAGTGAGCAGCGGAGCGCGTGCGGCACGACGTGCAGATGCCCAGGGCTGGCCTGACGGGGCCGGTGGCGTGGGCCAGGTGCTCGCAAAGGGGTCGGACCTACCCGCAGCGCCGCCGCGACGCGGGTCAGCGCCGCGAGGGCAGGCGAAAAACCCGTATGCGCGGGCGCGCGCGCCCCGCGGCCGCTTCTCCGCGGCGGCCCCCGTGCCCGTGGCGTGGGCCAAGTGCGGGGCGGGGAGAGGGGGGGGGGGGGGGCGGAGGGGAAATCGTGGAGGTGGGGGGGGGGGGGGAGGGGGGGCGGCGGAGGGGGAGGGGCGGGTGCGGGGCGGGGGGGGGGGCGGCGGGTGCGGAGGGGGAGGGGAGGGGGGAGGGGGGGGAGGGAGCGGGTGCGGGGCGGGGAGGGGGGGGGAGAGGGCGGAGGGGGAAATCGTGGAGGGGGGGGGGGGCTGGAAGCCCAATCGAGCGCGGGGGCCCCCCAGGCAGCAGAGGCCACGACGGGCAAGGGGCCGCGGGGGCTCGCCGCGCACCGGGCCCGCGCCCCCGAGGTGCGAGAGCACACGCGGGAAGGCGCCCGTCGGCGCGAGGCTAGCGCAGGGGGGGGGGGGGGGGGGCGCGCGCCGCAGCGCGCGCGGAGGCTCCCGCGGGGTAGCTGTGCTGGAGCCCCTGGTCCAAGACCAGGACCATCTTCTGCTCGCTCTCCTTGACGGTGGCCTTCTCGGAGTACCCCGAGCCGCTGTCGATCTGCACCTCGGCGCCCCCCGACAAGAACACCCGGCCTCCCGTCTGTCCCGCGCGGTGAGGGCCATGCCGCGGGCGCCGGCGCGGGCGACCCCCCCCCGAAAGCCCTGCAGGCGCCGGCTCGGGCTATCCCGCGGGCACTGGTGGTGGCATTGCTGCCACTCTCATCCTCGTCCCGCCCTCGTTCTCACAGCTCCACTGCTTTCGACGTCCGCGTGATCCCCCCAACGAACAGCGCTGCACTCCTCTCATCTTCATCATCCTCATGACTACCCTCCTGACGTCCCCCATTTGTGAACGTTGTCATTGCCGCCACTTGAGTCGCCGTCGTCGTCGAACTCCTTTTTCCTCTTCACCCTCCTCATCCTGGTCCTCGTGTCAGTGATGTAAGACTTATGTGTAAAAAGGAAGACACGAAACAGTTGTGTCTTGCATTTTCGATGTGCGGAATTCGCGGTGTATCTGAGACTCTGTGTGTGCGTGCGTGCGTGCGTGTGTGTGTGTGTGTGTGGTGACGCCTATGTGTTGCACTTTTATACGAAGGTGTAGGTTTGGATGCATGTAGTGTGCTCTTTGTTATACATCCTATTTGGTGCAACGTGTGTAGCGCAGCTTTGGTCGTGCAATGTACGGGATGCAATATATGTAATACAAGCTGAATTGTGCAAGCTCAGCTGTGCAATTTATGTTGTGATCTCTCTCTCTATGTGTGTGCGTGTGTGTGATGTGCAGCCTGGATGGTGCAACCTGAGGCCTGCAATCAATGCGGTGCAAACTATGTGCAACCTACGTGGTGCAACTTATGCGTTGCAAACAATACGGTGCAAGCCGCGTGGTGCAATCTACTCCGTGAACCTAAGGGTTGCAGGCTGTGTGATGCAAATTCCGTGAGGCCCCATCTTACTGGTGCCAACCTTGTGACGCACTCTTGGGTGATCCAGCTACCGGGTTGCAAGTTCCGTGGTGCATTCTGTGTTCCGCGGATCCTCCTCCTCCTCCTCCTCCTCCTCCTCCTCCTCCTCCTCCTCCTCCTCCCCTCCTCCTCCCCCCCCCTCCTCCTCCTCTCCTCCTCCTCCTCCTCCTCCTGCATTCATGCAAGGCGCCTAGAGGCGAACCAATGCATGATCGGAACCCTCTCCCACCTGTTGCGGGGTTCGATATGAAAGTGACGCGCTCCGGGGGGCGCCCGAGAGCTCGAGGACAGGGTGCTCAGCCAAGGGAGTGAGAAACTTGCAATCAAAATATGATCATGCGGTCAGGAGCGCTGGCCCATACAGGAGGTGTCCCAGGGATTGCTCGATGACCCTCCATGGTTTGGGAAACGAGCCCCTGGGGGGAAGGCAAAGCTCCGTTCCGCAGCTTTCTTAGTTAGATATGTTGTGGGTCGCACACGGAGCAGCCAGACGAGTAGCACGACCAGTGGTGTATGACCCACAGCGATTGCAGCAAAAAGCTGCGGCTCCTGTTGAAGTGATCCTGCCTGCCCACAGGTCATGGGGCGGTGCAGCGGGAGCGGGCGGGCAGAGAGCAGTGGCAAGAGACCTTGGAAAAGGGGCGCGCAGGGGCCGCGCCTGCACCGCCAGGGCTGCAACCTCGAGCGGCCGAAGCCCACGCGCTGCCAACTATGCAGGCCCCCGCGCGGAGTCGTGGGGGCCATGCGTTCCCCTGTCCACGTCTCTCCTCCGGGGGGCCCTCGGGATCTTCTCCAGCTCGCCCAAAAAGGTTGAGAGCTCGGCCCCAGGGCCCCCAAAAGGGAACCGACATCACAAACAACGTCCAGCCAGAGTTCACCTGCTGCTTCAACTGTCTTGACATCGTTGGGTGAGGCCTGGCGCGCGGCAACTTCTTTGGCAGAGATATCGGCCCACCCGTTCCCGAGGGGCCCTCCCGTGCTCCTCCATCGCCCAATCTCCTTTGGCCTGGTCTTGGTGAGCTTTGCACTTATGTATCACGCAACCCTTCATGTAAGTGTGAGTGTGTATACCTGCCTCCAGTGTCTTTGCTGGCGCGCGTGGGCGCCGTTCTCAGTGACTTCAGCAGCGCGCCGCCCCCCCCCCCTCCCTTCGCAAGGTGCGGGATGGTGGGGTGGGCCGCGGAGCCGTCAATAGAGATTTCCATCCCAGGGGTGTCTAAAACAAACTGGTCGATTTTACCTCCTCTAGAGGGTTTTTCAACGGCGGAGACAGGGGTCCAGAGGCAGCTGAGAAGGGGGTCCATGGGTCCAGCTTCTCGAGCCGCATCGACGGGCTCAGGGCCCAGCTCCTGGCGACGATCATTCCCGAACGGACACGCCCAAACCCTATGGTAAGTGGTGCCAGGGGCTCCGCAATGCCGGCACTTTGGCGAAACGTTGTGTCCTCGCTGGTAGAGAGCCGCGCCAGTGCAGTAGCATCCCGCACAAAAAACTCGACGCATAATCTGCTTATCTTCAACGGAGTGCTTAGACGAGTGCCATGCCCTGCGGACGCGATGGGCCCGCGAACCCCTAAGGCGGATATGGTCAGCCCTGTTCGACTTGACCCCTTGTAATGTATAACGCGCCACTCTATGTAACTGCTGCCGTTGGATGTCCTTTCCAACGAGGCTCTGGAGCTGGACTGGGGGGGGCGACAGTCAAATCGCAAACGGTGCCCCCTTTCGCGCGGGCGCGGGCGGGGGCCAACCATTCCCGACCAGCCTTCCTGTTCCAAAGCGACATATCGCGAATGGGGCTGGAGGCCACGCGGCGCCGGAGGCATGGGGTGGGATGTCGTTCTAATTTCCAACGAGCTAAATGGAAAGCCCCCCGCAATTCGCGGGCCGACGAGTCATCCTCCGCCCAAAGCCGGGCGCCCGCACCAGGCCGCCGCTCGGCGTTGCACCTGCGGGGGGCGGCGGCGGCGTGCGCAGCTGGATCCATGGAGGGCGCCAGACGCCAGCATGGGCCCATGTTGGCGCCAGCGCCCCATGGGCCTGTGCTTTTGGCCATCTAGAGGCGAAGAACATTAACCTCTTTGGGGGGGCGCCTTTGCGCCTCTTCTCCATGCGCAAGGCTCGGCTCGGTGAAGCAAACAAAGATCTCGCCTTTGCTGGCCGTCGTCCCTCTCCTCCTCCTGAGCAAGGGGGGGCCTCTTGAGGCCTTGCGTTCAGCGGGCCTTCGATTTGGCCCTGGCCCCTCTGGCGGAAGGAAGGCAACCGAGGGCGCAATCCACTCCGAGGTTGTCGACGTGGCCAGCAGCGGCGTGTCCATATTTGCCCGGCATCCTTGGGGCATCCCTGGCCACCTCGCTGGAATTGGTAGTGAACTGCGTTTTCTTCAAGACAACGGGAAGCTCGAGTTCGTTAATCATGCTGTAGTGAATCTGCCCAGCGAGGTGCGCCAGGCCGTTCGAATTGCTCGTCGCGGTCGGCATGGCCACCGATGTTGTGATGTCGTCAATGTGGACAGTGAGATCCTCATCTTCGCCAAAATCAAGGGTCTTGGTCCATGGGGGCACATGCGCCTTAATCTCGTATGTGGCCGCCGAGGGCCCAGCCACGGCCCCCCTAGTGGGGTCAAGGGCCACTGAGAGCCGAGTCCATCACCGGACGACGAGGCCAGCGGCAGCTGGCAAGAGTGAGCCTGGCCACATGCGCGGGGAACGCGCACTGTCTGGACTCATTCTGCAAAGCCGAAAGGGAAACGCGTTCGTAGCAATGTTCGAGGTCAGCAAGCAGGACCCCAATGTATTTGCCTTGGTTGTGGCGAAGGTCGTTGCGCACAGCCTGCCGCCATGCCGCATCAGTCGTAGGTTTGTGCCGGGCCATGTTCAAGAGGACTGGCAACGCTGACAGATTCCCACCTCCTGCAGACGTTCGCCGGGCTCGTAGAGTAGCCCAATGGTGGATTGGTAGAAACCTAATGGCCGTCGGCCTTCGAGAGGCTTTTCCACGCGGGACAATGGCGAGCTGCCTCGGAGCTGACGGGGCGCCCCCCCCAAGGATATTCATGGCCGCGAAGACCCCCGACGGGGCCGTCAGGGCCCCATCCCCCAAAGAGGCGAAATGCCTCGGGTAGCATCCGTCAATGGCGACGGTCGCAGTTTTGAAACTTCGTGACGAACTCCGCTGCTCATCAACGTCGGGGCCTGGGGGGACATGGGGCCCTTCTTCTCGTTCGGGGGCAAGTGGGGCCACCTGTCCAACTCCCCGAGCCCCCTTTCGAAATAAACATCTGGCTGGCGAATCTGCCGAAAAGGAAGATGTGATCGCGCCGTCTGGCTCCGTCACCGCTTGCTCAATCCAGCTCTCTGCTGGGCTATCTCCTTGGCCAGGCAATGCGTTTCGAGCTCGTGGAGATGCTCGATGCATTTACTAATTGCACTCATGCCCCCCCCCCCCCCCTCCTCATCCCGGGACCAATGGGTCGGGAGTAAAGAGGGAAGAGCCTGCCGCGCAAACACATGCGCCATCGCGCGCCCTTGGGCCAGAACCTGGAGAACGGCCCGCCTCGCTTTTTGTGTAGGAAACCTTATTCCTGGTGTGCTTTCGGAGGTTTAAATTCGCCCCTGGTGCACCTGCGATCGGGGTCAGCGAAAAGGGGGCGCAGCTCTTGCAGGCGCCTGGCCAGCCAACCGATGCAACGCGCCTCCGAGGGGCGAAGGTCGTCCCGAGCGATGAAGAGGGTCCTGAGATCCACCTGGTTGACTCGACGCGGGAGGCCCCCTCGTCTGCCTGTAGCGGGGTGGTGGTGAAAGACCTCATTCGAGCTTTCCCCGGGCCGTGGTGCGCCACTCCGTGTAAACGTTGTCTGACCTGTTCCCTAACTCGGTTCTCTCTTCAGGCTGGGGGTGCGAAAACCTGCTTCTCCCTTGAACTGATGCAGGGCCTGATTTATCTGCAATTCGAAGTCGGAATGAGCAGGTGGAGGTAGGGGCGGTCCAACAGGCAAGTTCACTGACGGGATCTCGCGCTTAGCAAGCTGGTTCGCCCGCGGAAAAAAAAAAGGCCTCCGACGTCAGGTGCGCGCCCGCCGCCTGGCGCGGAAACGCGTCGCTAGAGAGATCTGGGACAGGGCGGGGAGAAAAGTTTTGACATGTGGCTTACTGACCAGGAAGTAGTCCAAATCGCGGTGCGTGTCCTTCACCGTGCAAGCGCGGGCGCTCGGATCGGAGATTGCCTCTCCTCCAAATCGGTCAGGTTCGCGTCCTATGGTGGGCTCTCCTGGCGCTAACTTGAAATCGCCGCCCTCCGCGAAGGGCAGCCCGCGCATTAGAATGTGATCCCCGAGCTCTCGGCCCATGTCCAGGTTCTTCTTCCCCAAGCCAACTGTCGAAATCCAGCTGTTCGAATTGATCGAGATAGCTCCGAAACTCTGCGCGCGGCAGCAGGCATGGGGGACCCGACCAGGGGGCGCAGTACCTTTACCAGACTCTTGCCACACATCAGAATCTTTCCAACAAAAAATGCCACGCCACCCGAAGGAAATCCAGCCCCAATGGCTTGGGCTGGGATTCAGGAGCTGCCCCGCCCTAGCTGTCGGGCCACTTTCCGAACCTCTGAAAACTTCTTGTTGGAGCAACATATTTTCCTGAGCCAGCGTGATATGGGCCTTCATTGCCTTCGCATGGTCTAGGGCCCTTCCCCACCCCGAGGCGTTCACCGCGCCGAAGTGGAAGGCCCCCAGACACAGGGTGAGGGGGGTCGGGGGGGCGACAGGGCAGTGGAGGGGCCTGGCCTGTTGTCCTACTTGATTTACGCTGCTAAACGCGCTCCTTCTTACCCCCAGCCTGCTTGCGACCTGCGTTCGCCTTGCGGCTGCGGGGGCTGCGAGACGCGCGCTCAGACTCAGACTCTTGCTCGCGGCCTGCCCCGTCTTCGGCGTGGTCGTGCCCCGGCTGTTGTCCTGGCTGTGGCCCTGGAGCTCCCGCTGGTACCTCCGGCGCTGTCTCTGCTGGCGGTGTCGGAGCTGCCGTTGATCCGCCTGGCGCTCCGAACAAAGGCCCCAGAACTGCCAGGGCCTGCTTGATGGTGTTTGGGTCCTTGCCGACAGCTGCGGCATGTTGAAGCGCCGCTGCCTCCATGTCGCCCTTGGTGAGGTTGAAGAGCGCCTCTGGGGTAGGCGATGGGCTGCGAGGTCTCCTGGCAGCAGCTTCATCGTTTCCTCCTGGGCTCGACGACACTCCTGCTTGAAATCGTCACGAATCTTATGGACTCCTCCATACTCGCACGTGCCTCTGCAAATGCTCTCTCTTGGTCTGGAAGATGGGCCTGTGCATTCTGTACATTTGTCCGCAAAAACCCCACCGTCTTGCAGTGGGTCTTCACCTGCTTCTCGAACTTTGCGAGCTTGCCACTGGCCACCAGCAAACGTTGACTCTCAGATTTGGTACTGTCCCTGGCAATTCGTAGATCTTGGAGCTTGGACTGCAGAGCCTCAGCGGCTTTGCTGTCTCCTCCGTCTTCCTGTCTGGTGAAAACGTCATAGGCGCGCTGCAGGACCTGAATCTCCTGGCCCAGAGCAACTGGTTTCCGATCTCTGTCCATGTTGTCGTCTTCATGTGCATCTGCTTTGGAAGGTCGGCACGTTCTGCAGCAAGAGCAATCGCAACAGGGCCAGGCGAACCGGCACACCCATCCTGGCATTGGACGCGGCCCTTCTGGCCACCACGCCCTTTCTTGCCGCCACTTCCTTTCTTGAAGGGGCCCAGGGACACAAATTAATGCACACAAATAACCAGATCCCCCATATTTTCCCATATGTTCTTGGTTTTTGTCTCCCCCCCCCACTCCCCATATTTTCCGATATTTTCTGGGGGATCGACGATTCATTGTTTCTGTGTGTTTTTTCCCCTTCTGATTTCCTACCACCTCCCTTGTCATCGCCGCTCTGGGGCACGCCTCCGCCAGGGCTCGAGCCGCTGCTGCCTGCGTGCCACCCCGCAGCCGTCTTCGTCCAATGCGGCCCGCACCTCCAGCACCAGTGAAGATTGCGGCTGGTCGTCGCCTGGCACTCGACGCAAGACCAAGAGAAGTCCCTTGGGCCTTTCGGCCGGCTTCCCATCGCGGCGGGAGACTGGGTGGTGGGCAAACGGGAAAGTACTGTGTTGTGTACCGGATGCTGCCTCCGACCTGGCATCTGAGCCAGCCGCAGGAAAAGAAAAGATGGGTCGCCCCTGGCTTGGCAGCCACCTGGTGGGGCCCCGGAATGCTTGGTCTCTCGTTGCGACCTCGAGGAATGGTTTACTTTGGCCAAAGTAGCTTGAGTCAAATTGGCTACGGACTCCTCCTCCTCCTCCTCCTCCTCCTCCTCCTCCTCCTTCTCCTCCTCTCTGCGCCCAGCAACGCCCGCCCACGCCCGCCCACGAGGGCGCGCGCCGAGGCGCGCCCGCGAGGCGCCGAGGAGCACCCACACGGGGCGCATCAACTGCGGACAAAACCGGCCACATCGCACGAGGCTCCCACCAGAGGCGCCCGTCGAAACCCAAGAAACCCAGGGCACGCTAGAAGCAAGCAGGGTGTTGTATGGCATGGGCCTCCACTGTAACTTCGGATGCAAGCGAGAAGCCCCTTCGTGCAAGCACTGCTTGGGGAATCGTGCCGCCGGGCGCGGGGCGAAGCCGAATCCGACCAGGCGCCTGCATCCTCCAGGAGAATCGAGCCTGCACTGCCAGGCGATATCGAAACACGAAGTTCACCTAGTAGCGCAACGATAACACGCACTCCCGAATATTTGTGGCTGCCAAGGGTGTAAATCCGCGTGAGACATATCAACAACATCCGCCAGTCTCCGAGACACACAGAGACCTGCATACTTCGTTGGGTGCTCACTGGCAGCTGTTGAGGGGTGGGTAGCCCATGCTGGCTTCAGCGAGGTACAGCGATGGAGAAAGGACGCTCGGCACTGACTACGGCCACCGCTGGCCTTTCTGCACCGAGACTCCCCAAAGACGTACCTCCGTTTTTAGAGCAATAAGAACGGCATAAACATAAACTTTTGGCGGTCCACGCTGATTTCTTGGGTCTGCGCTGGACCCCCCGTCCCTGGCGCGCGGAGCGCGCCAGGGGCGGCGCCGGAGTCGCCGCCGGGGGGGCCCAGCGCGGATCCAAGAAAACTGCGCGGAGAGCCAACAGTTTCTGATCATGGCGTTTTTTCTTCTTCGAATTTCTCCCGCACCTTGCTCCCTCTGACACGTCAGGGCACGCGAGCAGCCACAACGATGTGTTGCTGCATGCTGCCGGCTGCCTCTTCCTGGCCGACATTCGGCGGCGAGCGCGGGGGGGAAGTGAGAAGGAGAAGGCCTTCGCAGCAGGCGGCGAAACTTCTCAGAAGCCCTCGCGCCTCCTGAGAAGTTGTCCTTGCCGTGGGGGAAGGCTCAGATAACTTCTCACAGGCCGGGGGACTCCCGAGCCTTCTGAGGAGGCCCGCCCCTTCTCACTTCTCCCCGGGCTCGCCGCCGAGACACGCCGCTCACACACAGACACACAGACACACAGACACACAGACACACACACAGACACACAGACACACAGACACACAGACACACAGACACACAGACACACAGACACACAGACACACAGACGCACACAGACACACACACACACAGTCCGTGCGGTGTGCCAGACGCCTGCGCGCCGTGGCGGCGTGCGACGGGCCTCCGCTCGGGCTCTCCGCGGGAGCGTGGGCTCGAGCAAGAAGCAGCGGAGCGCAGTGGCGCTTGCCCGTCTTTGGAGCAGACGAGGCCGCGCATGAGGAACGTTGCGCTGTGGCCGCGAGTTCCGGAACGACGATGTGCGAGAAGAAGCCCCGCCGGGAGGCCGGAGGGGGGGATTTTGGGCAGCGGAAGTCCTACTTGTCCCCTCGGGATTGTAGCATTTGTATTTCCCCCCCCGCCATGTAGAGGCCTCCTCTGCGATGCATTGGCGATGCACTGGCGACGTCGGCCGTGCATCGGCGACGTCGGCGTGGGGAAACACGGGCTCCACATCGAGCCGCATCGTCGATGCATCGGCGATGCGGCGCGATCCTCCGACCCCAGCTACTCGGACACCATCTGGGAGGAGGAGGAGGAGGAGCAGGAGGAGGAGGAGGAGGAGGAGTCCCAGAGGCCTCTCGCTGTCCAACGGGCCCGCCACCGTGCCTGGAGCACGGAGCGGGTCAGCCCAAGGCCCACGCGGCTGTGAAGGGTAGGCAGGGCTGTAGGTTTAGGTCGGGCACGTGCTCCTACAGGCGGACTTCGAAAGAGACTCAGGAATAGGCAACAGGTACTCGCTGCATGTTGAGAGCAGCACCTCATTGTCGTCATCGGGCTACTCTTTGACTCTTCTCGAGTCCTGTCGAGGGATATGCCCGCCTTACCTGTAGGCTCAAGTCGGACCTGTCCCCCTACAGGGGGATTCTCGACGAAACATAACAAATACCCAGTCCAGAAAAATTACGGGGGACTCTTTTTTGGGTCAGTTTTTGAGCTTTTGGGGGGCCTTTTTTTTTTTTTCCTTCGAAAATCCCCCTGTGGGGGGACAGGCCCGCCTGACCTGTAGGCTCTCGCTCGGCCCAGGCCCCCGCCCCGCCCGCACTCCCCGGCGCGCTCCCGGCCGCCTGGCGCGCGGGCCCCCCCCCCCCAGGCGGGCAGAGCTGCGCGGAGGCCCCCCCCCGCGCTCCGCGCTTTCCCTGGCAAGGGGGCGGGCCAGGGCCCCCGCGCGTCGGAAGGGGCCCTGGGCCACACAAGTAAGCACACAAGTCAACAAAAAGGATTCCCTCTGGTCTCCCCCAAGTTTCTGGGCTTCTGTCTCCCTCCCCCCACTTCCCCTCTCTTCCCATATCTCTTCTGGGGAAGCGACGATCCATCTTGTCTGTGCGGTGTTTTTTCGTCCCTCCGGAGCGTCTCCTGCCCGAGGCGGCCCCGAGGCCCCCCCCCCCCCCCCCCCCCCGGAGGGCCCCCCCACAGGAGGCGCCGCGGCAGGCGAGCCCTCCGCAGGCCCGCGCCCGAGCCCCGCAGAGTGGCCGGCCCAAAGGGGGCCGAGAGGCGCGGCGGCGGGGTCGGCCGCAGGCCACGGCGGAGGCCGGCCCACGGGAGACCTCCCCCAAGAAGCCCAACCCTGAGGCCCCAGGGCGTCTTCGGGGGAAGCGACGATTCATTGTGTCAATGTGTGGTTTTTTGCCCCCTCCGGAGCGTCTCCTGCCCGAGGCGGCCCCGAGGGCCCCCCGCCCCCCCCTCCCTTGGAGGGCCCCCCAGGAGGCGCCGCGGCAGGCGAGCCCCGCAGGCCCGCGCGCGAGCCTCCGAGTGGCCGGCCCCGGGGGGCCGAGGCACGGCGGCGGCATCGGCCGCAGGCCACGGCGGAGGCCGGCCCACGGGAGACCTTCCGCAAGAAGCCCAGCCTTACCAGCCTGGAACATATCCCTCTCCCTATGCCGGGCATCGCCTCCTCACGGTGCCAATCCTGGGGGGTCCCTTGTTTTTGGAAACCGCATCCCTGAGATTGTCATCGCCTTGTGGCGAGTCAATCTTAGGGATAGGGATAAGTTCGAGGCTGGTGACAACCCTGAGGCCCCAGGACGTCCATCGATTTTTTTCGGTGTGGGGACGTCACGCCGTCCACGGCAGAAGCCACCGAAGCCCGAGAGACCCAGGGCACCCGGAAGGCAGGCAGGGTGCTCCCTGGCATGGGCCCCCCACTGTGCAGTCGGGCCGCTGGGATGAGGAGCAGCAGGTCAGGAACGAAACCCCTTCTCGACCCCCCAAGAGCGCCTGGGTGCACGAGGAGGGCTGGAGGAGCAGCCACGGAATCACCCAAGGAACAGCGGCCCCCCTCCAAACCCAAAGCGGTCCGTGTTTCAGCGTCTTGGCTGTACTGGAGACCTCCTTCACCGTGTACACGCCCGGCGCTGTGGTTTCTCATTAAGATCTTGCCGGCGCTTGACGCTTGTGCGCTTGTCGGACGATCCGCAGAAATCTGCGAGAACCTGATGGCGCCTGGGAGAACCTGATGGCGTCATTCAGAAACTTTCTGGTGTGCCCTACCTGTGAGCACCGTGTGCGTGAAAGCTCGCTCCCAGAGCACGTCGCCTTCGCAGCGCTGCTGCCGGGAGGCCCCCTCCGAGCCCGCTCGCTCGCGGCGCAACTCCCCCTCCTCCACCTCCTCCCTCCCCCTCCTCCGCCTCCTCGTCCTCGTCTTCGTCGTCCTTCTCGTCCTCCTCCTCCTCCTCCTCCTCCTCCGCCTCCTCCTCCTCCTCCTCCTCCTCCTCCTCCTCCCAAGGAAGGCCTCGTCCCCGACTTCGACGAAAAGGCTGGTGTCCACTTGCAGGTGCTTGTCGCCGGCCTCCGCCGGCGCCATCAAGATCGTCTGGGCCTGCCGAGTTCTGGGCAGCTGGGCCCCCCTACCCTTCTCGTCCGTCTCGGCGGCTGCCCAGGCGGGTGAAGGGAGGAGGAAGGGCGGTGAAGGGGGAAAGGAAGGAGCACGTGGGGCGCGGAGAGGGGTGCTAAAGATGTGAAGAAGGATGCGGGTGATGATGAGGGTGAAGGTGAGGAGGAGGAGGCGGAGGAGGAGGAGGCGGAGGAGGAGGAGGCGGAGGAGGAAGAGGAGGCGGAGGAGGGGAGGAGGAGGGAGGAGGAGGAGGAGGAGGGAGGAGAGGAGGAGGAGGAGGAGAGAAGGATGACTGAGGACTGGGTGAGAAGAGGAGGAGGAGGAGGATGAGGAGGAGAAGGAGGAGGAAGAGGAGGAGGAGGAGGAGCAGGAGCAGGAGGAGGATGAGGAGGAGGAGGAGGAGCAGGAGGAGCAGGAGGAGGAGGAGGAAGAGGAGGAGGAGGAGGAGACAATCCCGAATCGTGCCAGAACGTCATTGCTGGGACATCCACACAGCGAATCAAGATAGCTGTTGCACCCGCATAATCCTGAACCCTTTCAGAACACAATTTCTGGCACGTTGCTGATGATAATCCGTGAAACTCTTGCACATGTTGTAAACGGATGTGGGCCGCGCTAAGGCGAGAATCACATTTTAATCCGTGAGACTCTTGCAAATATTCAAAACGAATGTGCGCCGCGCTAAGGCGAGAGCCACATTTTGAAAACCACCCGCCCTCAACCCGCGCAGCTTTTGCAATTGATTAAACGAATGTGCGCCGCGCTCAGGCGAGAACTACATTTTGAAAACCACCCGCCCTCAACCCGCGAAACTCTTGCAATTGTTTAAACTAATGTGCGCCACGCTAAAGCGAGAACCACATTTTGAAAACCACCCGCCCTCAATCCGTGAAGCTCTTGCAATTGTTTGAGCGAATGTGCACCGCGCTCAGGCGAGAACCACAGTTTGAAAACCCGCCCTCAATCCGTGAAGCTCTGTCAAGTGTTTAAAACGAATGTGCGCCGCGCTAGGGCGAGAACCACATTTTGAAAACCCGCCCTCAATCCGTGAAACTGCGTCAAACGTTTAAAACGAATGTGCGCCGCGCTAAGGCGAGAACCGCATTTTGAAAAACAAATCGCCCTCCATCTGTGAAGCTTTTGTTGACTTTCAACTTCAAAGTCATACATGGTGAGGAAGTCTCAGGCGAAACGCCCGGCTCGCCCTAAAAACTTGCCTCGGAGTGCGACAGGGAGAACTTATGTGTAAGGAGGAAGAATGGAGGAGGGGAATGAGGAGGATGAGGAGAAGGAGAAGGAGGAGGAGGAGGAGGAGGAGGAGGAGGAGGAGGAGGAGGAGGAGGAGGAGACAGAGAAGCTTCGGGCGTTGTGAGAAGTGCCCCTGCGGAATGGAGCGAGAAGCTGGGGGCACCCCTGGGCCAGAGGCACCTCCAGCACCCCCCGCCCTTGAGACGGGGATCCATGCAAGCGGGGGTCGGCCAGAGCGTTGGATCTTGCAGGATCCTGCAGGGCCAAGGAGGCATTGCGCAAGATCCTGCAGGTTTCTGCAGGATCCTGCAATGCCCGACCGATCCGGCCTTTCATTGACCCGGGTCAGTGCGTCCCCGAGAAGAGAAGAGGATTGGAGAGAGCAGACAGGAAGATCGCGGCCCCCCTGATGGGGTCGAAGTAGGTGGGGAGGAGGAGGAGGAGGAGGAGGAGGGAGGAGGAGGAGGAGGAGGAGGAGGAGGAGGAGGAGGAGGAGGAAGGAGGAGGAGGAGGAGGAGGAGGAGGAGGAGGGCGGAGGCGGAGGCGGAGGCGGAGGCGGAGGAGGAGGAGGCGGAGGCGGAGGCGGAGGCGGAGGAGGGCGAGGCGAGAGGCGAGGAGGACGGCGGCGAGGAGAGGCGCTGAAGGGGTGCGACTGGCCGCGCTGCGGGAGCGCGGCTGCGAGGCCGGGAGGCGGCGGCGCCCCCCGGCGCTGGGGGGGGGCCCGAGGCGGCCGTGCAGCCCGCGGCCGCTCCGCCGGAGTCGGCCGCCCCGCGGCAGCCGCAGGAGGAGCGCGAGGAGCAACGGGCCACGTCCTCCTTCGGGGGGCGGGCGCGCGGGCGGCGCGTGGCAGAAGTACGCCAGACGAGGAGGGCGTAAAGGGGCCGGGTGGCACTGCGGGATCGCGCGGAGGGCTCGGAGGACGGCGGCACGGCGTGGTTCCTTGAGGACCAACCCGCGCCTTGGCAGAAGCATCTGGACCCGGCCACGGGCCGGTGCTATTGGTTCAGCGAGGCCCCCACCGAGTTCTTCCGACGCTGAGAGGCCGCCGCCCGGGCGCCCCCCGGCCCTGGGCCGAGCACGTGTCGAGGGCCTCAGTGCCAGACTGCTCGCGGGAGGCAGCCGTCACCGGTGCATCGGCGATACGGCTCGATGTGGCGCTCCATTTGCTCAACGCCGACGTCACCGATCCATTACCGATTCATCGCCGATGCATCACCGATTCATCGCCGATGCATCAGCGATCCTCCGACCCCGTTTACTCGGGCTCCAAACATTGGCGCGTAAGCTGCCCGCGTGAGGTCGCGCGTAAGCGCCTTCGTGCCCAATGGCGTGCCTCGCTGGCGGCCCGCGTAAGCCACCGCGGAATGCCGCGATGCCATCTTGCGTAAGACCCGCTTCTTTTCGTCGCTCCATGTGGCGGCCTCCAGACCACCACCACCGCCACAGAGCCGAGCGCCTGGAAGGACGCGTGGGCAACAGAACGCGTGACAGGCGGCCCTTCGGAACTTACGGAAGAAGCATGGAAGACGACGCGCCTCACCGCTGCGCAGCAGAGCAAGGCCTAAGTCGGGCGTGTCCCCCTACAGGGGGATTTGTTTGGGCGAAAAATAAATACTTCAAGAAATGCCACCCAAAATGTTCAAAAATAGTCAAACAATCGCCCCCATATTGTTTTTTGACTGTTTTTGGACATTCCCCCTGTAGAGGCACACGCCCGACTTAAAGCAAGGCAAAGGCGCAGCGACGCCTATGACGCGTGCGAGGTACTTGGCGGGTCCGTCGCCTATGACGCGTGCGAGGTACTTGGCGGCGACGTGCGAGCTGGCGCTCTGCGTCCTTCGTCGGGGACTTCGCGGTGAAGCAGGCATCCTCCACCCGCTCGACATCGAGGGGTAGCCTGAGGATCTTCCAGTGGGTCTACTCCAGAGCTAGGGTGTCCCACCAACCAGTGAGCAAAGGCGCAGCCCGCCTCGCGCACCGGCAGGGAAGGCGAAGGCGCAGCCCGCCTCCCGCACCACTCGGGAGGCGGGGCGAGCCGCCCCCTCCGTGCGCCGGCGAAGGTGCCGATGGCGCTCCCGCTGGCTTGCGGGTGGCGGCCGTCGGTGGCGGCGCCCGCGCCGGAAAGAGAGAGAAGCAGGGCGAGCGAGATCCTCCTCCTGCTCCCCCTCCTCCTCCTCCTGCTCCCCCTCCTCCTCCTCCTGCTCCCTCTCCTCCTCCTCCTCCTCCTCTTCCTCCTCCCCCTCCCCCTCCTCTTCTCCTCCTCCTCCTTCCCCCTCCTCCTCCTCCTCCTCCTCCTCCTCCTCCTCCTCCTCCTCCTCCTGCTCCTCCTGCTCCTCCTCCTCCTCCTCCTCCTCCAGAGAGGGAGAAAGAGAGAGAGAGAGAGAGAGGGAGAGGGAGAGGGAGAGAGAGGGGGAGAGACAGGGAAGGAGGGATGCCGGCGCGCTCTCGGGCTGGGCAGCTTCTGCCCCGCCCCCCCGCTCTGGGATCCGGAGCGCGCTGGCGCACGCGGCCACGCCTCGAAGGACCACGAAGCTCACCCAGCTTGCGTAAGCCCCCCTGCGCGGCCTCCCCCCTTTTTTGGCGGTGCGCACCAGGGGGTGGGGGGAGGGGGGAGGGCTCCTTAGAGGGAGGCCGCTTCTCAGACGGCGCCCGGCCTCACGTCTGTAGAGGAGGCCCCGCTCCTGAGGAGAGCAGGGGTGCTTCTGAGACGCCCTCCCCCCTCCCCCCACCCCCCTCTCTGGCCATCGCTCGGACGTCCCTTCCCCGTATTTTTTTCGGTTTCGCGCGTGCTTTTTTCGCCAGATGGTCGAGGATGCTCCTCGAAGGTCCTCGCCGAAGGAAAAATACACACGTCCGAGCGATGCCAAGCTCTGCGCGTGGCTGATTTTTAGCCTGCCCGGACTCCGGGGGCGCGCCCCGGGCAGGCCGCAGGCGGCAACCCGGCGGCCCTGCACCCGCATCGGAGTCGCACGGGTGCTGCACGGTGCAGGCCAGCGCCGCCGCTGCTGCCGGCCCGGCCCCGCGGCGCCGTTCCTCTGCTGCCTCTTCGCCCGCCCTCGCCCACAGCAGCCTCGCCAAGCGCGCACGACGAAGAGAGAGAGGCTGGGCTCTATACTCTCAGAGTGGAGCCTGCAACGGCTGACCCGTCCCCGAAGCGCCTTTTGCCGTTTCACTGTCCACCCACCCTCGCCCACAGAAGCCTCGCCAAGCGCGCACGACGAAGACAAAGACTGAGCTCTGCTCTCAGGGTGGAGCCCGCAAAGACTGACATGCCCATGAGGCGCGCTCCTCGCCTTCTCGTCAGAAGCTCCACCGAGCGCGCACGCCGAAGGCAAAGACCGAGCTCTGCTCCCTGACTGGGGCCCGCCACGGCTGGCACATCCCTTGAGGCGCCTTCCTCCCTCTCCTCGTCCGCCCGCCCTCGCCCACGGACGCCCCACCGAGCGCGCACGCCGAAGCCAACGAAACTGCCGAGCCCTGCCCGCAGCGCGCAGCCCACGGCGAGGCGAGGCCTCGCCCGCGTGGCTCCGCGCGGGCGCGCGGCCCCCCGCAGAGGCCCGTGGCACTCGCGCCTGGGCGCGCGGCCCTTGGATGCCCCTTGGCACGCCCGCCGGCCGGCGCTCGGCAAGGGCGGCGCCGTCGGGCAGCCCGCGCTGCGTCGCCGGCGGCGCTCGGAAGCCTCACCGTGAGCGTCCTCGGAGATCCGACGCTCCAGTGCAAGTGGCGCGGGCGGTCTGTGCCCGCTTCCGGCCTCCAGGGTCTTTTCCCAGGGCCTCGCGAGCGTCAAAAAACGACCCAGGGCGAAAAACCGGCCCTGGGGAAGTGGTCCAGACCTCCGAGGCCCACGCATTGAACAAGTTGGAGCAGCCGGGTGTTTGGGTCCTAGGGCAAGCAGATGACTGATGCGTCACAGCCACGGCGCCGATATGAGGAGCACTAAGTTGGGGTACGGGAGGGAACACCTGGTGTACCATGGGTGCCCCTGCATGGTGGTCTTTGGCCCGAGGTTTGGGGAGGGATATTTGTGCGAGATGTGCCATTGGGATACATATGGAGCTCCTTATGGGGCCACGAAGCGCTGTCATGGGTGGGGGAGACGCATGCGAAGGCGCCTCTGGCACCTTCGGTGGAGCCCCCTATGGGGCCACGAAACGCTGTGGCTGGGCAGCGGGAGACGCCATGCGAACACCCCTACTGGGACCTTCGGTGCGAGCTCCGTATTGGGCTACGAAACTGGCCCTCTTGGGGGCCCGCAGCGGACAGCCCCACTGGGGCCTTCATGGAGCTGCTTATGGGGCCCCGCTGCCCTGGGTGGGGAGCCGGCGGGAAGCCCCTATGGGGCCACGAATGCCCTGGGTGGGGGAACCGCATGCGGGCCCCACTGGGAGCCCCTATGGGGTCTTCGGTGGAGCTCCCTTATGGGGCCTCGGAACGCTGCCCTGGGTAGGGGAGCCGCATGCGGGCACCCCCCCACTGGGGCCTTCGGTGGAGCTCCCTATGGGGCCACGAAGCGCTGCCCTGGGTGGGGGAACCGCATGCGGGCACCCCCACTGGGGCCTTCGGTGGAGCTCCCTATGGGGTCACGAAGCGCGGCCTGGAACCGCATGCGGACACCCCCACTGGGGCCTTCGGTGGAGCTCCCTATGGGGCCACGAAGAACCGCATGCCACTGGGGCCTTCGGTGGAGCTCCCTATGGGGCCACGAAACGCTGCCTGGGTGGGGGAACCGCATGCGGACACCCCCACTGGGGCCTTCGGTGGAGCTCCCTATGGGGCCACGAACGCTGCCCTAGGTAAGGGAACCGCATGCGGACACCCCCACTGGGGCCTTCGGTGGGACTCCCTATGGGGCCACGAAGCGCTGCCCTGGGTGGGGGAGCCGCATGCGGGCACCCCCACTGGGGCCTTCGGTGGAGCTCCCTATGGGGCTACGAAGCGTGTGAGAGGTGTGCCGAGAGCAGAGGCAAGGAGGGGGAGGAGGGATGAGGGGGAGGAGGAAGGAAGGAAGGAATGAGGAGGGACGCGGTCTCTTCAAAAGAGGACCCAACACCACAGGATGGTTTGGGAAAACAATACGAATTAGCCTGACGAAGGACCCAACCATGTGCAGTTGCCAATACCGCATTGTGGGTAGCGGTTTCGGTGAAGCTTGTATGGGGCCACGAAACTTGTGAGGGGTGCGCCGAAATTAGTGGCGCGGACGTATGTGGACACCGCCACTGGGGCCTTCGGTGTAGCTCCCTATGGGGCCACGAAGCGCTGCCCTGGGCGAGGGAGACGCATGCGAACTGCGCCATTGGGACCTTCGCTGGTGCTCCTGATGGGACCACGAAGCGCTGTCATGGGTGGGGGGGACGCATGCGAACTGCGCCTCTGGCGCCTTCGGTGGAGCCCCCTATGGGGCCACGAAGCGCTGTCCTGGGTAGGGGAGACGCATGCGAACACCCCTACTGGGGCCTTCGGTGGAGCTCCCTATTGGGCTACGAAACGCTGCCCTGGGCGGGGGAACCGCACGCGGACACCCCCACGGGCACCCCCACTGGGGCCTTCAGTGGAGCTCCCTTTGGGGCCACGCAACATTGCCCCGGGTGGGGGAACCGCATGCGGGCCCCCCCACTGGAGCCTTCGGTGGAGCTCCCCATGGGGCCACGAAACGCTGCCCTGGGTGGGGGAACCGCATGTGGACACCCCCACTGGGGCCTTCGGTGGAGCCCCCTATGGGGCCACGAAACGCTGCATGTGGACACCCCCACTGGGGCCTTCGGTGGAGCTCCCTATGGGACCACGAAACGCTGCCCTGGGTGGGGGAATCGCATGCGGACACCCCCACTGGGGCCTTCGGTGGAGCTCCCTATGGGGCCACGAAACGCTGCCCTGGGTGGGGGAACCGCATGCGGGCACCCCCACTGGGGCCTTCAGTGGAGCCCCCATGGGGCCACGAAGCGCTGCCCTGGGTAGGGGAACCGCATGCGGACACCCCCACTGGGGCCTTCGGTGGAGCTCCCTATGGGGCTACGAAGCGTGTGAGAGGTGTGCCGAGAGCAGAGGCAAGGATGGGGGAGGAGGGGGGAGGGGGAGGAGGAAGGAAGGAAGGAAGGAAGGAGGAGGGACGCGGGGCACCGTCTCTTCAAAACGAGGACCCAACACCACAGGATGGTTGGGAACTAAAACTAAACACATAGATACGTACATGAATCCAGAAGGAGAGAGCGAGCGAAAGAGAGAGAGAGAGAGAGAGATTGGGAGCGTGAGGAAGAAGATAATCATATATATATATATAGAGAGAGAGAGAGAGAAAGAGAGACTGAGAAAGAGAGAGAGAGAGAGAGCGAGGGAGAGAGGGAGGGAGACAACAATAGGAACACGCGTGTGATGTGGGTGCGAACTTGGACCTGTCTTGTTCCACTCTCGCGGCTTCAGTCACCAGTTCTGCGACGAGTGAAAGCAGGGGAACAAAACACCCGCCACCGCCAGTGCCCTGCAAGCTCAGTTCGGGCAAGGTTTTTGATGGATGTCGGATGCCGGCCCCTGGCCAGACTGAGAGGCCCTATCCATCAGGATGTCTGCTCCAAGTTGCCATGTGTAGGCTTGGTGGTGGTGGTGGAGGATATTTTTCTCCCCCGATGAAAATACCGCCATGCAAAGCCTGTTCCAATGGCCTCTAATTGCCGCGCAGCGTCAGCAGATCTTGTCGGCATGCTGGTAGCAGAAGGGCATCTCGTGCGCCACGCGCAGCACATAGAAACCTGCCCCTTGCCTGCCTTATCTCAAGTCGCGTCCCGAGTCTCTCTGGAGGCAAGCGCGGCGTTCGCCGAGGGCGGCGTTTGGGGCCCTCTGGAGGGCAAGGCGGCCACCGCCGTGCTCGCCGTCGTGTCCGCCGCCGCCGCCAGCGTGCCCGGATCTCCCCGCGACGGTGTGATGCCTTCAATCCTGGCGATTTTCCTCCTCCTCCTCCTCCTCCTCCTCCTCCTCCTCCTCCTCCTCCTCCTCCTCCTCCTCCTCCCCGCCCTTACTCCTCCTGCCAATCTGCCCCTCCTGTCCCGCCGCCTTCCTCCTCCTCCTCCTCCTCCTCCTTCCTCCTCTCCGCTCCTCCTCGTTCCGTCCCCTCCTCCTCCTCCTTCTCCTCCTCCCCTCCTCCTCCTTTCTTGTCCCTCTCCTGCTCCTCCATCCTCCCCCCCTCCTCCTGCCACTCCACCCTCCTCCTCCTCCTCCTCCTCCTTCTCCGCCTCCTCCTCTCCTTCTACCCCTCCTCCCTCCCTCCTCTCCTCCCTCCGTCCCTCCTCCCTCTCCTCCTCCCTCCTCCCTTCTCTCCTCCTCCCCTCCTCCCGTCCTCCCCTCCTCCCCCTCCCTCCCTCCCTCCTCCTCCTCCCTCCCTCCCTCTCCGTCTCTTACACCGCAGCCTCCTCCCCCCCTCCCCCCTCCTCCTCCTCCGCCTCCTCCTCCTCCTGCTCCTCCTCCTCCTCCTCCTCCTCCTCCTCCTCCTCCTCCATTCCTTTTCCTTATAGATAACTTCTCCCTGTCGCACCCCGAAGCCAGTTTTTAGGGCGGTCCAGGCGTTTCGCATGAGAGTTCCTCGTCATTTATGACTCTGAAGCTGAAACATTGTCAACAGTTTCAAAATGTAGCTCTCGCCTCAGCGCCGGGCGCACTCGTTTTAAACAGTTGCAGCATTTTCACGGATTGAGGGTGGGTCGTTGTCAACATGTGGCTCTCGCCTTAGCGCCGCGCGCATTCGTTTTAACAACTTGCCAGAGCTTCACGGATTGAGGGCGGGTCGGTTTCAAAATGTGACTCTCGCTTTAGCGTCGCGCACGTGCGTTTAACACATTGCAAGAGTTTCACAATTTGAGGGCGGTTCCTTTTAAAAATGTGGCTCTCGCCTCGGCGCCGCGCATTTTCGTTCATGACATGCGGAAGAGTTTCACGGATTCCCAAGGTCAACGTACCAGAGATGGTGTTTAGGAGGGATTCAGGATTATGCGGGTGCAACTGTTATATTGGTTCGCGGTGTTGACGTCCCAAACATGGCGTTCTGGCACGGTTCCAGATCGTCACGACACAGCAGTCAGGCTGATCCGTTGCGATAAAATCCCGAAGGCAATGCTTTGCTGGGCATGCTTCAGGGTCTTCAAGGATGTCCTCCAACGAGGCAGTTCCTTCAAAGGAAATGAACTGCTGTAGGGGCCTGTGAAGAGGGAGCTTGAAGGGAGGGAACATTCCAACATCGTCGATGGCTCTTTGGTTTACACTGGTCCTCCTTCTCCTCCTCCTCCTCCTGCTCGTCCTGCTCCTCCTGCTCCTCCTGCTCCTCCTGCTCCTCCTCCTCCTCCTCCTCCTCCTCCTCCTCCCCCTTCTTCTTCTCCTCTCTTTCTTATTATCCTTCTCCCTCTCCTCATCCTCCTCCTTCATCCTTCTCCTATCCCTCCACCTCCTCCTCCTCTTCCAACTCCTTCTCCTCCTCCTCCTCCTCCTCCGCCTCCTCCTCCTCCTCCGCTTCCTTCCCCCCTCCTCGTCCTCCTCCTCCCCCTTGTCCTTCTCCTGCTCCTCCTGCCGGAGCATTCCAAAATGTGGTCAGAGTGGATCGGGTCGGAGGATCGCGCCGCATCGCCGATGCATCGGCGCCCGCGGCGCCGCGGATTTCTCGGATCGGCGCTGCACCCCCCTGCCTGGCGCGCTGAGCGTGCTAGGGGCGGCGCCGGATGCGCCGCCAGGCGGCTCCAGCGCCAATCCGAGAACTCCACGCGGACCTCCGAATGGTTGTGTGTTAGTGTCATGGTTTGTTCCCCTGGTTGGGGGGCGAGGCTCCGTCTCGAGGTTCGAGGTTGGAGGGCCAGATCTATTTGCTTCTGGAAGGCCACTATGCCAGATACCGCTCCCGCTTTCTAGCCACAAGCGTATATGGACACATTGGGTGTCGGTACGTATATGGACACCTTCAGGGTGGATGCGTCTGCAGACACCGCGGTCGCTGCGTGCGACGCAGTGCAGGGTCGGAGAATGGGCAGATCCGTCTACGGTGTGCTCCTGTTCTAAGCAGGCCCCATTTGGCGTTCGGAAACCCTGAACCCAAAAACATGTTGGTCTCTTGCGGACGCGTGTCTTACTTCCGCCGAGCTCCCGCCGATTCCCGCCGGCGGAGGCGGCCTCGTTTTGCCCCCGCCAGCCTTCCGCCGCGGAAGAGACGACAACTCCTTCGATCCTCGAAGGCAAGGCCCCTTTCTTGCAACGCGCCAGTTTTCGAAAGCTCTCGTCGGTCGTCGCTGGTCTTCCAGCGCCTGCGTCAGGGGCAACGAAAAGGGGGGGGGGATAGGCATAATTAGGGGGGGATGCATCGACCCCCAATCGCCCAGTGATCGCCGATGGGGGTCCAATAGCCCCAACCTGCCCAGGAAGGTGCGGATCCACTATCGGAGGCCTATCGCCGATCCATCGGCGCTGCATCGCCGCTTCCAGGTGGATGCACCCCGCCCTGTGTGCCAATCCCCCCCCGCCCCCCCCCGATCCTCGCCACCCCCCCCAGGCGGAAGGCTCGTGCTCCCTGGGCGTGCTCCCGGGGCGTGCTCCCGATCCCTGCCACCCACTGCGCCCCGCCGAGAGCGCGCCCAGGCGCCCGAGCTCCGAGGTGCTCGGGGGGGCTCTCGCCGGCCCTCGCCGGTTCTCAAAAAAAATATGGCAAAAAAACATAAAAACACAGGATTGCAAACAAAAAAAACAAAAAAACATTTATTTTTTTTGCAAAACAAGAGGGTTTTTTTGTTTTTTTTTTTTGTTGCAATGCCTCGGGGATCTTCTGACCCGGGTCAATCCAGACCCGGGTCAGCAGGAAACCAAAAGCTGCAGTGCAGGAACAAACAAACACTGCAAACAAAACTGCAACGCAGGTCCTCGCAAACCCTGGTCGGCCAATGTGCGCGGCCGCCTCGCGGCCACGAGCGGCTCCCTAACCCGGGTCAGCCAGAGGCTGGGCATTTTCGCAGGGTGGAGGGCTCAGGGTGAAATCCATCTGAGCTTTCGCACCTCGAAAATCAGTCCGTCTTGTGATTCACCTCTTGCAGATTCAAACATCGAAGATCAACCGAAACGGCACTTCGGATTTCACCCTTTGCCCTCCACCCAAAGAGAATGCCCGAAGAGGGGGTCTTCGCAGGCTCCTGCAGGATCTGGCGCCCTGGCTGACCCCCGTTTGCACTGACCCCCGTCTCAAGGCTCCCGATCAGCCTGGGGGGGGGGGCCTCCCGGCGCGCCCCGAGCGGTCGCCGGAGGCCCGCGCTGCGAGCCCGGACGTGCTCGCGCGCCGCAGAAGACCAAGCGGGGCGGCGCGCGTTTCGCTGCGCTCTGGGCCCCTATTGGGGTCCTCGCCGGGCCCCGGGAGCGTCAGGAAATGACAGGGCAGTTCTTAATGCATAGGACTTCTCAAAATGTAGGGTTTTTGATGCATGATCAATTTATGCATCGATTCATGCACGAACTCATCGTTGCTTTTAGTACTAAAGCCCTGCATGTTTAATACATGATCCGCACGCGGAGCATGTTAAAAACGGCACTGAATTCGGGACGCAGAGCTGATCCTGGGCAAAGGGTCTGGACTTCCGGGGGCGCCGTCCTCAAAAAAACAGGACGTCGCATGTCTGGGAGCCAAAGTCGGGGAAGCGCAGGCCGTAAGACTCGAGTGCGCCGGGACGCGGGTTTGCCGACGTTTCCTCGCGATTGCGTTCTGGATTTTGACGGTCCAGTTTTCGTGGGGTGTTTGCAGCGGGTGCTCGCGTCAGATCTCAGATTGGGTCTCGTCATTTCATGGTGGCCCTGTCAGGCCAACCCGAGTCCCCCGAACCCGAGCCTTACGTCTCTCCGAACCAGATCGCCGAGCCCGGGCCACCGAAGCCTCGAGAACCTACCTCGTCGGGTGGGGCTAGGACGAAGATGAATCCGTTCCAGAGCGTTCCAGGACGCTCCGAGAGCGTTCCGGGACGCTCTGAGAAGGCCGCGGCGCCCGACACCCTCTTCCAGAGCCGCCGGAACTCAGAGATGCTCGACGTATCCTCGCCCGAGTTTGTCCTCGTCCTGGCCTCGTCTTCCCTCGGCGCGGAAGCCTGGGCCACGCCTCGGTCCCTGGGGGCCCTCGGGGGGGGGCCCCAGGGCTGCGGGGCCGAGGCCTCCAGGGAGACGGGTCGAGACCTCCCGGGATCCCGCGCTGGGCAGCTCGAGACGTCGGATGTCTGAGCACGGGTCGAGGGGTGTGTGTGTGTGTGTGTGTGTGTGTGTGTGTGTGTGTGTCGGGCGTGCGGGCCCCACAGTCGGCCCGAGGCACGAGATCGAGGTCGGTTCGGGGCGGGTATGTACCCTGGTGTTCTTCGCGCTCGTCGGGTGCTCTCGTGCATGTCCAGGGGGAGGGTGCCCTTGGGGATGCTCTCTGTGCGCTCTGGCGCACGGAAGGCCTCATGCTCTGGAGGGATGTGCTTCTAGCCCAGGCCCGACTCTGACCCAGACGTGTGAGGTCTCCATGTTTTTGGGGCGACGGGCCTCTCGTCCTGGGTTTGTTGCTCCTCTGCCCTGAGGCCCAGGTCAGGGGCAACGATAGGGGGGGACAGGCAAAAGGGGGGGGATGCATCGACCCCCAATCGCCCAGTGATCGCGGATGGGGGCCCGATGGCCCCGACCCGCCCAGGAAGGTGCGGATTCACCATCGGGGCCCCTTGCCGATCCATCGGCGCTGCATCGCCGCTTCCAGGTGGATGCATCCCCCCTTAGGTGCCCAGTCCCCCCGCGATCGCTGCCCCCCCCACCAGGAGGGGCCCCCAGGCGGAAGGCTCGTGCTCCCTGGGCGTGCTCCACCGCTCGCGGCGCCCTCGCCCCCCCGCCCGCGGCCCCTTCCCCCTCTCGCGGCGCAGTCGGGGGCCCATGCCAAGAAGCACCCTGCTCGCCTCCAGGGTGCTCCGGGTGTCTCGGGTTTCGATGGCTTGGCCTTTGAAAAAGAAGCGCGACGCTCCCGCCCCCAGAAATCGAGGGGCGCCCCAGGGTCTCAGGCTTGGGTGTCTTGTGCCAGGTCTCGAGTGGACTGGCCTTTACTGTGTTGGACCCCGCAGAGCCCCTCGGATGCTCGGGGAACAAACCGTCACGGAAGCGTAGAATCTTGGAGGCCCGCGAGGAGGAGGAGGAGGAGGAGAAGGAGGAGGAGGAGGAGGAGGAGGAGGAGGGAGGAGGAGGCGGGGGAGAGGAAGAAGGGGGAGGAGAGAGAATGGGGAGAGGAGGAGGGGGAGGACTAGGTGGAGGAGGAGGAGGAGGAGAGGGGGAGGAGGAAGGAGGAGGAGGAGGAGGAGCGCGAACCTCGAGCCTCGAGCATGGGCCCCGCTCCCGGGGGCCCCCTCCCGCCGCAGTCCACGCCCAGGGCGGCTGGGCAATGCTCGGTGAGGTTCGCCCGGACGGGCTCCACCTGCCGCGCCCGCGCCCTCCCAGTCGCCGCCTCCTCCTCCTCCTCCTCCTCCTCCTCCTCCTGCTCCTGCTCCTGCTCCTCCTGCTCCTCTTCCTCTCTGCTCCTCATCCTCCTCCTACTCCTCCTGGCTCCTCCCTCTCCTCCTGCTTCTCAACTTTGCCCTGCTCCGCTCCTCCTCCTCCTGGCTGCTCCTCCTCCTCCTCCTCTCCTCCTCCCTCTCACTCCCCTCTTCCTCCTCCTCCTCCTCCGCCTCTCCTCCTCCTGCTCCTTCCTGCTCCTCCTCCTCCTCCTCCTGCTCCTCGTGCCCCCCCCCCCTGCTCTCTGCTTCTCCTCCTCCTCCTCCGCCTCCTCTGCCTCCTCCTCCTGGGGGCAGGCGCGGGGGCCTCGGGGCCTTCCCGTGCCGCCCCCTCCGCCTCCTCCTCCTCCGCCTCCTCTGCCTCCTCCTCCTCCTGCTCCTCCTTCTCCTCCGCCTCATCCTGCTCCCCCCCTCCTCTTGCTTCTCCTCCTCCTGCTGCTTCTCTTGCTGCTCCTCCTTTTTACCTAACAGCTTTTGCTGATAGGTTTCTAGTGGTGTCAAAAGAAAGCAGCAGATGACTCCACAGGGGGGTCGGGGCGGGACCCGGGGAGCTGTGTCCGAACTCGTGTCCGAATGCGTTTTTCGCAAACAGTCACACACTTCGTGCTCTTCGACCTCCCAGAACTCCATTCCCGGGCCACATTCTGAATGCCTGGAGCCAACTGTAGGCCACTTCGTGCTCTTCGACTTCCCAGAACTCCATTCCCGGGCCACATTTTGAATGCCCGGAGCCAACAGTAAGCCACTTCGTGCTCTTCGAGTTCCCAGAACTCCATTCCCGGGCCACATTTTGAATGCCCGGAGCCAACTGTAGGCCACTTCGTGCTCTTCGAGTTCCCAGAACTCCACTCCCGGGCCACATTTTGATGCTGATGCAGAGGCTGAGAATGGTGATGCTGATGCTGAGGCTGAGGCTGAGGCAGGCAGGCTGAGGCTGATGAGGCTGAGGCAGGCTGAGGCTGAGGCCGAGGCTGAAGGCAGGCTGAGGCAGACGCTGAGGCAGGCTGAGGCTGAGGCAGGCTGAGGCTGAGGCTGAGGCTGAGGCAGGCTGATGCTGAGGCAGGCTGAGGCTGAGGCTGAGGCTGAAGGCAGACTGAGGCTGAGGCAGGCTGAGGCAGACGCTGAGGCAGGCTGATGCTGAGGGAGGCTGAGGCTGAGGCTGAGGCTGAGGCGGATGCAGGCTGATGCTGAGGCAGGCTGAGGCACAGAGGCTGAGGCTGAAGGCAGACTGAGGCTGAGGCTGAAGCAGGCTGAGGCTGAGGCAGGCTGAGGCTGAGACTGAGGCAGGCTGATGCTGAGGCAGGCTGAGGCTGAGGCTGAGGCAGGCTGAGGCTGAGGCTGAGGCTGAGGCTGAGGCTGAGGGTGAGGCTGAGGCTGAGGCTGAGGCAGGCTGAGGCAGACGCTGAGGCAGGCTGATGCTGAGGCAGGGTGAGGCTGAGGCTGAGGCTGATGCAGGCTGAGGCTGAGGCAGGCTGAGGCACAGAGGCCGAGGCTGAAGGCAGGCTGAGGCTGAGGCTGAAGCAGGCTGAGGCAGACGCTGAGGCAGGCTGAGGCTGAGGCTGAAGCAGGCTGATACTGAGGCAGGCTGAGGCTGAGGCAGGCTGAGGCACAGAGGCTGAGGCTGAAGGCAGACTGAGGCTGAGGCGGAAGCAGGCTGAGGCTGAGGCTGAGGCAGGCTGAGGCTGAGGCTGAGGCAGGCTGATACTGAGGCGGGCTGAGGCTGTGACTGCGACTGCCGCTGCCACTGCGACTGTCATCGCGAATGCGACTGCGACTGCGAGAACAGCAGAACTCTACAACTGGATTCTCATCTGAATCTTAAGGGGAATGCTTCCATATATGCTTCTACACATCGCTGTTAGGTTGCTTTGCCGGGATAATTTCTTGGGAAGGCCGCTGGGCGAGCAAGGCGCCCGTGGCGTCAGCTCCTCCTGCTCCTCCTCCTCCTCCCTCCTCCTCCTCCTCCTCCTCCTCCTCCTCCTCCTCCTGCTGTTGCTCCTCCTCCTCCTCCTTCTCATGCTCCTCCTGCTCCATCCCCTCCTTCTCGTTCTCCTCTTCCTCCCCATCTTCCCTCCTCCTCATCCTCCACCTTCCCTGAGATCCTGGCGTCTCAACTTTTTCGATCCGGGCGTTTTCTTCTGGTTTCGGGCCCCAGAACCATCACACATCGATCGAGGTCGAAAGATAGCGCAAGACGATGTGGTCGAAGGCTCCGGCCGTGATTTGTTTACGATGCTGTATTTTTCCGCGACGTAGGAACTCAGGGTTCTCCCCCTCCCTCCGTCTCATCCATCTGTTTCTCTCTTCCTCCCCGTCCTCCTTCTCCCTCTACGCCTCCTGCACCTCTTTCTTCCCTTTCTCTTCCCCCTCTTCCTAGCCGTCGGGGACGCGAACTGTACCCCCGCACCGAGGCGGCGATGCTTGAGGTTGCGTGCCTGGGGTGGGCGGGCCGCTTGCCCGCGCGCGGGCAGGCATCGCACTCCTCCTCTGCGAGCTGCGCTGCGCTGGGGGCCAGCGCGGCGGACTCCGCACGGCCTTGCAGCGCAGCGCGCTGCGCAGGCACCCAAGGCTCTGGGCTGCGCCCGGCCGGGGCCGGGCGCCCGCGGCCGCGCGCTCCGCGCGCGCACGCGCTCGCTGTCGCAGGCCAGAAGGGCGCCTGCGCCGATGCCGGCCGGGCCCGTGCTGGGCCCGAGGTCGGTGCGCGCCTGCGCTCTCCCGGCCTGGCCAGGGAGGCACCCTTTGGGGCTCCGCGGCGCCCCGGGCCCGAGCCGCGGCCTCGGGCTGCGGCAGGGCCCGCCGCGGAGCGGACAGCGGGGCACAGCGGAGCGGCAGGAGCAGCGGCAGGGACCGGGGGGGGGGGCAGGGCCGCGGACGGCCCGCGCGCTCTCGGAGCATGAAGCGCGCTTCGCGTGGTGCACCGGGAGGGCACGTGTAGCCGCGGACATGCGATGCCCTCTCCATTTTCTCAGTGCGATGTCCCCAGGAGTCTGAACCCTGTTCCCCTGGGACCGGCTTCTTGTCCCGAGTCGTTTTTACGGTGCTGGGGCCCGGTGAGGCCCCCAGGGGCCGAGAACGATGAGACACCTGGGTCCCTGTTTTGTCTCTGTTGCGACGGAAATCATTATTTTATTGATTTGGGGTAGCACAAGTTAGCCCGGGGGGGGCGCGGGCGGGGGTGTAACCGTAACGGCGGCCGCGGCGTGCACCCGCCAGGGAAAGTCTGAGCCACCAACACCTCAATCGCCCGTGTGCACCACAGACCCTGTGTACACGACAATGCCCAATGATGCCTGCGTGCAGCACAGCGCCGCCTGCGTACCCCACAGTGCCTCCCGTACACCACAGCAGCCGCGCGCACCACAACACCACGCGGCCTGCGTACACTGCAACAGCCGCGTGAGCAACAACGCCGTGCACCAGGATGCTTTGCTTCTTTCGCTTCGTGTTGGTAGGCGAATCAAAAGGATTCAGATCACCACCATAACCTCCTTGATTTTGCGCCAAATCTTTTCGCAATTGGATGTGCACCACAGCGCCTGTGTACACCACAGCAGCCATGTGTACCACAGCGCCTGTGCACACCACAAAGCCTCCGTGCACCACAGCGCCCGTGTGTACACCACAAAACAGCAGAGCCCGCCTCCGCCGGTCGAGCGCCCGCGAAGCCCCGCGCGGGCGCCCAGGCGCACCGTCCCAGGGCGCGGCGGGGGGCCCGTGGAGGAGAGAAGCGAGGAAGGGACAGGCAAACGAGAACGGGCAAGACCCTGAGAGGAGGCAAACAGGGAGGCTGGAATTGGAAGGAGTGGGGGGGGAGAGAAAGAAAAGCTGTGGGAGGAGGTGGGAAGAGGTGGGGGTGAAGCGGGAGGAGGTGGGATGCGGGGGGGGAGGGGAGAGAGATGTGGGAGGAGGTGGGAGGACACATGATGAGGCAAGACGCCTCGGGAAGACGACGAAGGAGGTAGAACAACTCGGGGGACTCGGGGGGGGGGGAGGTGGAAGGAGATGGGAGGATGTGGGGGGTGGCAGGACTCGGCAGGACGTGGGAGGAGGAGGAGGAGGTGGGCGAATCCGGCAGGACGTGGGAAGAGGTGGGTACAGGCGGGGGGGAAATCGGGAGCAAGTGGGAGAGTAAGTAAAGGGAGGCGGGAGGTGGGGGAAGGTCGGAGGACGTGGGAAGGCGAATTCGGCAGGACGTGGGAAGAGGTGGGTACAGGCGGGGGGGAATCGGGAGCAAGTGGGGGAGTAAGTAAAGGGAGGCGGGAGGTGGGGGAAGGTCGGAGGACGTGGGGCGTCGGATGTACTTACTGTCGGTCCGTGTCGTGACGCTTGGGAATTTAGCTTCTAACGCCGCGAGGATCGTTCAATCGTGCACGATCTGCGCAATCGGAGGCTCCAAGCCCAAGATTGACATATTGAAAGATTGAACCAGGAATTCGCACCGCGGGTTCGTTTCTGAGAATCCTGGAACCCGAAAGGACCCCGCCCCCCCCAGGCGCGTGGCAACCTCGAACGCCCGCGCTGGGGTCGCCCCCGCGCCTTCTCTGCGCCAGCGAACTGTTTGCGGCCAGAGGCAACAACGGACGACAACAAGAGCCCGCAGGCCCCCCCCCCACTCCCAGTGGGGCCACCAAGCTGTGGATATGCTGCTCTCTGGCCCCCTTCCCCTTCCCACCTCCTACTCCCCCTCCGCCTCCTCCTCATCGTCCTGCCCTTCCTCCTCCTCCTCCTCCTCCTCCTCCTCCTCCTCATCCTCTTCCTCTGATCTGATTCTGCTCCACCGTATCGCTTGCGTACACCACGATGCCTGTGTGCACCACAACAGCCGCGTGAACCACAGCGCCTCTGTACACCACAATACTTCCGTGTATCATAACGCCTGTGAACACCGCAACGCATGTGCACACTACCAGTAGCCATGTGCATCGCAGCGTACGCGTAATTACGCCACAATGCCTGCGTGTACCTCAGCGCCCTTGTACACCGCGATGCGCTGGCCCTGCGTGCACGTCGATGCCCGCGTGCGCTGCAGCGCCTGTGCACTCCTTATAGCGTCCTTTCGTACAGTGTTCTTTGGACGCTGCAGAGATTCACGCTTGTGCCAAATTTCTGCAAGCGTTACTCTGCAAGCGTTACCGTCACGGGGGGGGGGGGGGGCGGGGTCTGGGGGGACGTAGCGCGCGTTACCCTCGGGGTACGACACGAACTATCACACGCGGCCCTTTCCCCGGGACCAGCTTTTCGTCCCGAGCCGTTTTCCCACTGTCCCGGGGCCCGGAGGGGGCCTCCAGGGGCCGCAAGCGAGGAAGAGCCTGGGGTCCTTACCGTTCTGGCCATGCTGCGGCGCGAGCACGTCGGGGCCCCCGGGCTGGGCCCGTCCAGGATCGGGGGCCCCGCGGCTGCCCCCCCCGCCCCCCCGCCGCCCCTCGCGCGCCTCCGGGGCTGCTCCTCGCTGCCTCCCTCGCTCTCGCGGCCTGGGCCCCCCCCCCCTCCCCCGCCCCGCGCTGCAGGGGCGAGGTCGGGCGTAGCCCTCGTGCGGCCAACAGGAGCGCAGAGGAGAGCGCCGGCCGGGGGGCGGACGGCCTTGCCCAGAGAGCAGAGACTGCCCCCTCAGCACAATCACCCTGGCACGCGACGTCGATGAGTAGACGCACCCAAAGAAGGCATCGAACAGGGCAGGGCCGTTTCGGCAACGCCCAAGGCCGTTCAGTAAACGCACTGATCGGGCCCGGGTGGTTTTTCCTCCCTGGACGTCACCACGGCGGCCAGAGCCCCCTCAGCATGCCATCCGCAGGGCCCCTTCCGGGCCTCGTCCTGGCCCGCCTCTCCGACGACGCCCGGCCGCGAGCGCGATGGCCTGGTCCTAACTTCTGGCCCCTCCCGAACCCCTCACCCCCGCGCCCCGCCCCCCCCCCACACCCCCGCGCGCACTTCTGGCGATCGTGGCCTGCTGGAGACGGCTCCGGGCGGCTTTTCCTCCCTTGCGTGCTGGCCACGGCGGACCTCGGGCACGCGGGGGAGGGGGGGGAAGCCTTGCCCCCCAGGCCTGAGTCCCAGGAGCGCCCCGAACACCAGAGGTGGGCGTCGCGGAATGGGGGGGCGACACATGGAGGAGGAGGAGGAGGGAGGAGGAGGAGGAGGAGGAGGAGGAGAGGAGAGGAGGAGAGGAGGGGGAGGGGAAGGGGAAGGGGGAGGGGAGGAGGAGGAGGAGGAGGAGGAGGAGGAGGAGGAGGAGGAGGAGGAGGAGGAGGAGGAGGAGGAGGAGGGAGGAGGAGGAGAAGGAGGAGGAGGAGGAGGAGGAGGAGGAGGAGGAGGAGGAGGAGGAGGAGGAGGAGGAGGAGGAATGGGAGGAGGAGGAGAAGGAGGAATGGGAGGAGGAGGAGGAGGAGGAGGAGGGAGGAATGGGGGGGGGGGCGATGCCCAGACCCCCTCGCGATGTGAAAGAAATCGCGCGGGGAGCTTGTTCGTCCTCTTCGGCCTCTGGGGGGCACCTGCTGGGCCTCGGGACCGTCCAAGGACGCCTCGGGGTGCAAAAACCGGCCCCCGGGAGGAGGGGTCTATAGACCTCTGGGGCTCGACGCTGTGACCAAAGCACGACGTCGGGGTTCTGGGTAAGGGGGGGGGAGAAAGGTGCACGTTTCGGCCCTTTTCGGCAGCCCTCGCTGCCCCCTGCATTTGTCGCCCCCCCCCCCCCCCTGGCGCGACGCGCAACAGAGCTCCCCCCATTCACCCCGTCCGGTCATGCTGGCAGCGCCCTGGCTGTGGGAGCCTGCGCCCACCCCTGCTTGTGCTTTGTTTTGCTGCATTCTCTCCCGCGCGTGCGCCTATCTTTTGCAGCGCCGTTGGCTGTGAGAGCCTGTGTCCACCCCGGCTTTCGTTGTTGGTTTGGGTTTGTGTTCTCGGGTCGGGCGAAAGGGGGGGATAGCAAATGGGGGATTTGAGAATCAGCTCACGTAACTGATTTTCCCCGCGCCTCCCGGCGCCGGGAGGCGGCCATGTATCGAGGAATGGGCCCAGCGGCGGGGCCGAAGCCAGCTGCATGCAGCAGATTTCGTCACCCCCCCTTTCCCAATCCCCCCCTTTCGTCCGGCCCGATTCTCTCCCCCAGCCCACAAGCCCGGAGGGAGGCCCGAGGAGGGCCCGAGGAGGGCCAGGGCGGGCGCAGGAGGAGGAGGATGAGGATGAGGAGGAGGAGGAGGAGGAGGAGGAGGATGAGGAGGAGGAGGAGGAGGACATGAGGAGGAAAAGGAAAGGATGATGATGAGGAGGAGGAGGAGGAGGGGGAGGAGGAGGAGGAGGAGGAGGAGGAGGAGGAGGAAAGGATGATGATGATGAGGAGGAGGAGGAGAAGGAGGAGGAGAAGGAGGAGAAGGAGGAGGAGGGGCAGCGCGCCGGCGATCAACGCCTCCAGGCCAGGGGGGGAACGCTCGCATCGGAAGGCTGGCCTGGGGCAAAACGTAAAAAGGGCACCAGCGGCGCGCGGAGGCCCTCGCCCGCGCGCGCGCGCGCTCGGAGAGGGGGCAGAGGGCAGGAGCTCGCCATCGCTCGGGCGTCCATTCCCTGTTTTTTTTTTCCGGTTTCGTGCGTGGTTTCTTCGGCAAATGATCAAGGATGCTCCTCGGTGGTCCTCGCCGAGGAAAAAACGCACACGTCCGAGCGATGCCAGGGGAGGGGGACGGCGGGGACGAGAAGCAGCAGCAGCAGCAGCACAAGCAGAGCGAGGGAGGAGCCGCGACCACCACCTCCTTAGGGGGACGAAGCATGTCACAAGCGTGGATAGCTCGGAGGTCCGCGCGGATTTCTCGGATCCGCGCTGGACCCCTCTGGCGGCGCCTCCGGCGCCGCCCCTGGCGCGCTCCGCGCGCCAGGGAGGGGGGCTCAGCGCCGATCCGAGAAATCCGCGCGGACCTCCGAAATGTCATGTGTATCTCTTCCTTCGTTCCCCCAATCTTGGCACAGAGCGGCCAGCGTGACTGTGGTGAGGCACGGGGTCGCCAGAGCGGCGTCCGTTCTGGGCAAAAGGCCTGCCTATATGCACGAGGGCTGGCCAGAGCGCTGCTGCCAGCCTGCCCCGCCAGGACGAGATCACAATGGGAACATTCGGGGATGGACAGAACCCCGTTTAGTAATACGGTGGCGGCATTGGATAAGGAAACCTTCGATAAGGAATCCAGGGTCTGTAAGCCAGCGGAAAGCCAATCGTGGATCGGCCATGCATATCACCGCCGCCCTCATCAGATAAGGAACCCTCCAGGGTCTGAAGCCTCCTGGGCGCGCTCCTTAACGAACGCCCCCACCGTACGCGGTTTAGTGGAAACGACCTCGGGCCCAAACCTGGCGGGCGCAAGCCTGGAAAAAATGACGGCCGCGGCGCCCTCTCGAGAACCGAAAACGGACAATTCACGAATCGGCGTGTCAGGGTGGGGGCCCTGTCCACCCCCGAAACATTTCAGGTACGATTGGATCAGGGATTCAGGGATTCTCAATGCGACGGCGAGAACAGGAGTTCAGGGCTGTTCTCTCACGCGTGGATCGGAAATGAGGGGCCAGGCTATTGCAGCCGAGTTGCCCATTCGAAAGGCAGCAACGTCTCACAGAAGCCGAGGTCGAACACCGATGTCGTCAGACTCCGCTTCTGCAAACAAATGCTCAGACCATGACGACAAAGCCGTCTTCGGGGTCGGGCCAGATACTGTTCAGCGTGGCGGCAAGCCGCACCGCACCCTTCAAGAGCTGCTCGTCGACAACTCCACCGTCTTTCATGAGAGTGCTCTGGTACTCCTCCATGGGAAGGACGAAGGTCTCGTGATCGTCCTCGTGCCAAGCGATGGCGGTACCGTTCGGGTAACGGTATGCGTACTTCGTCGCCTGACCGAGCGATTCCACAGCCCAATACGTCGGGTCAGTGTCCGCTGTCCAGAGGCTAACCTTCGACGCAAAGTCGCCCTTTCCAAGTGCCTCCAGGGCGTCGACCATTTTTGCATAGTGGTTTTCCGTGCCCTCCTTGTCAACGATCATGCCAAAGTCCCAGACTTTGTGCAAATTCCAATCGTCGCCTTGATCGTTCACGTGAAACTTGACGTTGATATTCACGCCTCCACGATCCTTTGCCAAGCCGCAGTGCAACGGCTGGTGGATATCGCCGGTGAAGTGGACGACGAACTTCAACGCTGCGTTGAGGTCGCCGTCGCCAGACCTCAACTGCCCCGTGTAGTTCTTGATGGCACCTGTGCAGGGCTGGACCTATACGATGATTTTCGTTTTATGTTCGTTTTGTGTTTCGTTTTGTTCTATTTGTTTTTCTGTGCCTCCCTGCCAAAAACGAAGAACAAAACACAGCCAAAGTCCAGCAAAAAAGCGTTTCGGTCCAGCCCTGCACCTATGTTGCAGTAGTCATCCTTGCAATCCCTCTCGTGGTCGTACTTGCAGCCCTGAGGGCCTTCTGCGGAGCCGTACTCCCAGCAGGCGCCATCCTGGACGTTCAGGAAGTGAAGGCCCGTGCTCCACCCGTAGCGATCCCTGTCGTGGCTGAGCACCTCGTCGGCCCAACTGGCGATGCCCGCCATCTTCGCCTCGACGCCGCCCCCGCCCTCCGAGGCGAGCAGCGAGCCCACCCGCTCCGTGGCAGCCTTGTTGAGCAGCCGCGCCGCAACGCTTGCTTTAAGTCGGGCGTGTCCCCCTACAGGGGGATTTTCGACGAACAATAAAAAACTACGTAAACAATAATCCAAAATGGTCAAAACATACAGAAATAGTCCCCTGACTATTTTTTGACTATGTTTGGATCTTCCTCCTGTCGAGGGACAGGCCCGACTTAACGCTTGCTATGATGGAATGGCCATCGCTGCCCCACGCGCTCGCGCGCCGCACCGGCGAGAGCAGCAGGCACGCCAGGCACCGCCCGGCCGCCGGCATCGCCAGGCGCATGCGGCAGGCGGCTCACGGAAACGCTCGGGCTCGTGGGCGCGGGGGCGCCGAGGCGGCGAGCGGCCACGGGCCAAAGGGAGCTGGCCTGGGCCGAAGCGGCTCTACGGACTCTGCGTCCACCCCCTGACGAATGCCGTTTTGAGCAGGGCGGGCGCGTGGCTTCGAGACAGAGGCCGCCCCAGCTCAAGAGTTCGAGCGGCATCGTCACAACACACAGTTGGCTCTCCCCCTAATCCTCCTCCCTTTTATTTTAAAACATTGGCCACACACAGTTTTTTTGGTTAGGTCTCCTCCTAATCCTCCTCTCTGTTTTAAAACAGTGGCCACACACAGCTTTTTGGTTGGATGAGGTCCTTCGCAATCGTGTGCCGGAGGCCCTCGGGGGCGGGCGCCAGCAGCACCATCGCCCCGCCGGGCGGCCCGCCACGCTGCCGTGCCCGTGCACCTCGCTCTTCCCCCGCCCCCCCCCACACACCCCTCTCGTTTTTTTTTTTTTTTTTTTTTTTTTTTTTTTTTTTTTTTTTTTTTTTTTTTTTTTTTTTTTTTTTTTTTTTTTTCTCATTTTTCCTTTGGAATAATAATAATGATCATATTATTACTACTATTATTATTATTATTATTATTATTATTATCATTATCATTATTATCCTTAGGGGTCTTGTTTCTGCCAGCAACTGCAAGAGACTGAGCACGGGCTGAATCCAGCCGTCGAGACCGCCGAGCGAGGCACAGGCAAGCTCAAGTCCTGGGGTGAGACCTCACCCCCAGAACATAACACCTGAGTAAAAAGAAAGCGGTGGAGGAGAGGAGGAGGCGGAAGACTTGAGCAACCAGAACGGCGGCGGCCCTCAAGATACATCGGAAACCCGTGAGATCACCACAATCCTTAGGGCTCTTGTTTCTGCCAGCAACTGCAAGAGACTGAGCACGGGCGGAATCCAGCCGTCGAGACCGCCGAGCGAGGCACAGGCAAGCTCAAGTCCTGGGGTGAGAGCTCACCCCCAGAACATAACACCAAACATGCTCCCGAGTTTGCAGAGCAAGCTGGCATCGCCGAAGAAAAGAGATGACTAACCACACGAACGCTGTATGACCTCTGCGGAGGCTCTGACCTCGGCATTGTGAAAGAGACGAGCGAGGCCGACGCAAAATTGTCGAGGGTACTCTGCCCCTCTCTTGGTCTTGAAACCTCCTGAGGGCAAAAAACCATGCAGCTGTTCGTGAGCCCGTCCCGTCCGAGAGCAAATGCCACGCCTGGATCCTATGCAACGCGACTGACAGAACGGCCCCGGGTCAAGGTCCCCGAGAAGAAGGCCAGTATCTTTTTTCCAAGCCGCACCCTACTGGCACATAGAGGTGACGTGGAAGGAGACAGCCCGGCGCCGCACTAGGGCTTTGTAGCGTGGGAAGAGCCACAGCCGAGAAGTCTTAGGGTTCTCGATACTCCATGGCACACGTAGAGAAAGTGACACACCAGCGAGATTGGCAACAAACCTGTTCAGGATGTTGGATACATCGACAATCGCCTGCACATGAGGAGGGAGGTTCGGGAGGCCAAAGAGGTGGAGATCGGATCGTACTGGCGGCGCCCCGACCCCATGATCGCGGCACCTGGTCAGCGTGTTGCAAGGTACCCCTGCATGCCAACCCCTGACACGACCAGCACGGATCCAAGACAAGAGCGTCGAGCGATTGCATGGTCGGGCGAGGTCGTATTTCTCGCCTAAAGTAGTGTCCCACATCAAAACAGGAATGCCTAGCTGAGCGACCGCCTTCGAAAATCCTGCTGAGCCAGAGAACAACTCTAAAATCACTGGCGGGTCGGGCAGACCGGCACCAATGCTGAGGGCAGGCCGTGGGACGCACGGCTCAGCAAGCGAGCGCAGACCTCCGCGTGCTCTCGCGGCAGCCCTCGTAATTGGTGCAGCTGCTCGGTCAGGCGGCCTCCTTCTCCGTAGCAGCGGACTAAGCTCCAGCTCTTCCAGCACCCACGCCGCCTGATCTGTTCCAGGTCGCACAGCCCCGCTGCGTAGTCGTGGCTTGGGCTTGCGTGGCGGAGCTGGAGGCCGTGGCAGGCGCCCAGCCTGCGGAGGCCGAGGGCGGTCACAGCCCCACGCCCTGCGTCGGCCACACTGTGCTGGTCGACTGCATGGAGCACGCCGTAGACCACCACGGCGACGACCTCGTGCGGAAGGGCCATTCGGCTGCGATCTGGGGCCAGGTTGCGCCACAACGTGGCGGATTGCTTGGACAGCGGCAGCTCGAACTGGCCCGACCTGGCATAGCGAGGATCGAGCCATGCCAGCGCCGCTATCATGAGGTTGGCGTAGGTCTGGTGATACCCCCGCTCGACGATCTGGCTGATGTAGTCGCAGACCGCTCGGTCCATCTGGGCAGGCTCCTTCATAGCCCCCAGATGCTGTCTCGTCCAGTTGTCGAACCCCACCAGCATCGAGAGGCAAGCCTGACGCTCCGCCGCCGTGCGCACGGATGCCGCGTTGAGCTCTGGCATGCCCGCAGGCGACTGGACCCGCCGAGCCCGCTGCTGCGGCGTGGGACCACCGCTCGAGCCCTGGGGGCTCGCGGGCGAGGCCCGGAGCACGGGCGGCGTCGGCGTCTGCAAGCCAGCCCTGCGAGCCCCGCGGACCAGGGGGGCTCCCGCCGGCGGCAAGCACGCAGCCGCGGCTGGCAGCTTGCGAGCGCCCCCCAGCACTAGCCCCGCGGACGTGGCCGGAAGAGTGCTGGCGAGGGCGACGAGGAAGAGAGCCGACAACATATGGAAGAATACGTAGAGGTCTTGGGCCAGTCAACGGCTCAGAGCGAAGCGGACCATGAGCCCCCCCAACGTCCTCCAGCGAGGCCACTCCGAGGCCCTCATCATACCCGCGCTCCTCCTCCTCAACCACCTTCTCGCCCACCTCCTCGTGCATGTGCTGGTGCTGACCCCGATCTTGAGAACCGTGTAGTGCTGGTCCATGCTGTTCTTGATCGGGATCCCTATGGGGCTCTCCTTCTTCCTCACCTAGGTCACGTAGTAGCCTACCTCGATGGGGCCCCTGGGGAGGGTCGTACTCTTCGGGGTCCAGGCCGACCTTGAACATCGGGGTCTTGCAGAGGCCCTCCTTTAGAATAGCAGCTGTAGGGAGACTGGGTTCTCCTCGGCCTCTAGAGGGGCCATCCGCGACGTTATACTCAGAGGGTATCCAACGAATGCAAAAAGAGCTCCCAGACGCCAGAGACAGAGCCCCAATACGGCGCATGATCCCCAACATGGTGTGGCTGTGGGCCCGCGTCCGAGAGGCCGCCGAGACAGACGCGAGAGAATCTCCCAGGACAAGCATCCTCTTCCCATGGTTCCGAACGGCCCGTAATGCATGCCGAATATGGTACAGGACCGCCCGAGCTTCGAGAACAGGCATCCCCTCAAGACGATCCCACTTACGACGTCCCGTGACACGCCACAACGACATGTCCAGGCATTTCTTCGAGACCTCGGGAAAGGCGAGCAGGTCGCGCTCCGCAGGCGGGCCGACGGGCTGGCCGTCCTCCGCTGGACAGCAGGGATCGAGCTGGGCCGCTACGGTCCCCAGGTCACAGGCTGCGACCCCGTCGGCGGCACATTCAGCGGCAAGGGCACGGCGACGAGGAGGCAAGCGCTCAGCCCTGCCATAGCGCCACCGCTCGCTATGACGACCAACCTCCCGAACAGCGCCGACATCCCAATCAGCCTCGCAGGCGCCCAACCCCCAAGGGGAGGCGTCTACGCAGCCGACGGAACACGACCACTGGGCACGGAGATCACGCCACAACAAAGGAGCGACGCCATCCCAGGCCATGAGCCCCTGCCTGACCTGAGGCCAGAGCGGCACCTGCTGGTGGTAGCACTTCTGGATAAAACGGAAACTCGCCTCGAAGATGCTTAAGCCCTCACGCCGAACGAGAGTGACAAAGATGATGTGGCCCAGCACGCGCTCGAGGTCACGTCCACTGGCACGACCACGGCGCAGAAGAGCACGCACCTCTAACCGCACCCTCCACAATCTCGAAGCAGACGCCGAGAGACGCCCCGCCGCCGTGATGGACCATCCCAGCACCGCTACGCCCTCGCTGTCACCGAGGTGCTCCTCCCTGGTCACCACCAAGCCCCGGCGCTTGAGCTCCGTCGTGACGCGAGTCACGGCGGACCGAACCGCCTCCGCGTCGTAGCCGATGCTCACGAAGTTGTCGACGTACTCTAGGTGGCACGATGGGTCAAGCGAGGGGGCAGGCCTGCCATCTCGAAGTCGTGCGTCATCGCCACAGCCTGCTGCCTCCGCAACTCGCTCCATCACCGACTGACGCCACCACATTGCCCAGGACCAACCCATGGGCACGACCCTGAGGCGCGGGTAGAGCTTGGTGGAGGCTCCGACAGCGACCCCGCCGACCTCCTTGATGCCCATGACGCCCGCGCGCGCAGGTCGCAGGCTGAAGCGCGGACGGAGCTGCTCGGGGAGCTCGAGGTGGTAGAAGGCGTCCTTCAAGTCGGCGCCCTCCACCGTCAGGAGCGAGTCGTCCGCCGCCATCTCGAGCATGCCAAAGGCGTCGCCCGTCGCGAGCCGCGCGCCCAGGGGCTCGGTGAACACCTCGTTGGAGCGCCGGCAGTCCGCCACCATGCGAAGGCGCCCCCCCTTTTTCTTCACAAAGAAAATCTCGGCACGTACGCCGTCCTCAAGGCTGAAATCGACTAGGTGCCGCTCGTGCAGTAACTGAACAAAACTGGACCAGCGCCGCTGGTCACGTAGAAGAGGGTCAGAGTAGGGAACAGGTATAGAGCTCTGCCTTAGCCTGGCTTCGGCCTCGCTCGGATCCATCAAGCTCTGCAGAACGAACTGTTCGACCTTGGCTTGCCCGCCCTCCCCCCGCGCGTCGGCCAGCGGCACAGGGGCGGGGCTGACGCCCGGCAAGGAGAGGAGCGCGGGGTCGTAACTCCGAGGGGCGATTGCTCGACATTGCAAGCACCCCCGGCCACGCGAAGCTGCGCCAGCGCTTCTGCGGGAGAAAGAGTCGACGGCGGCGGACCAAGGTTGCGCACCGACTCGGAGATGTGGGCAAGGCGCTGGCTCTGAGCAAGTGACGGCCCAACGTATCGTGCAGGACGGTCACGACCGCAACGGAGGGACGGGTCATGAAGCCAATTGAGAGCGTCCACGCACGCAAAGACATCGTTGCAGACACCATGCCTCCGCCCAATCCTTTGCCTCGTGCTCCGGGCGAGCTCCTTGATAGAAGCCTTATCCAGCGGCTCTTTGAACGAGGGGTAGGGCAGCGGCAAGATGTCCCGGGGCCGACGCCTGCCAACGACGTGGACGTCCTGAGGGAAGAAGGGCCCACACGGGTCGCCGTCGTGGAGGGGTGTAGTACTCGTGCTGGCCCCCCCTCCGATGCCAGCGCGGCACCGATGCTCAGTCATTTCTGCGCCTGGACTCCCGCTCCTCGCGGGCCAGGCGCAAAGTCTTGTGTAGCTTCGCCTCCTTCTCAGAGTCGCCGCGGACCTGCTCGATCAACCCGGGGAATACCATCACCGACGACGTTGAACGTGAAAACCCCGAGACAGCGGCCTGCCCCTCCAGACTCATCTTGCCACCGACGCCCTTGCTCTCGGCGTCTTCGGCCTTGTCCGAGCGGGCCAGCTCGAAAGTCCGATGCCTCCAGAACTTCACTTCACTGCTGATGAGGCTAGCCCCGTCTAGGAGGTCCTGACTGGTTGCCGCCCTGATCTGCTGACTCAGCTCGTAGTGTACTTGACCTCCCCAATCCGTGGCGGCGAGCCTAGAGACCCGCGCCACGTGCTCGTGATGGCCCTCTATGCAGAGGCCCTCGCGCTGCAGGTAGCTCATGCACCGCGCCGCCGTCCTCGGGACCAGCAGCGTCACGTCCGAGCCGAAATCCTCCTGGCGGGTCATCTCCTGAGTCTTGTGCCACGGGGCGTTCCGTCGACCCTGCCCATCTCGAACACTGGGCAAGATCCTGGTGTCCACCTCAACAGCTGTACGCAAGGTGGTCTCGGGAGCGGACGGCGGCCCCAGCTCCACGAGCACGCCCTGGCCGTCTGGCAGCACCTGAGGGTCCCGACCCAGGACTCGAGCTGCAGGGGCACCGCGTCCAAGCACCACATCACCAATCCGATATCCAGGCTCGCAGGCGGCCGCCCCCCGTACCCCAGCGGGGTCACTACCAGGCGCACCCGCGGGCAGCACGGCAGCTCCGCACCGCGAGCCCAGCGCATGGTCCGCGGGCGCACTGGGGGCAACCACTCCTCCCTCTCCTGGCGCGACCGACACCCGCAGGTTGGTGGGCAGGCCGAGGTCGCCGATGGCCGCAGCCCTGGTGCAGCACTCCGCTGTGGCGATTTGCTCCGCATCCAAGGTGCGCTGGGCCAGCTCCGCATCCGTCGGCTCGGCTCTGGACCCATAGACCTGGACGCCCGCGATCCCCGGAGGCGTCGGGTTGAAGGCACGAAAACGTGCCGCCTGCACCACAGCATTGTTGGCCAGCACGACGTTGTATGGTTCGCCGTCCGCCGTGTAGATCACGCGGTCAGCCTCGGACGATGCCACCCCCCACTGATTCAAGTGTTGGTGCCCCACCACTTCGTCGGCGTAGAAGGCGTACACCGAGCGACTCGTTGCCACCGCCGTCATCACTGATACAGCCCGCATGATGCCGAACACGCGGACGAGCATCCCTCCGCAGCACGACGCAGCAGAACCCGACGCACACCGCGGCGAGCAGGAAACCCACTGCGCCGCCCACCAGGCCCGCGGCCAGGGAGCGCAGGTCGATGGCGACGTCGCTCACCAGCACGGCCGCCGCCGAGGGCGGCGCCACCTCCGGCCCCGCGGGCGCGGGCGCGGCCTCTGGCGCGGGGCAGGCCCCACACGTCGGGCACGCCGGCGTCGGGCAAGGCGGCGGCGAGGGGCACACCGCTGGGGCGACCTCCGCGCACGGCGGGATCGCTGGGCACTGCAGCGAGCACCCAGGGCAAGGAGCTGGCGACCCGCACGCCAACGAGCACACGGGACAGGCGGGACACGATGGCACCTGCGGGCACCTGGTGAGATAGGAGACCACCCCTGTGACGGCGTGGTTCGTGAGCCTCTCCCACATCCCTCAAGACTTGAGCAACCAAAACGGCGGCGGCCCACAAGATACATCGGAAACCCGTGAGACCACGACAATCATCATTATTATCATTATTATTATTATTATTATTATTATTATTATTATTATTATTATTATTATTATTATTATTATTATTTATTTTTATCATTACTATCATTATTATTATGAGTATTATCATTATTATTATTATTATTATCACTAGTATCATTATTATCATTAGCATTATTACTATGGTTATTCTGATTGTTATGATTATGATTATGATTATGATTCTGATTATGATGATTATTATTATTATTATTCGTATTATTAGTAGTAGTATTAT
>CAUYUJ010018921.1:125420-135420 GCA_963575745.1 Prorocentrum cordatum
TTCAAAATGTGGCCCGGGAGTGGAGTTCTGGGAACTCGAAGAACACGAAGTGGCCTACAGCTGGCTCCGGGCATTCAAAATCGTAGCCAGGAGTGGAATTCTGGGAACTTGAAGACCACGAAGTTGCCCACAATTGGCTCTGGGCATTCAAAATCATGCCCAGGAATGGAGTTCTGGGAACTCGAAGACCACGGAGTGGCCTACAGTTGGTTCCGGGCATTCAAAATCATGCCCAGGAATGGAATTCTGGAAATTCGAAGAACACGAAGTGGCCTACAGTTGGCTCCGGGCATTCAAAATCATGCCCAGGAATGGAGTTCTGGGAACTCGAAGACCACGAAGTGCGTTACTCTTTGCTTAAAAGACAATCCCCGGCATCCTCCCCCGGATCGCGCCCAGACCCCCTTGGGGCGTCAAGATGCTCTCTTTTGACCCTACTAGAAACCTATCAATCTTCGCTGTTAGGTTAACAGCGAACGAAGCCTGGAAGTCGCCCCAGGAGGGCTCCAAGACGCCCCGAATGGTCCTGATAGGCAACAGGCGCCGTCGTCAACATCGTCAACATCCTCGCCATTATCTCCCTCCTTCTCCTCCTCATGATCGCCACGCTCTACTCGCCCCTGCCCTTCCTTCGTGCCCCCCCCCCCGCGAACCTGCTCGCCTCACTCTTCTATTCATTCCCTCCTGTGCCCCTACTCCTCATCTTCCTCTTCCTCCTGTCCCGTTTTTCGTCTTCCTCCCCATTCTCCGCGCCCTCCCCCCCAACCCCAGGGTCGGCGGCACCGGCCGTAAGGCCTTCGCAATCAGGGCAGACAATCTTCACTGCTTTCGGCCTCTGGGAGTCCTTCCCAGGCCCCAGGACCGTCCAGAAACGGCTTAGGATGGAAAGCTGGTCCCGGGGTAAAGGTCGGGCCGGTCGCGTCGTCTGTCTGGGTGCCTCTTGAGGAACACGCAATGACATAAGCAAAGACTTTCGGAGGTCCGGGCGGATTTCTCGGATCGGCGCTGACCCCCCTCCCTGGCGCGGAGCGCGCCAGGGGCGGCGCCGCCAGGGGGGCCCAGCGCCGATGCGAGAAATCCGTGCGGACATCCGAAAATATATGTTTATGTCAAGGTTTGTTCCCCGAACCTCGTGTGAACCATGAGGTAAGGAATCCAACCAAAGTCTGGAACCCGGTGGACTCCTATTGTGGGCTGGCCATGGATTTCACCGCTGCCCTCATCAGATACCCAGAGATGCGACGTCGTAATTTTTCAATGCAAGGTCCCCGGAAGAAGTCTCGACCCATTCCCCAGGACCGGTTTTTCATCCTGAGTCGTTGTTTGACGGTCCCGAGGCCCTGCGAGGGCCCGTAAGGGCCGAAATTTGCGAAAAAACTCCGCCTTGATTTTTTCAATGCGTTGGATCTCTGGGTCAGGAATCCTCCCGGGTCTGAAGCCTCCTGGGCACAGCCCCTAACAAACGCCCCTACGATTCCGCATCAGCGGCCTCGCGGGCAGGGCTCCTGGGCCACTGGGCGCGACACCTCCCCTCCTCCTCCTCCTCCTCCTCCTCCTCCTCCTCCCCCGTCTCTCCTCCTCCTCCTCCCCTCCTCCTCCTCTCCTCCTCGCCTCCTCCTCTCCTCCTCCTCCTCCCCCACCCTCCTCCTCCTCCCCCTCCTCCTCCTCCTCCTCCTCCTCCTCCTCCTCCTCCTCCTCCTCCTCCTCCTCCTCCTCTGCATGCCCCGCGCGGAACGTACCCGTGCGACCGCGTATCCGCGGGATCGCGCCCCAGAGTCCAGACTGCGAGGGCGCAGAGATACGAATAGGTTCGCCGCTCGTCGAGGTGCCGTTCACGGAGACGGCCATGACGCGAAGGACGTGCGCGCCGCGCAGGAAGCCAGTCTTCTTGCCTGGGAGGCTGAGCAGCGGCAGAAGCACAGACTTCGGAGATCCGCGCGGATTTCTCGGATCGGCGCTGGCCCCCCCGAGCGGCGCGCGGCGGTGCCCCCCCAAGCGCGATCCGCAGGACCAGAGAGACAGGGAGGCGCCGATCCAAGAAATCCTCGCGGACCGCCGACAATTATGTTTATGAAGTTGTTTTTTCCCTTCGATTGCCGCGCAGGCACTCCATCATCTGCGGCGTGTCCACCCAGAGGACCCAGCCGGTGCTGGTGACGACGGTGATGCCCTTCGGGTTCGGGGCGGCGAAGAGGACCTGCTCGCGCCCGCAGAAGACGCTCGTCGGGACGGCGCTCACGAGCGCCTTGTTCAGGTATTTCGCCTTGGAACTGCTCCACGCGGAATTGCCGACACCAGGGGACACCTGGCGGATTCTAAAAACCCTGAACCCCCAAAACCTGAACCCCCAACACCTGGGGGGTCGATCTTCACTTCCACCGGTTTCCGCCGAGGAAGAGATGGCAACTCCCCACACATCCGATGTCTTGCCTCTCTCAATCCCGGGTCCCTGGAGGTCTGGACCCTTTCCCAGACACGCGACGTCCTGCTTTTGTCAGTGCGGCGCCCCCGGAAGTCCAGACCCTTTCCCTCTCCCTGGGGCCGGCTTTTCAGCCTGAGTCGCTTTTTGGCGCTCCCGGGGACCGGCGAGGGCTCCCAGGGGCCGAGAATAGAGAAAAGCTTGCCGTCCTGATTTCTCTACGGCGCGATCATGCCTGGGACCCTTTCCTTGGGGGCCGGCTCCTGATCTCGGGAGCGGCCAAGAGGGGGGTGTCCAAGAGGGGGGGGTGCAAATCATGACGGGCGGCATGTGCGCGGCCCAGCGGGGGCGCCAGGGACGTAATGAAATAAGAAGAGGCGCCATGAAATCCGGGGAACTATCATGGCCCACGCCATGATATCCCCCCCCCCTAGTCATCACCCCCCTCTTTTCCGACCCCGATGATCCCGAGGGTTTCTCTTGACGGCCCCGGGGCCTGGCGAAGGCCCGAGAGGCCGACGACTGCGGAAAACCTCCGGCCTCGCGCGGAGGTCCGGGCTCCGGGCCCCCTCGGTCCCCCGAAGGAGGCGGGGCCCGCTTGCGGGAGCGCCACGGCCTGGAAGAAGCTCTTCGGGAACTCCACGGTCAGGGGGAAGCTGGGCAGCCTCGGGCTCTCGCCGGGGGCCACCTTCCAGCCGGTGAGCGGGCACACGGGGGGCTTGTTGATCACCTGCCGGCGGCGCGCGGTGAGGAGCTCAGGGGTACTGTGCTGGCGCGGACAGGCAGCGCGCAACGCCCGCCCTGCCGCGGAGGTCGATCGCGCGGCAGGCGCCCTCGCCCTCCAAACTCAGGGGCCGAAGAACAGTATGGCATACAATTTCCTGCCGTCGGGGACGCCTGCCCCCAGAGCGGCTGGAAAGTTGATACCCCTACGTGGCGCTGTAGGGGCATGAACCTTCCTGCCGCCCGGGGGGCAAACGTCCCCGACGGCGGAAAAGCGTACGTTATACCGTCATTCGCCCGCTAACAAACGCGCGACCCCCGTCCACTGCACGTCAGCGCTGCGCTGAACGCGATTGCCCCATCCCCCCCTCAACAAAAACACACCCCGCGCGGGTGGTGTCTAGAGTGCACTTCTCCGAGGCAGGGAAGCGGGGAGGCCGCCCTCTGGCCCGCGGGGGGGGGGCACTCGGAAGGGCTCGTGGGCTTCAGAGGAGGAGGAGGAGGAGGAGGAGGAGGAGGAGGAGGAGGAGGAGGAGGAGGACGGACGGGGTGAGAGAGAGGAGGAAGGAGGAGGATGAGGGAGGAGGAGAGGAGGAAGGAGGAGGAGGAGGGAGGAGGAGGAGGAGTGAGGAGGACGGAGGAGGGGAGGCGGGCCGGAGGAAGGACAGGAGGAGGAGGAGGAGGGGGAGGAGAGGAGGAGAGGAGGAGGCGGGGGAGGAGGAGGAGGAGGAGGAGGCGGGGAGGGCAGGAGGAGGAGGAGGAGGAGGCAAGGAGGAAGGGAAGGGGAAAGGACAGGAGGAGGCGGAAAAGGAGGAGGAGGAGGAGGAGAGGAGGAGGAGGAGGAGGAGGAGAAGGAGAAGGAGGAGGAAGGGGAGGAGGAGGAGGAGGAGGAGGGGAGGAGGAGAGGAGGAGGAGGAGGAGGAGGAGGCGGAGGAAGGAGGAGGAGGAGGCCGCAAGCCCCCCCCCCCCTCTCCCCGCGGCGCCCCTTTCTTGCGCGCCGCCCGTCCTTCTCGGACTCCTCGAAGGGCTTCAGGGACTTTGCCTGCACCCTCTGCCCGTACACCTCCACCTCGTGCGGCTCCGTGCTGCTGACGCACCCCATCGCTGCACCGCCGACTGCCGAACGCAGCGCTGCACCGATGGCCGAGAGGGTGGGGAGGCGGGCAGAAAGCCTGAGCGAAAAAATTGCCGCGGGCTCTCCCATCACCTCCTTCTCCTCGGCCCCGTCCTCCTCGTCCTGCTTCTGGTCCTCCTCGTCGTCCTCCTCGTTTTTTCTAGTTCCCTACCTAGGCTCTGCCTAGAAGGGTTCTTACTCGGTATGCTTAAAGGGCCAGGCAGTGGAGCTCGCCCCGGGCGGTTCCCCCAGGATCTGCCCCGCGGTTCCCCCAGCTACGTCCCCTTAGCTTAGCGTTGCTTATCTCATCTTAGCTTAGCTTACTCCATCTTAGCTTAGCTTAGGTTCATGTTAGCTCAGGCTTAGCTTAGCGAGCTTACCTTCATCTTAGCTTCGCTGAGCTTTAGCATAGCACAGCAGAGCACAGCATAGCGTAGCATCGCATATCATAGCATGGGCGGAATTCCCTACCTAGGCTATGCTTAGAGGGTTAGCTTAGCTTAGCTTAGCTTAGCTTAACTTAGCATAGCGCAGCGCTGCATTAGCATAACGTAACAACACATACAATAGCCAAGTATAGCATAGCATAGCGCAGCATAGCATAGCATAGCATAGCATCGCATAGCGCAGCTTAGCATAACATAGCTAAGCTTAAAGGGCCGGGCAGTGGGGCTCGCCCCGGACGGTTCCCCCAGCATCCGCCCCGCGTTCCCCCCAGTGACGTTCCCTTAGCTTCACGTTGCCTATCTCATCTTAGCTTAGCTTATTTCATCTTACCTTAGCTTAGCTTCATCTTACCTCAGCTCTATCTTTTTAATACTACATCCCTGCATTTTCCCTACCTGGGCTCTGCCTAGAGGGTTCTTACTTCATTTCCCTACCTAGGCTCTGCCTAGAAGGGTTCTTACTCGGTATGCTTAAAGGGCCGGGCAATGGGGCTCGCCCCGGGCGGTTCCCCCAGGATCCCCCCGCGCCCCCTGGGTGAGCTTAGCTTAGCTTAGTTTCGCTTAGCTTAGCTAAGCTTAGCTAGATTAGCTTAGCTTAGCTTTGCTTATCTCATCTTAGCTTAGCTTAGCTTATCTTAGCTTTGCTTAGCTTAGCTTAGCGTAGTCTAGCCTAGCCTAGCCTAGCTTAGCTTAGCTTAGCTTAGCTTATCTCATCCTAGCTTCGATTAGCTGAACTTACCTCATCTTAGCTTAGCTCAGCTTATCTTAGCTTAGCCTAACTTCGCCTAGCTTAGCTTAGTTTATCTTAGCTTAGCTGAGCTTAAATTAGTTTAGCTGAGCTCAGCTTAGCTTAGCTTATCTCGTATTAGCTTAGCTTAGCTTCGCTTAGCTATCTTAGCTTAGCTTAGCTTAGCTTAGCTTATGCTGCTTTCCTAGGGGCTCCAACTCCTAGGTAAGGTCGCACTGGGATAATTATTTGTCATGGTCTATGTTCAAGCCGAGCCAAGACGGTGCCTGCACAAGGAAAGCAGCCCGGAGCTTCACAGGAACAGCAGCAGTCGCCGTCGCTCTCCTCCTCATCCCCCTTCGCCCCTCTTCCTCGTAAGAACGCCTCCCTGTCGCATCTCCAGGCGTGTCTTCGGGGCGGGCTGGGCGCTTCGCCCGAGACGCCCTCCCCGCCTGCGCTCTCGAGGCCTCGCCTCTCCGGCAGCGGCACGGACGCAGGGCGGGCCGTCTTCGAACCGGGGCCCTCGCTCGGCGCCGAACCCGACGGCTCCACGCATTCCAGCGGCGGCGCGGATCCAGGGCGCCTGGTCGTCAACATCGGGCTCTCACCTCTGGCCATCGCTCGGACGTCCATTCCCTGTGTCTTTTGTCGGTTTCGTGCGTGGCTTTTTCGCCACATGATTAAGGATGCTCCTCGATGGTCCTCGCCGAAGGAAAAATGCGCACGTCCGAGCGATGCCAAGACCTTGGCGCGGGACACACGCCTTGTCAGCGGCGCGGGTTGGACCAAAGCCGCGGTCGAGCTGCGGCGCTCCGGTGACTCCGGCGTGATATGTTCGAGCCACGTCGCTTCGGTGCAAGTCGCGCGCTCGGAGTTGCAGCCGCGTGGGGCCTGCTCTCTGAAATTTGGCCCAACATGTGCAGGCCCCGTGCTGTACAGTCGGGGCCTTGACCTAAGGAGCCCTAAATAAGGAACGAGGCACCCTTTTACCATAAGTCAAACTTCGACTTCCCATCGGAAACACAAGGAAAACCTGAGGCAAGCTGTGAAACAATCAAGGAACACCGAGCCCCTCCCCAACGAGAAGGGTTCCTTCTTCAGCGCCCCGTGCTGTAGTGCAGCAACGAATTCAAGCTCTCCCCCCCAGGCCTGCACCTGTCTTGCCCAGGATGGTGCGAGAGGAGTCGCCTCCGCCTGATGATTGGGGACACCGGAAGTGGGGAGTGGGTGGGGGATGGGACCATCCTGTGGCGGAGCTGTGCCATGCTTCGCACCAGTTCGCCACATATCACGGCGTCCTGTAATTGTGAAGTGTGCGGATGTCATTGCGTTGATAAGCCCACGGTGCTCAAGGCCGAGTGCAAGCCTCCCACTCGTGCAGGCAAAGATGTTCTTAGCATGTCGAGCAGGGGATGGCCGCCCAAGTCTGGCGGGAGGTTCCCCACTTTGTAATTGTCTGAACCGTGCCACGCCTGGCAGCAGGTAGCCATGCGGAAGGATAGAATAGAATGCTCCTCCTCCTCCTCCTCCTCTTCCTCTTCCTCCTCCTCCCCTGAGATACGGCGTCGCGGAAAGAATGCACTATCGCGAGAAATCATGACCAAAGTCTAGCACCCCGTCTGTCTGCTGCATGTTTCGAGCCGGACCGATCTGTGAGGGTCCCTAGGCCCTGAGCTGGGCAGAAATGCCTGCAAAACACCATAAGAACAGCAGAAGTGAAGATGCGAGGCAGGGGTGGGAGCAGCCGTGACCAAAGGTGAGAGTACGACCATGTACACCTTAATGCATCTCTTACCCATGGATCGAGGCTGTCCACACCAAACATGCAAGCAGCATTAAGTCGAGAACACGGCCACGTGCACCTTCACAGAACAGATGTGTTGCCAGGAATCATGACCGTCCGGACCAAACATGTAGCCAGCACTGGAGCGATCGCACGGCCATGTGCACCTTCGTGTACAGTCAACCCGCAGAGTAAGGATGCGCGATAAGGATGCAAGGGCCTTGGACGCCCAATTCGAAGCTCTTCGAGCGGGGCGCGGCCAACGAGAGTGTCCAAGGATGGACCCAGGAAGCAAGGATGCAAGGGTACCCTTGGGAGGGATGCCTAGCCTTACTCTGCGGGTCGACTGTATGCTTGATCAGGCACCGTGACCATACATTGTGGGGAAATCTCCAGCGAAACGGCTTCTGCCGTCCAAACTTGCGCAGAAATCAAGCGAAACGGCCCCTACATTGTGAAGTGATTCTAAGCGAAACGACAATTCCGGGAACCTGGTCAAAATTTGCGAAACGGCCGCTGCCGTCCAAAACTTGCGCAGAAGTCGAGCGATACGGACCCTGCAGCCCCACATCGCGGAGAGACTCGAAGCGAAACGACCGCTCCGGGAGCCTGGCCTCCATGCCTTCCCTCGCCGCCCTCCGCGTGTGGGGCTCCCCGTCCGCGGCCCGACACCGTGAGGAAGCCGCGCGCGAGGCGGCGACTCCGGGAGTCGGGTCCCCTGCCGCTCCCTGGCCCCCCCCCGCCCTCCTCGTGGGGCTCTTCTGCGGTCCTGCACCGCGGGGGAGGCTCGAGCGACGCAGCGGTTCCGGGAGGGGCGCGCCTCTGTAGCGAAGCGGCGATTCTGGGGGTCTGGTCTCCTACCCCCGCGGTCAGCGACCATAGCCGTATCCAGGCCCTCGCGGTCTGGACTCCGGGGCGCAATCCCGCGGATATGCGGTCGCACGGATACGTTCTGCGCGGGGTCCGCGAACAGACCGCCTCGTATCTGCAGGGTCGCGGCCCAGGGGCCTGGCCCGCGAGGCCGCGGATACGGATATGTACGTTTTTGGCCCATGATGCCTCTCCCCACCCCCCCTGACTTCTGTGAGGTCCTTTTGGCCACAGTTAGAACCCTTACCGCATTCGCCGACGGGGACATTGCCACGCCCACATCTCTCCCCTCCTCACCCCTCGCGAGTTCCTTGCTGGGGTACGCGAGGTCCTCCTCCATCACCCCGAGCTTCACCTTCGCGCGGGCTCTCCCCTAGGCCGGCCTGTAATGCTGCATTCAGGTTCAAGCCGCTATGCCAGGGAACATTTCGGAAAGCTAGGCAGTGTCACAGAGAACTACCAAAGACGCGCCATAGGCACAGGCCGAGCGCTCCAGCAAACCGCATGATCATCATCACCATCACCATCACCATCACCATCACCATCATCATCATCATCATCATCATCATCATCAATATCAGCACCATCAACGTCACCATCATCATCAACAGCATCGTAATCATCAGCATCATCATCATCCTCATCATAATGATCCTCATCATCCGCAGCACCAGCACCAGCACCAGCACCAGCATCATCATCATCATCATCACCATGATCATCAGCATCATCATCATATCATCATTACCTTGGCCATCATCATAATCATCCTGATTCACAACATTATCATCATCAGAACCAGGACAACCAGCAGCATCAGCATCAGCATCAGCATCAACATAAGCATCATCAGCATCATCATCACCATCACCACCATCATCATCAGCATCATCGTCATCATCATCATCAGCATCGGCAACATCAGCAGCGGCAACTTCAGAACAATCATCTTCAGCATCGCTAGCATCATCAGCATCACCATCACTACCATCATCGTCCTCATCATCAGCGTCACAATCAGCATCATCAGCATTACCATTAGCAGCAGCAGCATCAGCAGCAGCATCAGCACCATCATCATCATCATCAGTATCATCATTTCACATCATCATCATCATCATCATCCAGTTCACCATCATCATCATCATCAGCGGCATCATCGTCATCAATACCATCATCAGCACCATCACCACAATCATCATCATCGTCATCATCGTCATCATCATCATCATCATCTACATCATCAACACCATCACCATTACCACCATCATCATCATCATCGTCATCATGAGCATCATCATCCGCAGCATCACCAACAAAATCATCAGCACCATCACCATCATCATCAGCATCATTAGTAGCATCGGGATACTCATCTTCATCAACGTCGTCATCTACATCACCATCGGATCATAATCATCATCATAAACATCATAACCACCAATATCATCACCATCAGCAGCATCAGCACCGTAGTCATCGTCATCGCCAGCATCATAAACACTAGTCATATCATCATCCAGATCATCATCATCATCATCATCATCATCAGCACCAGCAGCAACATCAACATCAGCATCGGTATCACCGTCCCCACCGTCATCATCATCAAACGCATGAACATCATCATTATCATCACCATCATCATCATCATAACCATCTTCATCACCGTCCTCATCATCATTATCATAATCATCGTCAGTTGCAGAAGCAGCGTCAGCATCAACATCAACGCCATCATCATCAACATCAGCATCATCACCCTTATCATCACTATCACCAACATCAACTGAAACATAATTATCATCATCAGCGGCATCATCATCATCATCAGCGTCATCACCATCACTACCACCACCATCATCCTCATCGACATCGTCATCAGCATCACCATTAGCAGAAGCATCAGCAGCAGCCT
>CAUYUJ010018921.1:140420-155420 GCA_963575745.1 Prorocentrum cordatum
GGACGAGATGGAGGAGGAGAAGGACGAGGACCAGGAGAAGGAGAAGCAGGAGGAGGAGGAGGAGGAGGAGGAGGAGGAGGAAAGACCAGTATGATTCCAAGTCGCACGAACAATGTTGGAATAAACCCTTCCTGCCGGCTCGTCCTGCAGAGGCCCCTGCAAGAATTCATTTCCACTCTCGGGACTCCAGCGCCACGAATCAACATGACTGTTGCGTCTAGACGATCCGGAACCGTACCAAAACACCAAACGTCAACACTGCGAAACAACGTAACTGTTGCGCCCTCACAATCTGGAGTCATTCAAGCATTTTGTTGTTTGCAAGTTGGCCATGGGATTCCGTGAAACTCTTGCAAATGTTTTAGTCGAGCGTGCTAGGCGCTAGGGCGAGCACCAATTTTGAAAACCACCCGCCCTCAATCAGAGAAGCTCTTGCAACATTTTGGAACGAACGTGAACGGCGTTAATGCGAGAGCTACAATTTGAGAACCACCCGCCTTCACTCCGTGAAATTCAGGCACATTTTTATTACTAACGAGTGTGCGCGGCGCTAAGGCGAGAAGTACATGTTGAAAACGACCCGCCCTCAATCCGTAAAACTCTCGAACATAAAAAACGAATGTGCGCGGCGCTAAGGCGAGAACCACATTATGACAACAACCCGCTCTCAATCCGTGAAATTCTTGCACATTCCTAAAACGAATGTGCGCGGCGCTGGGGAGGGAGCCACGTTTTGAAAGCCACCCGCGCTCCATCGGTGTAGCTGTTGCCAATGTTTCACGTTCAGGGTCGTAAATAGCGAAACGTCCAGCCCGCCCTGTTCACCGGCCTCGGGGTGCGACAGTGAATAATATATATATATACATACGGAAAAGGAATGGAGGAGGGGCAGGCGGAGGAGGAAGGTGACCAATACTGCACTGCCTCCGCAAGCATACTTCGGTCGCTTACACGCAAGAGTGGGCAGCAGTGACCGTTGGTGCGTGGCTGTCAAGGAAGGGGGGGGGGGGGGGGGGAAACCATAGCGCGCAAGCCGCTGCTACCACATCGTATCTGGCGGTCGGGAGGCCCCAGTGGTCCCGCACTGAAGATCACTCCGGCGCAGGGTCCCTTTGACGTGCAGCCGCTTCGTGCCTGGATACTGCCTCCGGGCCGTGCCAGGGGCCGACATCCACAAGGCCTCGGCCCAGTTCGGGCTTGTGGAGGCTCGCCGCCTGGTATAAGGCTTCGGGCTGAGCACGGACAGCCACCCCAGGCAGTCCAGGCTTGCCTCAACAGGCCCCCCGCTCGCAACCGCTCGGACGTCCACTCCCCGTGCCTTTTTCGACTTCGTGCGTGCATTTTTCGCAAGATGATCCAGGATGCTCCTCGATGGCCCTCGCCGAGGAAACGATGCACACGTCAGAGCGATGCCAGGCCCGAGTAGTCTGGGGCGGTCTCAATATCCCAACTGATCAGCCCCGACCCTGGGGCGCGGAACGCGCGCCAGGGGCGCCGCTGGAGGTGGCGCCGGGGGGGCCTCTTGAGGCCAGCCATGGCCACCCGGGGCGGCTGTCCGTGGGCGGCCCGAAGCCGCACCACTGTGGAGGCGTGCCGCCCGCCCCAATCCTGGATGCGGTCGATCTCTGGATCCTTCAGCCGCCGCGAGGCCGTGTCCCGCATGAACGCCGGCACGGTGATCATCTGCGCCTGCGCCTGCGCCGTGCTCTCGAACTGCTGCACCTTGGGAGGGCGAGGGGGTACCGATGCCGCCACGGCACGCAGACCATGCCATCCGGGCGTCGTACTCTCTTCACCGCGGGCGGTCTTGTCCAGTTTCGGGTCCCAGGACCAGCACAGATCGATCCGGCTCGAAAGCTGGCGCAGACAAATCGCGTCGAGGGCTCCGCTCGTGATCTCTTGCGACGTTGCAACTCTTGTCCGCACCGTCGGATGGCAGGGAAAGTGCCAGCACCGCTACTGCACAGGCTCCTCACGACGGGCTGCGTCCTGGCCAGTGTCTCGAGGCGGACCCAGCCCGTGGCGGCGGCGACAGAGTGCCAGTCATCGGTGCTTCTTTCCTTCCCTGGCACCTGGCGCTTGGTGAGCATGCCGTACAGGTGGTACACCAGCGCCTCCGCTGCGCCTGTTGCGCAGTGGATGACTGGGTCTATCAAGTGCTTCGAGATCTGGATGCCGTCCTTCGAGGAAAAATCAAGTATGAGCATGAACATTCAGAGCTCCGCACGTGATTGTTTACCGGCGCTGGGTCCCCTCCACCCTAGGGGGTCCAGAGCAGATCCAAGAAATCCGCCCAGAGCCCTGAAAGTTTGTGGTCATGCCTGTGTTTGCCTTCGTTGAGTCCTTGGAGCCCTTCTTCTTGCAGAACTTGTAGATCAGCTCCCAGTTGTCGACCTTGGCGGCCAGGCGGGTCCCGTTCTCGAAGTTGTTCATGTTGATGTCCTTCAGGTAGTAGCGCGAGAGGATCTCCGCCGTGAGGTAGCCGTTGGCGAAATCCCGCCTGGGGTTCTTCACGGCGAACGAGAGGTCCAAACCTGTGCCATGTGTGTCTGAGCGATTGGCTGCCATCTCTTTTGAGCAGGGACCAACCGTCCTGGCATTTCTGTAGTCCTACCACGAAATTCTCTTAGAACCCCAAACATGTTCCAAGAACAAACACATTGCTCTTAGAACAGAAGCCCGATGGGATAACACAAGACAGCCCCGGCCAGAAATGTTCTAAGAACATTTCGTGGAAACCACAAAAGGTTCTTAGAACATCGTTTGGTGGGGCTCCAGGCTAGCCAGGACGCTTCGCCACTGCTTGAGCAGTGGCTGCCACGCCGACCGCAGGACCGCGAGGTCACGATCCTGCGCGCTGCCGGGCAACGGGCACGATCGCCGTGGCTACCACGCGCCGACCGCAGACCGCATCCCGACGCCTCTCCCCAAGTCGGGACAGCCCTCTCTCCCTCCCGCTCCTCCCGCTCCTCCTCTCGATCCTCCTCTCGATCCTCTCCCTCCCTCCCGCTCCTCTCGATCCTCCTCTCGATCCTCTCGATCCTCCTCTCGATCCTCTCCCTCCCTCCCGCTCCTCCCGCTCCTCTCGATCCTCCTCTCGATCCTCTCCCTGCCTCCCGCTCCTCTCGATGCTCCTCCACGCCGCCCTGCCCCAAGACCCCGCCGCAGCCGCCGTGGCGGTCTCCGCGGCCGCCGCCGCCGTCCTCGCCCTCCTCCTCCGAGTCAGAAGCCGCAGCACCGCCACGGGGCCCTCGGGCGAAGGCGTGCTGCCGTCGGTCTCCGGTGCGGTGCCCCCCCCGGCTTGTGGCGGGGCGCCCGGCCACGGACACTGTACCCTGCTGGGGACGAGCCCGTCAGCAGTCCCCTCGATGCGCCCGGCGTGAGCCCTCCTGGGGAGAAGAGCTTCGGTGGGACAGCTAGCATCAAAAACCCTCTGGGGTCACTGGCTAAGCAGAATTCCGCCCATCATGCCCCAGACTTTGCACATCGCTGGCAGTCCAGGGGCGAGCACTTTGCTGGGGGCGAGCCCGTCCGTATTACCAGCCTCGAACGTATCCCTATCCCTAAGATTGGCACGCCAAAAGGCGATGACAATCTTAGGGATGCGCCCTCAAAGAATAAAGGAATCCCTAAGACTGGCATCGTGATGAGGAGGTGCCCAGCATAGGGATAGGGAGATGCTCCAGGCTGGTAACAGTAGTCCCCTCGATGCGCACGGCGTGAGCGCTCTTGGGGAGGACGTCGGCGTGACGGGTGTTGGCACCGCTCGCCGACCGACGTCTGCAGCAGATGCAGAAACCGGGTCGTGCCCGGCTTCACCTCGGGCTCCACCGCTGGGCATCCGAGCGGAGGCCGACGCGACGTGGGACTTCACCCGACGCGGCGGTGGCGCCGCCAGAGTAGGACCATATCCACTGCTGCTGGGTCTCCTCCTCCTCCCTCCTCTTCCTCCTCCTCCTCCTCCTCCTCCTCCTCCTCCTCCCTCCTCTTCCTCCCTCCCTCCTCGTCCTCCTCCTCGTGTTCCGAGGACTCGGGGACGGGCGGACATGGAGAGCTGCCCGCCAGTGCGGGCGGGCAGATATCCACATCCACCGCTCCTCGAGATCCCATGGGACGACTCCGAAGCGGTGGACGTGGACACATTCTGGCGGTGGAGGCGGTGCCTCCTTCGCGAGCCCCCGCGCAACCGAGTACACCCCCAGCGCCTCCCGTACTACCTGCTGGCTCTCTGCCAGACGGCACTGCACTCGATGACCTTGCTCGTGGTGGCACTGCACTGCCCTGCGTGCGCCGATCGACGACTCCCAGGACTTTCACCACTCTGCCGCCCCGCAGCGGCAGGACGGCAGGCTTCGCGCCTGCCTCGCCGCGGCGCGGAGGCTCTGGCAGAGAGGCGCCAGATGCGGTAGGTTCGCGTCGCGTCGACCGGCCGCGAACCCGCCGCCGGCGTTCACAGCTGAACGCCGCCTGCGAAGCAGAACCGGTCGAGGCTGAACGATCTGACGTTTCGGAAGCGGCGATCGACCGATTCCCGCGGTGTCAGGAACCAACGCGTATGTCGGGCGTGTCTACAGGGAGATTTTCGACGAAAAACAAAAATGCACCAAACATAATAAAACAATACTCCAAAAATAATATGGGGACTATTTTTTGAATATTTGTTTTGTTTTTTGGGGCATTTTGGGTGTATTTTCATTTTTCGTCGAAAATCCCCCTGTAGGGGGGACAGGCCCGAATTCCCATCATCAACGTACCAGGCATGGTGTTTGGAAGGATTCAGGATCATGCGGGTGCAGCAGTTACGTTGATTCTCTGTGTAGCAGTCTTAGGAATGGCGTTCTGGCACGAGTCAGGATCGTCAAAACGTAACAGTCAGGTTGATCCGTGGCGCTGGAGCCCCGAAAACAATGTTTTGGCATGCTTCAGGGTCTTCGAACGGGTGTCTTCCAACACGGCAGTTCCATCAATGGAAATGAAACGTTGTAGGGTAGGGAGCCTATCGTTGATGAGAGGGAGCTTGGAGGGAGGCCTTACTCCAACATCGTTGACACTCTTGGTGTCTTTTCCATCACTCCTCCTCCTCCTCCTCCTCCTCCTCCTCCTCCTCCTCCTCCTCCTCCTCCTCCTCCTCCTCCCTCCCCCTTCCCCCCTCCTCTCTCCTCCTCCTCCTCCTCCTCCTCTTCTCCTCTTCTCCTCCCCCTCTCTCCTCTCTCCTCCTCCTCTCCTCTTCTTTCCTCCTCCTCCTCCTCCTCCTCCTCCTCCTCCTCCTCCTCCTCCTCTCCTCCTTCAGCCTTGCCCCTCCCTTCCTTCAGCCCTGCCCCTCGCCTTGGCGGCGCGCGCAAGGGGTGTCGGGGGCAGGCTTCTTGGAAGGAGCCTGCTTCTCAGCAGGCGCCAGCCCTGCATCTACAGAGGAGGCCCGCGCCCTGCAGGAAGCAGGGGTGCTTCTGAGAAGCCTTCCCCCCTCCCTCTGCCCCCCTCAGCGCGTGGCCGACCCCCCCCCCTCCTCTCTTCTCCTGCCACGACTCCCCCTCCTCCCTCCTCTCCTCCTCCTCCTCCCTCCTCCTCCTCCTCCTCCTCCTCCTCCTCCCCTCCTCCTCTTCCTCCCTCCTCCGCCCTCCTCCTCCTCCGCCCTCCCCTCCCTTCCCTCCCTCCCTCCCCACCCTCTCCCTCCCTCCCTCCTTCCCTCCCTCCCTCCCTTCTTCCTCCCTCCCTCCCCTGCCCCCCTCCCCCCGCTTCCTCTCCCCCTCCTCCTCCTCCTCCCCCCTCCTCCCTCCTCCCTCCCCCCCTCCCCGCCAGGTCCCCAAGCGGCCCAGCGAGAAATGGCAACGGTCCTGTGGACAGACGCCGGGATCGCCTCGCCCCATCCCCCCCCCCACGCGCCTCTCCCCCCCCTCCGCCCCGCTCCTCCCCTGGACTGTGTGGGACCGCAGGGATGAGGCCGAGCTGACTCTTCTTGCGATCTCTGCGCCGTGCTTCCGATCCAAGCAGTTTCAGGCCTTTCAGCATGGCGATCCCGCTGCAGCTTCTGCCTCTGTTCTAGGATCGGCGCTTCGCTCCCGTCGTTCAGAGTGGCGTTCTCGCCCCAGCGTGTGCCATATCTCTGAAACCGGTTGCTTCCTCGTCGCTGTCGCCCCCTTCGTTTCCCCTCCCCCGCCATTCGCTGGTCCTCCTATTCATCCCGCTCTTTGTACTCCTGCTCCTGCTGCTGCTGCTGTTCTTCCGCGTCCACCTCCTTCATAATCTCCCTCCTCCTGTTCATCCTCCTCCTCCTCCTCATCCACCCCGCCTCCTCCTCCACTGTGCGCCGCTCCCCTCGTCCGATTGCGCAAGTCACGGTGGATTTCCTGTGGGTTCCACGTCCGCTGAGATCCTCGTCGGCGGACGGAGCAAAACGTCAGCGCACTGGGAAAGGATGGGAGAAATGGGAGGGGATGCCTGATGTGGCGCGAGCGCGCCTGGTTGGTCTCCCCCGCTCTCCTCCCTCTCCCCCATGCCTCCCTGGCCCTCCTCTTTCACCAGCGCACCTCCTCCCCCTCCTCCTCCTCCTCCTCCTCCTCCTCCTCCTCCTCCTCCTCCTCCTCCTCCTCCTCCTCCTCTTCCTCCCCCTCCTCCTCCTCCTCCTCCTCCTCCTCCTCCTTCCTCCTCCTCCTCCTCCTCCTCCTCTCCTCCTGCTCCTCCTCCTCCTCCTCCTCCTCCTCCTCCTCCTCCTCCCTCCTCCTCCTCCTCCTCCTCCTCCTCCTCCTCCTCCTCCCCCCTCCTCCTTCTCCTCCTCGTCCTTCTCCTCCTCCTCCTCTCCCCTCCTCCTCCTCCTCCTCCTCCTCCGTCCTCCTTCTCGTCCTCGTCCTCCCCTCCTCCTCCTCCTCTCCTCCCTCCCTTCTCCTCCCCTCCTCCCTCCCCCCCTCCCCTCCTCCCCCTCCTCCCCCTCCTCCCTCCTCCTCCCTCCTCCTCCTCCTGCTCCTGCTCCTCCTCCTCCTCCTCCTCCTCCTCCTCCTCCTCCTCCTCCTCCTCCTCGTCCCCCTTCTACTCCGAGGCCCTGGCTCTGGAGCCACTTGATGATCTCCCTGGGCAGCGGCTGCACGGTCGGCCCCGGCGTCGGCAGCATCGTGGCCGCCGCCATTTCGGCGGGACCGGTGCGCGCTCGCGCGCGCGGGCTGCGGCGCGGCGCAGCCCGCGCCCACCTCTCGCTGCGCCGCCCGCCGACGCGGCTCCGGAATGGCGGCGTCCCGCCCGCGTCTCCCCTCGCCTATCCCTTGTCCCCTATCCTTCTCACTTGCGCTCGCGCGCGCACCATGTACAACCGGACGTGCAGCCGCGCACGCACACGGAAACACACACAGACACAGCACGGCACACACACACAGACACACACACACACAAACACACACACATTATCGCCGCAGCGGGGAGAGAACGAGGTCAGGAGTGCGAAAGGGGTCAAGCACTGAGAAATGGTCTCGGGTGAGGGATCCTGAGACATTTCACTGGCTCATGCCAGTTTAGAGCAGCAGTGCCGTGTGCGGGCATCAGGTGCTCCACCGTACACGGCACGGCCTGGAGCGAACGCTCGCTGCTCGGAGGTGGTTGGAGAAAAATCGATTATACGTTTTTCTCTTCTGAGTACCGCATCCCCTTCTAGACACGATCTACCTGTGCGGAGACCGACGAGAGCAGCGGCCCGTACAGTTCTGACTCACACACTGGTGTCGCGCGCTGAGAGTTGTGAAAGTTGTTCTTCACGGCTCGGAGAGGTGTCTGGCAGCTGGTATCCATATTCTTTATTGTTGGTATTGTTTGTTTCTCTGAGCACATGCCAGGGAAAGCACGGCTATTGTTGCCTTTTCCTGCGACAACCCCCGAAGGGGTACTGGCAGAGTTCAATCAGATAAAAGCGGCACTGGTCGTGCCGAACGTAGCTGGATTGGAACAAGTACGTACTTGGGCATGGAAGCAAGCAGGCGAGGCCAAAGTACAGAATATATGTTGTGCACTGGCGGTGGCCATTGATTGTCTTGTTCCTGCGACCTGTGCATGGTGTACGGCAAATCGGGTAAAAGAATTTATGGTGGTGGAATTGTTTGTGGCATTGGCAGTGGCACGACTACGGGCAGAATATCGACGTGGACGATTTCCTAAATGGTTGGTGAGAGTGGCGAGATGTATGGCGCTGGGCACATTTGAAGAACTCATGATTACTGGATCATGTTTTGAATTTCTACTGCGACAGATGCTCCAAGGCAAGATCTACAAAGAAGGTGGAGTTGTGTACATGTTATGGAGCTCGGCAGGGGTGTATATTGGCAAAGCATCAATGACGAGAGCAACGGGTCCTGAGATTGCGCAAATATGCGCAGAGCATGTACGACTATTACTGCGCCCAGGGAATAGAGATTCTAACAAAAAAAACGTTATGTGCAACATCGACGTGTATTGAGTACGGTCAATTTCATGCCAATTCTAGCGCTGGAATCACCGGCGAGAGTTACAGCGATGGAGAGTACTTTGATTGCGACGGAGGCACCAGATCTGAATCTAGCGGAGATGAGAGAGGAGACGCAAAAAAGAGGACGTGGGCTGAAGTTACCTGTGCGACGGGCTCCAAGAGTACGACCACCGCCTCGATTCAGAAAACCTGGCCCACAGAGTCAAGGGCCGCAGGTATTCAACTTACTGGATGGATCAACGGCGTGGGCGAGAAGAGTACCATCGGTGTGGTCGAGTCCACTCGTGCAGAATTTGGCGAACAAGAAAGAAGAAATAATTGTCGGAATACATCAGAAGCTCAAGGGATTGAACAAACTACATTGCAATGACCTGTACCGTTTCATGAGTCGGGAAAAGGCAGCAGCAACATGTGAATTTGGGCCATTGTGGTTGTTTGCATGCTAGAACAGGCAACTGTGTGCGACGTGGCTTGCAAGGAAGCAACAGATATTTCGTCTCCCGTGGTCATGGTGGGAATGGCAGATAGCACAATACTTGCATGGGCTACTACAAGAAATGGATATCCTGGTGGGTCATGTACCGCGTAAGCTACATTTCAAGGCAAACATTGAAGTATTACTCAAACGTCATCAGCTACCAAGCGGGTCTCCGAAGCCACTCCTATTACCGCCCGAGCTCATGAGGTATAAAAAATATGGGCAAACTCAATCCTGTGTTCATTAGATCATATCAGATGTGCGCCAGCGCGCACGTGGTTGCAAAAGCGTTTGAGGATTCAGCCAGCGAGCATCAAGACGTGGAAAGGCAGGGCGAACGGTAAAGCAAAGCTTCGGTACTTCAAGATTGAGAATATTCCAGGTGACCATATGGAAATTGGGCGAGCAAGTCAAGTACCAGGTCTTCGTGCAGTTGATGGTGCATGGAGGCTTCCCGGGAGAGCACGTGAGCATGAAGTGGGAAAGCAACTACGCACAACATGGCACAAGTGGGCAGCACAAGCACGGGTACATGCCAGGGCTCACGGTATTGGACGGGACAGGCTTCATCATTTTATGGCTCATTGGCCCCGTGAAGAGCGACCTGCAGCATGGGAAGAATTGGAGCAGCCTCTGAGGAGGGCAATAAAAGAAAAGAAGCTTCTTGTTGGAGATGATCGGTGTTCGAATCGAATGTGGGTGGTCGGAGCAGTGGAAGCATATTTATATATGTTATTAGCTAACTTGAAGGATAAGGTTGTGTGGCAGCGGTCAGATTTTTCCCTGGCGCATGTACAGCAAGTTCTGGAAGCAAGGGTACTGTGGGGTTTACCCGAATTTCTGCGCAGGAGAGTTAAGAAGGTGGATCCAACGCCGAGTATTTTTCCATTGGTGAAGTCGAAATGCTGGGAGCCAAATGGTGAGCATCGATGCGCATCGGGCCCACTACACAATTGTTGGCGCAAGGTCATAGACACCTCCCGCACGCCGTGCCAGGCAGGCTGGCGAGTCATCGCTCGCGCGATCAGGCGGGTGGTCACTGCATGTCAAGTTGCTGCGGAAGTTTTCAACCTTGACACCGTCAGGCAAGAGCTCGAAGCCGACATGAAACAACTTCGCTGTCGGGCGACAGACTCATGTCTGAGGTGTGGTACGGACCTTGCCGTACCACTCAGTGTGGTAGTTACTGATATCGACCAAGCGTTCGAGGCTTGCTCGGCGTCTCGGGTCATGCCCAGCTGGTCGGAATTGCTGGGGGTCTTCCAACAGCAGCCACCAAAAAGCCATCCTCGTTCGGAAAGGTCGCAGAAGTTGCACTCGTCTCGGTCGTGCAGGTTTCGGGCAGAGTGGGTGGCTAATAACGATAGATATGATGTCGAAGGCTCTCTTAGCAACATCGCTTATCAGTTTTGGCTGCCTGTGGCCATTGGTTTTTACGTGTGCTGGATTACCGATTGGTGGTGTAATGTCTATGGTTGCTGTGGCTATTGTATTAGCTCTAGAGGAATACAAGTTCGAGGTTGATATTGATAAACCAAAACAGAACAGATATGTGTGTGAAGGGTTCGGCCTTCGAGAATGTGTCGCTCGAAAAAGGTATGTGGACGACTTATGTTTGGTATCGAAGTGTTGGTGCTGCGAATGTCTTCGGAATCTCGCATCGATCACTTATGTTGAAAAGCTATTCCCCGTCTCGGACTCATCGCAAGGACCGGTTACGTGGGTGGATATGGAACTCAGGGTGATCGGCGGAGGCCTCTTGATTTTGCCGGAAAATGTCAACCGCAAAGCACTTTTGGAGTTTGGTGCCTCGGGATATTTTGACTGGTCGTCTTTCTCTTCGGTGTTTGTTGAATGGCCAGGTGCGATGCCGCGTGGGTTTAATATGATTCGATCGGTCCTCTTGGGACGGATAAGTAGGTGTCAAGCACAAGAGCTGGGGGAAGGTATTTTGGAGATCTACATGTTGGAAACGATAATAGAATTGCATTTGGTCAGATACCCACGTACGTTGATCCGTGCCCTCATCCATAGCCTTCCTGTCTCAAGCGGTGTGGTGTCCGCCCGACGGGCCTTCCGCCGCTGGTGCAGCATGGGGAAACGCCAGAATGATTCCAATTGGGGCGAACATAATGCAAAAGGCAATGGAAGCTGGCGCGACAAAGATCGTGGATATGGTGGTAGACGAGGCAGCTACCACAGGGATCGTAGCTACGACTACTACGATCAGAAGCGAACCCAGTCGCCTCGCGAAGGAAGGCGCAGGCGTTCCCCATCGACCTCACCAGAGAGCAGAACGGCAAAGGAGCTGGAGAGGGCGAAGAAACTCGTGCGGGAGCATTCACCGACGTACAGGGCGGCCATCGAGGCGAAGGCGAAGGAGAAGGAGGATAAGAGGAAGGAGGAGATGCTGGAGCAAGGGAAAGTCCTGGCGGAGGCGCTCGGGAAGCGCTTTGAGGACGTGCTGAAAGCTGTGGTGCCAGCGGAGCCGGTGACACCATCTCCGACACCGCACTCGCGAAGGATGGAGTCTCCAGGTGGATCGACGGCCGCGTCTCCAGGGCCGACGAGGCCAGCATCATTCCCGCCTACTCCACCAACTTCGGGGACCATACGCCGTGGAGTACCAGGAGGAGTACCAGGTGAAGAACAGAGTGATGTATGTACGATCTTGTCAAAAGATCGGGTAAGGTGGATCCAAGCAGAGCTTGGAGGCAATCTCAAACTGGGCCAGACCAAGGAGGAGTTCGTTGGGGCGATCAAAGCATGCAAAGACAGGAAAGTCACCGACAAGTTGAACACGCTGTGGAAGAAGAATGGTGGACCGCCCGTACTTCCAAGGTCCATCGAGGCGCGGGCCGCGGGCCTCTTCGAGGCCTTGGTCAACATTGACTGATGGGAGTATGATTCGAACGAACCCGACTCCGAGGATGACGGTATGGCTGAGTATGCACGAGTGGTCTTTGGGAGAAAGAAACGAAGTATCCGATATCATCGTATGTTGTCTGCAATGTTGGTCATAGGTACTCTGTGTGCTATGCTTGGCATAATGGTGGGCGACCAGAGTGGGAAAAGTTATTTCAACAGTCCGCATCTGCAGATATCCTTCCAGTGGGCTAAATCACATACAATTCATCGGAGGGCCGCAGAAGACCTGGAACTGTTGGGGCAAGCGACGGGCCTGCCGATCCAAGTGACATCAAGTGCGTGGCCGGGTATAATCTCTGTCATGTTGTGGGTTGGTGCAGGTATCAAGGGAGCGAGGGGAGCCATCTTGTAAATGCCTGGGAGTCTTGTACGTACTTTGCTGGTGTTCGCAGGCGCAGGAGGCTCTTGAAGTATGTGATTGCTGAAAGCCTCCCTTTGCTTCGTCGTTCCCCAGCATAAGGGCACACACATTATCGCCGCAGCGGGGAGAGAACGAGGTCAGGAGTGCGAAAGGGGTCAAGCACTGAGAAATGGCCTCGGGTGAGGATCGAGGGATCCTGAGACATTTCACTGGCTCAAGCCAGTTTAGAGCAGCAGTGCCGTGTGCGGGCATCAGGTGCTCCACCGTACACGGCACGGCCTGGAGCGAACGCTCGCTGCTCGGAGGTGGTTGAAGAAAAATCGATTATACGTGTTTCTCTTCTGAGTACCGCATCCCCTTGTAGACACACACACACAGACACAGACACAGACACAGACACAGACACAGACACAGACATGGACACAGACACAGAAACAGACACAGACACAGACACGGACACAGACACAGGCACAGGCACAGGCACAGGCACAGACACAGACACAGACACAGACACATACACACACAGACACAGACACAGACACAGACACAGACACAGACACAGACACAGACACACACAGACACAGACACAGACACAGACACAGACACAGACACAGACACAGACACAGACACAGACACAGACACACACACAGACACACACACACACACGCACACACACACACACACCACACGCAGGGGTAGGAGAGGGAGGACACTTGGACGAGACAGCGCTGGAATACACCTGGCACGTTCACGGCCTACACATCTTACGTGCACATAACTAATCACAGCCGCACACGCACACGATTCATACGTGTAGGATTCGCACGGCAGATGTGGCAGCCGAACCGTTTCCTCGACACCAGAGGGGGCGCGCACGGGATGGTTCCTCTGCGGTGCCTCTGTATACGACACGATCCCAGGACGTGGCAGGCGTAACTTTTCCTCGACACCAAGAGGGGGTGCGCTGGGGGTGGGGCCGCTATCTGCGCCAATATCGTAATCTGTGGCACAGTCTCAACCAATCTCAGCCAGAAAGGTCCCCAGAACATGTCGTTTAAACCACACCACTGGGTTCTTAGAACATTGTTTGGTGGGCCTCTAGGCGAGCTTGGACGCGTCGCCACTGCTCGAGGATGACGGGACGCACGGAGACATACTGATACTGCACGTCCTCCTCGGAGGCGCGCGCCCGACCCGAGCATGTAGTATACCCACCTTGTGGTAGATCGTTTCCCGAGCGGTTTGGCCAGAAAACGCCCGCCACGACGCACATACTGCAAGACTTCTCAGTGCGCGCGTCGCCCCTGGGGGGGGGGGGGGGGGCGACGGACACATAGTATTAGCATGTTGGGGTGACGCCGACCGTACGGAGAAACTCACGGCATCGGATGTCTGGGCAGAGGCATCGGCTCTTCCCCAGGAAGATGATGATGCTGATGATGATGAAGATGAAAATGCTGACGATGATGATGACGATGATGATGATGATGATGATGATGATGATGATGAATATGATGATGCTGATAATGATGATGACGATGATGACGATGATGGTACTGGTGGTGATGATGATGATGATGATGGTAATGGTAATGGTAATGATGATGTTAGTGATGATGATGACGATGACGATGACGATGATGATGATGATGATGATGATGATGATGCTGCTGCTGCTGCTGCTGCTGCTGATGCTGATGTGGCGGCGCTTACGCTGGACACTGCTGTGCGAACGGAAAGAGGTAAGCCAGGCAACTATGATTGTTTTGATCACGGCAGATTGCCATGCTGGCGGGGTCCCCGTTTTGATGAGGTCCCGCAGAGGCTCTTCAAGAACAAAAGGATGTGGGATGTCCCAGGAGGCGGGGCGTTAACTGGAGAGGGTCGAGGCGAGGACATCAGGGAAGAGGGAGGCTCGGAGGGACGAAGATGGATCGCTGCTGGGTCGCGGGTGGGTCGCAGGTGGGTCGCGGGCCGGGTCGCGGGCGGAACGACGACAACAAACAACAAACAACACACAACACACAACAAACAACAGATAACAAACAACACGCACCCAACAACACCACCACCACCAACAACATCATCAACAACAACAACATCAGCAATAGCAACGACGACGACGACAACAACATCAACAGCAACACCAACAGCAACATCAACAGCAACAACAACAGCAAAACCACAAACAACAACACTCCGAACCGCGGAACCTCACTTCAACGATCCGCCCCGCGGACAGTGAATGACCGTTCGGCCCCCTCATTCTGAATTATATACTATACACATCGAGGAGGATGAAGAGGAGGGGGCGAGAATGAGGGAGAAGAAGGATACTGGAGCTGGGGGGTAGAGGGCCAGAGATGACAGGGAATGACATGGACTGTCATGCCCCCCCCTTCCCAGGCCTGGACTTCTTGTTGTCCGCACTGTTTGGCGCCCCTGGGTCCGAAACTTGCTCCAAACCGACCCGGCAGTCCACGACGATGTACATAGCACGGGCACTTAGACCCCTCTCCGAAAGGTGGAGGAGGAAGAGGAAGCGCAGGAGCAAGAAGGACAAAAAGGAGGGAGAGGAGAAGGACGAGGAGGAGGAGGAGGCAGAGGAGGATCTTGAGGATGACGGAGGAGGAGAAATACGAGGAGGGGGTGGAGAAAGAGAAAGCAGATGAGCGCCAGCACACTGAAAGAGGAGGCAGATGAGGTTGAGGAGGTGGACCAAAGTAAACTCAAAACTCATCAACGATATTTCATCACACACTTCCTCCAACTTCCCTCTCCACTGGCCCCTAC
>CAUYUJ010018921.1:157920-177920 GCA_963575745.1 Prorocentrum cordatum
GAGGAGGTGGTGGAGGAGGGGGAGGAGGAGGAGGAGGAGGAGGAGGAGGGGAAGGAGAAGGAGGGGGAGGTTGTTGGGGACGGGCCTGAAGCCGCTGATCCAGGATCAAACAAAATCGGAGGCGTCCGAATCGGTCTCCTCATCACGAGGGGCTTTGGGACGCACAACGGCCTCGCCACGGTCTCTGACCCAAGCGAGGTCGGCCTCCACGAGCCCGAAAGAATCCAAAACTTGCTCCCTGCAGTCGTACCCACCCTGGGAGTCGAATTTACCTGACTGGCTGTCCCGCTGGGCCCCAGGACCTCTCGACATCAGCGCAACCGCCAGAGTCCGCCGCTCGACGAGGGAGAGGCCCCCATGGGGCCCAAGGAGCAGCCCTTTCAGGCCATGCCTATACGAGGGAAACTTCGACAGACGAATTCTCCTCAACTGATCGCTGAGCCCACCCGTTGCGCCCGTCTTGGGTCTACAGGGGCCTTGCAATCCTTTCGAGGGGTTCCCCCCCGAGCAGAAACTGCCACACTTTACACAAAACTGAAGCCTCCTCTTGGTGTTCCCAACAGCGTCCAAAACTTTGGCCCCCAGTAGGGCATGGCCGCTACATCGGAACACCAGGAGAGCAGACGATTCCCAATCCCCCAGGTCCTCTCCCTCCACCGAGGGCCGCCCGTCCTCGGCCATGATCTGGCTGGCGAGGTCGGCTTCGGCCGCGGCGGCAGCAGGCGCTGGGGGCGGTGTGGCCTCAAGGCCAGTCGTATCCCTGCCTGGCAGAGACGAGATGGCAACCTCGAGTTGGGCCGCCCACCTCCCTGCCTCCATGGCCAGGCTCCGAAGGCCTCGCCACAAATACATATCGTCGTCAGTCCGCCCGTGCAGATCAACGCCAGCCTTGGCGAAGGTGTCAGCATGCTGATTCGCACGCTGTTCCCATGCCGTGGTGACCCCAGACTCGACGTCGGAAGCCGTCGCATGGGCCTTCGTCTTAAAAGCCTCGAAGTCCCCTTGGCCAAACGCGGACCAGAACGGGCCCCAGAGGTCACCTCTCGGCGCCCCAGGACCCACGGAGCACCCAGGACCGTTGGCCAAGGAATCCAGAGTAGACTGACAATCTAAATACAACTGAAACGGGGGAAGACCTACCTGCGTCAGCATATACACAGCATAGCCCTCCCCATCCTTACTAGTCTGCTGGGGGGCGGCACTCACAGGTACAAGACCATATGCAGCCGATATCGTATTCCCAAACCGATCTACGCTGCATATAGCCCACCCCGCTCTAGACATGCCCTCCAGGTTGGCCCACTTGGCGGACCCGTCGAGGAACAGGAGTCCTGAACGCACGCCTGCCGAGGGGCGATTGTGCCACCGAGTGCTCTCGTAGGCCTCTGGGAGCTCGAACAGGGCCTGTGGGTCAGGAAATATCCCTCGGGCAAACCTTTCACTGAGGATGGGCAGGTCTTTTACTCGTGCGGCACATTGCTTCAGCCTGTGTTCTACGTGATCTCTGCGGAGGTGCTCATGAGCAGGACACTCATACTGACGGTGCCATAGCGTACCAGGTGCTCCTCGACAGAGCTGACAAAGGTGGTCTGGATGCAGCCCATGATTGCACAGCCTCGCCTGAGGCCAGTGAACACCTGAAACCAGACCATGGAGACACCTCTGGTGATGCTTCGTCCAAGATGCTCCCTTGCTTTTTCGTCAGCTTCCGAATGCCGCTCCAGAAGATGGGAGCCAGCGGGGGCCCATTCGGGCCGTTCTGGGTGCTGAGGGCATGTCGATCATATTCCCGAAACGCTCCTTGCCTTACCACAACTCGGATTTGCATCGGGGACACCTGCAGCAGGTTATACTCGACTCTGGGGTCTGACACGATGTGGGTGCTGCCCTTTCAGTCCCAGCCCATGCCCCTGAAACCGAGCAGGGCCACATCCGAAGGTGATGCACAACTGCGCCAAGGATAATCCGTCTTTGACAACTCGAGACGGCCACCTTGCATCGTATTTGCCAGGACTTGCGCATTCGGGACTGCCTCCCAGATCGCCGTAGCCCACCAGAAGATCACATGCCCCACATATACGATCAAAGGGTCTACCTTGGGCCCCAGGTCGTATGTGTGCACCCTGAGCCCCACAGAGGCCCCACGCGGTAGGCGCTCCAAGGATGATACTGCAGACACTCTGAGCCCTGCCATTCGAGTCGGCGCAATGCCCGATACGCTGGAGCCCCATACTGCCACTGCAGTGGGCCCCATACGATGCACCATGGCAATATCTGCACCTGCGCTCTGCAAAATCTTCAGCCGACGGGCTCTGGACGACGCCTTCGAAAGCCGAGTGTTCTGAATGCTGATCCTCCGAACTCTTCCAAGAGTAGCGGTTGTCCCAAGGTTCCTGGTTTAATCAGTTCTGCATGTTGCAGGCAGTGTCCACAGCCCGCGCAGATGCTGATCCACCTTCCTGGTGCAGAGGTAGGCGCACTTCTTAAACCCGACTGGGAGCTGCAACTCCTCACAAGACTTGAATAGCGACTCCACTCCTCCTGTCAGCTGCGTGGCGACCTGGGGCTTCGGCCCGCATGTCTGCAATGTGATATCGTCCACGACGTTTCGCATATGCAACAGGTGCCTGTGCTCTCGTGCCTCCAGCAAAGGGCCTAGCAGCAGCACCTTGGCGAAGGTGGTCGCTCCTGAGCAACCAGCCACTACTGCACCGTTTGCGCACGGTACCTCCGAGGCTGCCCCACCGCACAGGAGCACGTGGAAGCCAGCGCAGATACAGCAGTACCCTCGCAAAACTCTGGCGGGGAAGTGGAACCTCTTGACAGCAACCAACAAGTGTTCGTGAACCACATTCTCGTAAAACTTGGCTAGGTCCAGGAGGGCCGATGTCGAGGAGAACCCAGAGGCCTTGCAATGGGCTCCCAAGAGGTTGTGGATCCACCCAGCTCGCTCACACGTCGTGTCAGGTCCTGATCCCCAGAAGAACTGGAACACGTGCGATTTCTCCCAAGCCTTGCAATATGGCTGCCTCAGGCGGCTCCAGGGCTTCATGAAGAAACAAAACAGTCCAATAGGCCGTGCCCCGCCCGTCGGTTTGTCCAAGAAAACCACATTGGTCAAGAACATAAGACCGAGGTAGGCTCAACCTCGAACACCGTTTAAACCCCCAGGAGGCGCATCTGGTGACTCTCGGGCAACTGCAAGACCCACCTAGGGTGAAAGCCATCCCAGCGCCTGGACTATACTTGCGGCACACTCGCAGCAGGTCTGAGAGCCGAAGGGGGGCGAGGTCAGGTTCATCTGGTGGTATCTCCCAAGTGGAGGGGTGAGGCCCTCGACCGTCGACTTGCCGCAAGGGGGCCCACTGCTGCAATAAACGACGCAGCGCGGCCTGTCCAGCCGCTGGAAGATCTTCGCCGTCGCCGCACGCCCAGAATGACACGACACCTGCTTCTTCGAAAATGCGTGGGCGGCCTTGCCCCCTCCAGCTACAGCCTTCTTGGCCCAGGCCTCCCACCTGGCCATTTGATCCACTGCGTCCAGCTTTTGGCGACGAGAGACCTCAGTGTCGAGCGCCTCGAAGGCCCCGTCCTCGAAGGTCCCCGTACTGGCTGCCAAGACGGCCATCCCCTGGAGAGAAGTCTTGCTCGCGTTGCCGTCCTGGAAATCCAAGTCCTGGATGGTAGCCCTTAGCTTGGCACCCCAGGCGCCGAGGAGCTGCTTGCCCTTGGCCCCAGGGGTCCCGCGGGCGATAGTACTCGCTTTCCTGATCAGGGTCCCTAAGGCCGTCCAGGAAGCGGCCTTTACCGAAAACCTTCGCCGCACGCTTCGTTCCAGCAGCGCTGAAAGGGAAACCCTCTTGGTCTTGGGCCCTGCCGTGCGGCCAGCGTAGGCCCTGCCGTCCTCGATCCCATGAATCTCCAAAAGACGACGCAACGCATCGGAACAAAACACTCTTTTGCTAGCCAATCAAATCCATGCTCGAGGGGATCTGACCACTCGACTACATGCTCGTCTGGGAGGGGGGCCATTACCGTCATGTCGAACGGCTTGAAACGCACCTGCTGGTCCACGATCGTGGACGCGCTGACGTCTCTCATCCGCAAGGCAACAGGGCTGTGTGGAAAAAAGCGGTACCTCGCTGACTACCTGCACCTCGCCAACGCAGCTAGCGATCGCTTTGCTCACAACGAAGTAATCCAATATTCGACCTCCCTTGTCATGAACTGCGAGCCCTCCTTCTCCTCCCTCCTGCTGACTGCGCTGCGAAGGCAAGCGCGTGGGCGAATCGGGGGCAGCCGTTACGCCGTGCACGTGCTCGACCCAGCCCGACAGCTCCAAGGCATCAGGCGTGACATCCCAGTCTGCCTGCACTACCCAGGCACGCGTGCTGCGCGGGAGGATCGCTCCTAGAATCTCGAGGATCTCTAAACTCTCCCCTGTGACACCTATGTCGTTGGCGAGATAGACATTGTATACTTCCAAGCCCGCCGGGGACCCTATGTTGATCAGCCTGTCCGTTATGCGGCCGTCGAGTTGCCCAATACTTGGGAGCTCCAGATGACTAGACCCTACCTGAGAGTCCACCAATATGCCTACTCCTCCTGAGCTCTGCAAAGGCCCACTCCCAATAGCCAGCGCCTTGCCCAGAGACAGCCGATAACTATGAGAAGTCGCCCAACTCTCGGCCCCGAGAGTCTCGTCCGCAGCTTTCAACCTGGTCTCCTGAACCGTCACGATCGCAAACTTTCCCTGGCGCACTTGCGGCCCCCAAGGGCTGGACACGCTTTTAGCCGATAGGTCCCTGAGCCGGCTGGCCACAGCGTCTGTCGTAGTCCAGGAGTTCACGTTCATACCAAGCAAAAATAAATGAGCTGGTGGCGCGTGGTCCGAGCCAGCTAGAATATTACGACCAGGCACGCACGCTCTGTGCTCAAGGCCACGCCTGTCGGATTTTGACAGTGATATTTTCGAAGCCGCATCGAGCTCCACTTGGGGAAGAGGGATTGCACCGCCATGTGAGTGCTGCGTCCGCAAAACTCCCTGCCCCCCCCCCCCCCCCCTCCCCTCCTCACGCGCTGGTGCCCCCGCCTCCTGTGGAAGGGGTGCCCTGGAGGAGGGCGGGGTGGGTGGCGACTGAAGAGCCTGACGGGGAGAACCTCCACCGCCAGGGCTCGACGCCCTGACGCCAAGCGTAGGACCAGTCGACGCAGAAGCTGTCGCCGAGGGAGGTGCCGCAGATGAGCCTGCCAAAGCCGACGGAGTCCCACACCTCGGAAGCCTCGAGGACGTCGCCGAAGATCCTGCCGCCGATGACGACGCGCCTGAAACCACCGCGCTGCGTGCACTTGCCCCCCGCCCCGAGGAGCGGGCCAGTGGGGGAAGGCTAGCGCCGCCCGTAGTCGCCGTAGGGCCTGTCCATGACAAGGTACTCATCGACGATGTGGGCAAGGAGGTGTGACTTTGAGGGGCTGAATCCCCCCCCCCCCCCCTCCTTGCCCTGAGCCACGCTTGCTGCGCGCGGTGTTCCACGACGCGAAGGCAATCCCGACGACGCCAGCGCAGGCCAAGCCTGAGGGCCCAGCAAGCCGCCACCGCCTGCGGGTGCCAAGCCCCCGCGCTTCACGACTGGTGCGTCCAGCGTTCCCGAGATTGCCTGGTCAGGCCTCGGGCGAAGGGCAGGCACTGCAAAGCCAAGCGCCTCGCTCCAGTCCACGTCCACGACGTTGCAGCTCCAGAAGCGGTCGAGCGCGTTGTCAAATGCGCCGCGCTCTCTTGATCCCCAGAGCTGCCGCTGCCTGAGCGTAATTGCGCTTGGCGGCCTCCTGCTCCTTTCCTGGCGCGGCAGCTCGAAGTTCTTCTCCTGACTTTCGGAGGTCCTCCGCCCGCTGCTCCCGGTCACCATCCTCCAGCAGCTCCGCGTCGATGTCGTCGCCATCTCCGTCCGCGGCTGCGATCTCAGCGCCATCAGCTCGTGCTCCCCCTGAGCCGCTGCCACGCTGGGCAACACCCCCAGGAGCACTACCGCCAGGCATCAGAGAAGGAGGCCCCTGAGATGCTGCCTTGAGGTCCAGCGCCTCCTTCTGGAGCTTCTGCAGGTTTGCGAGAGCTGACTTCGCCTGCTCGTTGTCGAGGACCGAGGGCTCAAGTGCCGCCGAAGTGACCTTGACCACGTCATTGATGTCATTCGCATGCACCCGAGAGTAGACCTTCTCCGCCACTGTGAGCTCTTTCCTGAGCTCATCCAGCGTCGTGGTGATCGTCGCCTCCTCTTCGAGCAGCTGCTTGCGGCGCTCCTCAAGCTTCCTCTGCAGCTGCTCCTGCTTCTCGATCTTCTTGCGCAAGCCTTCAGTCCTGGGCCTGCTTCTGGGAGATCGCTTGCACCACTGAATCCTCAAACTTCTTCTCCTTAAGGAAGACGAGGACATCCTTGTACGACAGCCCACTCGATGCGTTGCCTGCCGCTGGCTGCTGCTGCGGAGGTTTGTCACGTGCAAGGAGGCTGTCGATCTGCTTCTGCATCGCTGCGATGGTCTTGGCGGAGGTGCTGGCAGTGGGCCCAGGCGCACCGCCCTTGCCGCCGCCGCCTCCTCCACCTTTGCCACCTCGAGCCTGCTTGGCTGCCTGCTGGGCGGCTTGAACGGCTCTCTGCGGCGCTGAGTTCCCACATTGCCGACAGCGTATGCGGGAGGCCCAGTTGTCATACGTACCACACTTGCCGCACCCCCAGTGGGGGAGGCGCGGTCCAGGAAGGACATCAGGCCCCATCCACGCGGCGTCTTGCGCAGGGGGCGAACGTTTGGCTCGTGCCCACGAGCCGCTTCGAAGCACGTGGGCACAAGCTCAAGCTCTCCTCAAAGATAGCTCGAGCCGAAACGGCTAGAAGGAGGGGGAGGAGGAGGAGGAGGAGGAGGAGGAGGAGGAGGAGGAAAAGGAGGAGGAGGAGCAAGAGGAGGAGGAGGAGGAGGAGGAGCAAGAGGAGGAGGAGCAGCAAGAGGAGCAAGAGGAGGAGGAGGAGGAGGAGGAGGAAAAGGAGGAGGAGGAGGAGGAGGAGGAGGAGCAAGAGGAGGAGGAGGGGGAGGAGGAGGAGGAGGAGGAGGAGGAGGAGGCGGAGGAGGAGGAGGAGGAGTGGGTCATGGCGGCCCCCGATTCCAAGGAACTGGCAGGCGTTTCTGGGTTTTCCGCCCGTGGCCGCCCGGGCCCGCCTTGCAGCCGCCGCGTGCGCTGGCCGGCTTTTTTTTCAGGGCCTTCGGCCGGTGGCCGCCGCTGGTCGCCTGGAGGCCGCCACGTGTGCGCAGGGTTTCGGGACTCGTGGCGCAGGGCTCGAGTAAGAGATCGACTACAGAGTTGATGTACCCAAATGATTAATGTTTCCCATCGGATCTACGACGAATGCGTTGCATGTTCGCAAATCTCCTGAGAAGTCCAAGTATTTGTCCGCAGCCTCGACGAGTATCCCAGACATGCGACGTCCTGATGATTTCAGGACGGCGTCCCCAGAAGTCCAGGCCCTTTCCCTGGGGCCGATTCTTCATCCTGGGTTGTTTTTCGACGCTCCCGGGCAACAGCGAGGGCTCCTCGGGGGCTGAAGGTAGCGAAAAACCGCCCGCCCTGATTCTTTTTACGACGCGATCACGTCTGGGACTAATTCTGGGGTGCATCAATTCTGGAGTCGATCCCCTGCTCGAGTGGTGACGTGGCCGCCTCGTGCGCGTTGGGAGGGTGCGGAAAGGGGTTCTGCAACACCGCACGCTCCGGCACGAGGAGCGCCCCGAGCCCTCTGGCACTGCGCCCGGGGACTCTTGTGGCAGGCGGCGCCGTGCCCCACCGGAAAGAATTAGTCCTCCTCCTCCTCCTCTCCTCCTCCTCTCCTCCTCCTCCTCCTCCTCCTCCTCCTCCTCCTCCTCCTCCTCCTACCCTCCTCCTCCTCCTCCTCCTTCCTCTCTCCTCCTCCTCCTCCTCCTCCTCGTCCTCCTCCTCCTCCTCCTCCTCCTCCCTCCTCTCTCATCTTTCCTCCCTCCTCCTGGCACTGCGTTCGGGGACTTGTGGCAAGCGGTGGCGTGCCCCACCGAAAAGAATTCGAACATTCCCCCCTCCCTGGCGAGGACGGACAGATCGGCTCCACTCCGCGCAGTTTGCACGCAGTTCTGCCGCACGGCCGCTTCTCGTAGATATCAGCTCACAGCATGCCAGCAAGGCCAGTATCGCCCCGCGCCCCCCATCTCCTGCAACAGAAACTATGCGGTGCAAGTGCCGTTGATTCAAGACATGCACTTCTAGAACCCCCTTCGGAAGATAATGCGATGCGGAACACGTGCGCATGCAGCAGCGCGCGCACGTCAAAATAATTCCCTAACCTTTGGTTTTCTAGCCATGCCAAAACTATCCTAAACACATCGTTTCCCAATCAGAACTACTGGAATTGTGAGCCTGCGCACTTGCGGAAGTCATAAAGAGGCATCGGTGCTCAACTATTCTGTCAAGTGAGCGCTTTCTTATTCGGCATTTCGACATTTGGGGGGCAGTCTGGCTCCGGACCTCTGCTTCATACGGCTGCTTGCAACAGTGCGTCCTTTTGGGGAGACCCCACCTGCTGAAACAGGCGACAAGAACAGCCAACCCCAGGGGGGGGGAGGGGATGCGAGGGCCCGCGCCGACTGGAAAAACAGTGGATAAGAAAACGGTCGCATCCTTCTTAGACAATTTCTGCACGTCTGGGTGTCCTCCTCCTCCTCCTCCTCCTCCTCCTCCTCCTTGGTGTGTTGCCTCCTTGGTGGGGTGCGAGGGCCCGCGCCGATCAGCAAAACAACGACTGAGAAAACGATCACCAAAAGACCATGCGGAACACACTCGGGCAAACGTCGAAAGCGTTCAACACGGGCCAAGCCTGTTACTTGATATCATGTGGGCAGCACGCGCGCCTTCTTGCGCCCGCACGCCGAAATATTTCGAACAACATTGGCCCTCTTACTATTTCGACAAGTCTGCGTTCAACAAGGTACGCACCCCAGTGGCTTTTCAATCAACGTATATCACAAATTCGGCATATCCGCTGGCGCAACGTCATCGTTGCCACCGGCTTCACCACCACCATCATCACACGATCGTCATCATCATCACCGCCGCCGTCATCATCCTCATCGTCGATGTCGTCGCGCGCGTGTCTATTTTCTGCGCGTGCATTTCCCCATTCTCCTCACCAACACCATCGCCTTAATTACCAACATAACCGATTCCCCGCGCCATTATCATCTCTATCGACCTCGTCATAATCGCCATCGCTGTCGTGTGCATGGTCCAAATTCTTGCCATGAAAACCATCATCGTCATTGTCATGGTCATTGTGGCCGCCGACGTGGTTTTTGCCAACAAATTGTGGGTGGACGGGTGGGCTGTTTGCACGAAGGCTAGAAAAATGTACCACATGGACTGCACCCTACCGGTTGCAACACATACGAAGACACGCAGCTTTCACCACACACATTGCCCTGTATAGATTGCGCGGCATTTTCCCCTGAGCAGCGCTTGCACTTAAGGACTCTTAGTTCTGTTCTAAAGCACTTGGCCTGAGGTGGCGATCTGGAGGCTGGAGGCTCCGTGCTCGCCGGCGCCGCCCCGTCGCCGCCTCGCCGCCGCCCGTCGCCTGGGCCTGGGTGGCAGTCTGGCGGCTACGTGCTCGCCGTCGCTGGCCCGTCGCTGCCTCGTCGCCGCCCGTTGTCTGGGCCTGGGTGACAGTCTGGCGGCTGCGTGCTCGCCGTCGCCGCCTCGTCGCCGCTGCGTCGCCGCCTATAGATTGCACAGCACAGGCTGCACCACATAGATTGCGCGACATGGATGTATTAGAATCGACCCCCCCCCCCCCGGAATTAACGGTTCCCCCTTTCGTATTGCAATTTGCATACGATTCTTGCCCATGGTCCACCCCAAATATGAATTCGTACCATCCCAGGCAGGTCGGTAGCCGCACCCCCCTTTCATCCTCTGCAGGAAACAGTGTGCACGCGCAGTTGTTTATCAAACGTCATCAGTGATCAGGAATCCGTTTTGTAAAGCATGGGACGAAGTGCGCGCGCGCGTCATCGCGCGCGCGTGTTGGAATCCTACGAAAACCATGGTTCCGTAAGGATTTCAAAAATCGAGTGCACCGGAAACGTTTAACATCACATGGTTTCGCAACACGAGCTTTCAAACACAATTCGCTCGGGCTCTTGCGAAAGCTTAAGGGAACCATAGGTTTCTCAATTGTTTTCGTAAGGTGCTACCAAGCGGGAAGCGGGCATCTCGCGCGCGCATGCCGAAATCATTCGAACGCCCTTGCGCGCGTGAGGTCGCAAGAACCCTTCCAAACCAAAAGCGGGAGGAAGTGCACGCGCGCGCGCCGTGGCGCGCATGCCGAAATCTTTCGACCAACTTACGTTGTGTAGAGATGTTAAAACCGAGCGTCCTGAACACATAGTCAACACGTGGTTTCGCAACAACCATTTGCAAAAATGCTTGCGCTCGAAATCCCACGAATTTTACAAAAGGCCAACGTCTTCTACATGTCCATTACATCCTGCCAAACGTGCCCCTCGCGCCGCACGTCGAAATCATTCGAACGCGCTTGCGCGCGTGCTGGGGGGGGGGGTGCGCGATCCATGTCAAATAAAACCATGCGGGCCACACTCGCGCGTCGGCCCCGCGCGCATGTCGAACCCCCTCCAAAACTTCATCGCTGACGCGAGGACGCCGTCATCGTCATCGGCGCGATCAGTATCGGCGCCGTCACTGACCTTGCCTTCGTCACTGTCACCATCGTCGCCAACATCGATACCATCATCATCGCTTCTACTCTTGTCGACGTGGCCATGACACCGAGCCCACCCAAGTCGCCGACTCGCACTGACGTGCCCGCTAGGAAGTTCCCAGCGGTCAGCGCCACCGCGACGTCGCTGGTCGCGCCAAACAAGCTGGCCGCTGCGCGCGCGGGCACGCGCGGGCTAGCGCGGCCGCAGCATAGATGCACCAGCCAACTCCAAGCACTCGTCGCAATCGCCGCCGCATGGGTCTGGCAAGCCAAGTTGCGGGTGAGTGGATGGGATGATTGCGCGAGCAGTGGAGTGGACAACTTACTGCGAAGAAAATTGCACGACATAGAGACCCTCTCTAAGAGACAATCGGATCTACCCCCCTCCCCCCCCCGGAGTATCGACACATTCTCGCGATGTGCAAATTACGTACGATTCTGGCCGATCGCTCCCTCGAAATATGAATTGACGTGACCCCAGCCAAACTGGCAATCCCCCCTCGTCAGCTGCCACAAAACACCGCGCGCGCATTCGCTTCTTACAAGTCGTGAGAGCTTCGGGAATCCAGAGCAACAGCTGCGGCGAAATGCACGCGCGCGCGTCATCGCGCGCGTTCCTGAAACCTCCAAAAACCGTTGGCTTCGCAGGGGTTTATCGAGTTTCCCGGACACATAAGTCGCAATTGTCTTGCAAGCCGAATGTTAAGCAAACGCAAACTGCGCGTGCTCTTGCGGATCCTTGGAAAACAATGGGTACTTCAACATTTCCATCCATCGACCAAGCGCGCCTGTCGCGCGCGCACGCGTCGAACTGATTCGAGCGACCTTGCGCGCGCTCGGAAGGGGGGGGGCGCGATCCCTTTCAAGCGATGTCACGCGGGCCACTCGCGCCCGTCGGCCGCGCGTGCATCTCGAAATCCCTCCGCGACGTTCGTCGCCGACGCGCGCGCGCCATCGTCGTCGCTGGCGCGGTCGGCAGCGGCGCCGTTCTTAGGCTCGCCTTCGCAATCGTCATCCTCGACTCTAACGTCGCTACTGGCGTCGCCGTGTCTGCCGTTGTCGACGTCGCCGTGGTGCCGCAGCCGCCTGGGTTGCCGACTCGCACTGAACTGCCCGCGCGCCAGCTGGGCTTGCGAGACGCGCTGCGCAGTCCCCGGCGGCCAGCGCCACCGCGGCCGCGGCGGTCGCGCCCCGCTCAGCGCGCGAGCCTGCGCGGGCGAGCGCGGCCGCGGCGCCGCGCCAGCCGGGCCGAGAATTCATCGCAATCGCTGCCGCGCGCAATTTGAAAACCAAGCTGCGGGCGGGCGGGAGGGGTGATCACACGAGCAGTGGGGTTCACGAATTCGAGTGCGGCAGGGCGAATTCGCCTTTCTTACAAACCATTGGGCCCCCCCCGCCGGGACTTAGCGGCCCACCTTATCGCGGTGCAATGCGTCGCATGCCACCCCTGCCGGACCGGGGCTCGGCCGCCCCGCCTCATCCTCTGCAAAGAAATGCACGCGCGTGCTCGTCTAACAAAGCCAGCAGATTTGCATGGCCCCTCTGCGAACAAACGAAGTGACATGCGAGCGCGCGTCGTCGCGCGCGCAGGCCGACATCGCTCAAATACCAAATACTTCAGGAACCGGTTTCGCAAGAATTTCAAAACCGAGAATAAAGAAAACAAGTACAACACATGGTTTCGCAGTCAGGATTTCCGCCCAGAGTAAAAGCCTGCGCCCGCGCTCTTGCGAATTCCGAGGAAAACCAAGAAGGTTCTTCAGACTTGTCGCGCAGTGCAGCCAAACGGACATCTCGCGCGCGCGCCGAAATCGAACGCCCTCGCGGTCGTGCTGTCGCGAGAACCGCTTGCAACTGGCGCGGCGAAACGCGCGCGCGCGCGCGCGCGCGCGCCTCGTCGCGCGCCCGTGCCGAAATCCATCGAAAGCCGTCGTTTTCGCGATGGATTCAAAAACGAGCGCCCGCGCGCACGCATCAAAACACATGATTTGGCAACATGAGCGGCATCAGTATTCAAATATTCCTGCGCTCGAGGTCGCGTGGATTCGGAATGGAACCATCGGTTTTCAAATGCACTCAAAGTCTGGCAAACGGGCCTCTCTCGCCGCGTGCCGAACTCGTTCGAACGCCCTTGCGCGCGCCAGGGTGGGTAAGGGGGGCGGCGGGCGCGGTCCGCGTCAAATGGCGCCACGCGGGCCACTCGCGCGCGTCGGCCGCGCGCGCATGTCGAACCCCCTCAGAACCCTGCGTCGCCGACGCGAGGGCGTCGTCATCATCGGCGGGCGTTATCAACGTCGGTGCCGCCTTTGGCCGCGCCGTCGTCGCCGCCGCCGTCGACGCCATCGTCGCCGCTCCCATAATCGCGTCTACCGTTGCCGGCGTCGCCATGATACCGCGCCCGCCCGCGTCGCTGACTCGCGCTGAAGTGCCCGCGGGAAAGTGCTCGGCGGTCAGCGCCAGCGCGGCCGCGTCGGTCGCGCCAAACAAGGCGGCCGCTGCGAGCGCGCGCGATCTAGCGCGGCCGCCGGGATGCACCAGACAACGCCAATCACTCATCGCAGTCGTCGCCGCGTGGGTTTTGCAAACCATGTTGCGGGGTGAGTGGGCGGGGCGTTTGCAAGGGCGTGGAAGCAGTCATCTCTCTTGCAGAAAGAAAGCGAATCACAGCGTAGATAGCGCCACGCAGACAGCGCAACAAGCATTGCAATATATGCGTTTGTCCGCGAAGATTGCGCAGCGTAGATTGCGCATCGCGCGGTCTCCGCTCTGAAAGAATACTAGATCCCACCCCTCTCCCGAGGCCGGAGTTAACGGCCCGCCCTCGCGACATCTACTTCCTACATGATTATCCTTTCCCACTTTGCACATGCGCGCGAGTCAATGTCGCCCCGGCCCGGCCGGCGCCGGCGCCCCCCGCAATCCTGCGCAACAGACACTACGCCCGCACTTTAATTTTTCAAAAACCAGCAATTTCCACACATACATTGCACAATTGAAGACGGGGCGAAGTGCACGCGAGCGCGCTGTCGCGCGCGCGCCGAAACCGTAGAGAACAAACTAAGAAGGTTTCGTGGGGATTTCAAAATCGAAAGGCGCGATCAAATATAGAACGCACGGTTTTGCAACGAGAATTTTTTGGGGGGAATGCGCCCGCGCTGTTGCGAATTCGGAATGTAACACACATATTCTCATACGCACCTCTCCGAGGGAGTAGGGCTCAGAAGGGATTAGTGCGTCCGTGCGTGCGTCCGTCTTTGATTGTTCTGGCCGTTTCGCTCGGGACATCCTCGAAATTCTGAAAATCGGTGGCACCCCTCACGCAGATCGTGAAGGAGAGGTCCAAAAACACATGGGAATTTCAACATTTTAACATAACACCTTCAAAAACACATGGTTATTTTGAATAATTTTGACCCCGATTCTCAGAGAATGGCGGTTTCGCCTGAGACATCTTCCCAAAATCGAGCCCCAGACCCCTCCTCGGAGCCTCCTGGGGGCCTCCTGGAACCTCCTGGGGCCTCCTGGGGCTTTCTGGACCTTCTGGTACCCCAGACCCCGCCTCGGAGCCTCCTGGAGTTCTCCTGGGCCTGCTGAGGCCGCCTGGGGCCTCCTGGGGCCTCCTGGGGCTTCAGAACTACATGCACACACAGAGACACAAATCACGCCCAACACATCACACGCTAGACAAACATAACATACACACACACACAACACCGACAACACACAAAAAACACGCACCACACAAAGCACACATCACACACACAACACTCACAATCCTGGGGCCTCCTGGAGCCTCTTCTGGTATCCAAGTCGGGCCTCCTGAGGCTTCCTGGGGGGCCCTGGTACACACATCGCAAGGTGTGGCAACCCAACTTGCGCTCGAGTGCGACTTCGCTGTTGCATGTCACTCCTGCTTCAAACGCCCCTTCAGCTTGTTGTATGAGCCTGGGCACACACGTGCCACTTGTTGTATATATATATATATATAGATATGTATGTATATACGTATCGCGTTGAAATCGTCCGAACGCCCTCCGCGCGCGCGCTGTCGCAAGAACCCCTCGCAACACATGGGGCTAAGTGCGCGCGCGCGTCGTCGCGAGCACGTGCCGAAACCAATCAAAAACCTACGGTTTCGTACCGATTTCACAATCGAGCGCCCCGAAAGCACAAGAACATGCGGTTTTGCAGCGTCATTTTTTTGAAAATATCCAGCGCTCGCGCATTCGCGGGTTCCGAAGAAAACCGCTGGTTTTACAAAAGGTGCATCAAATTGTGCCGAACGGGCCTCTCGCGCCGCGCGTCGGTCTCATTCGAGCGCCCTTGCGCGCGTGCTGGGGGGTGGTGGTGTGGGGGGGGGGGGCGACCGGTGTCGCGTACTGCCGCGCGGGCCAATCGCGCGCGTCGGCCGCGCGCGCATGTCGAACTCCTTCAAAAACTTCACCGCCGATGCGAGCACGTCGTCATCGTTGTCGGTGGGCGTGATCACCATCGGCGCCGTCATTGGCCTTGCCGTCGTCATCGCAGCCGTCCTCACCATCGCTACTCCCATAATCGTATCCACCGTTGTCGGCGTCGCCGACTCGCACTGGAAGTGCCCGCTGGAAGCGCTCAGCGGTCAGCGCCACCGTCGCGCCAAACCAGCTGGCCGCTGCGTGCGCGAGCACGCGCGGGCTAGCGCGGCCGCAGAGATGCACCCGCCAAAGCCAAGCACTCATCGCACACGTCGCGATATTGCAGCAATCATCGCGCACCCGCCAACCCTTGCAACTAATACACAGCGGGCCACACACGCGCGTCCCCGCGCCCGCATGTCGGCAACGTTGCCAAACTGTTGGTGTCCTGGGCATGCCAGACTGGAAGTGTTCAGAACCGGCGCGGAAACGACCAATCGTGTCAACAACACTAACACATGTGCAAGGGTATCTGCGCGCAGGCACATCCTCACATCCTCATGCGCACCGCCGTCATCATCACCATCATCAGCATCACCATCACCATCATCATCATCGTTGTTGTGACCGCCCTCGCCATCACCGCCATCATCACCATCATCATCTCCGTCGTCAATGTCGCCGTCACATTTACCACACAACAGCCCGAGCCATGAATCTGCATGAGAAGAAACCTCGCGTCACTGCGCCAATTTATATCTACCAGAATTACGACCATGTAGGTAGGATGCTTACTCGAGCATTGAAACTGGCACGGGCAAGTGATCCGCGTGAATTGGGACATGCTCGCCAGCGTTGACCGTCGATGTGCACTGAATTTGTTGCGAGCTATGTCATATGTTCGGCGCGTGGTTCAACATATGTGCGTTGCAGGCTATATGATGCAGCCTAAGTGGAGCCATTCAATTGGTGCAGGCTGTGTGATGCGAGTATAGCGATGTTTGTTTTTTTCGACAAAAAACTGTATGATGCAAGCGATGTGATGTAATTGCTCTCTGCTGTGCAAGCTACGCGTTCCAAGCTCTGTGATGCAGCCTGGGCGTGGTGCGACCTGTGCGGTGGAAACTGTGCGTTGCAAGCAGTGTGGTGCCAGCTAGGTGGTGCAAGCTATTCGATGCCATCTCTTTGGTGCCAGCTGAGTGATGCGAGCTATTTGCCCAGACCCCCGACATAATGATTTTGTCATTACGTCGACCCCCAGAGGTCCCGACCCTTTCCCCAGGACCGGTTTTGCATCCTGAGTCGTTTTTTGACGCTCCCGAGGCCCGGTGAGGGCCCCCGAAGGCCCGAAAACTAGAAAAAAAAAAAACGCCATGCTTTTTTTTTCACTGCTCGAGGGGGTCTGGGTGGTTGCTGCGCCCACCGCTCACGGCGCCCACTATTGGGAAGCTGGCGATTTTCACTGTTCAAATGTGTCGGGCCGCTTTTGCTTCACTGGTGGCGCGCTGGCGCGCCGGCCTTCTTCAAACTTTGTGGACTCGCTTTGGGCCAGCATTCAAGCCCACAACTGGCCCAGAGCCGGCAGAGGTTTGTGGCCCACCAGGAGGGGCGCGCTGTCCTCTTGAGAGTCGCCCCGCTAGAATCCCCCTGTAGGAGGACAGGCCCGACCTAATACGAGTCCTGGGGGGAAACAAAAAAAAAAAAACACGGCGCCCACGAGCACACCGAGCAGTCACCAAAAGCGAGGCCCCGGCACAGCCCTCCAGCGCACGGGGCGCCCACGGGGCGGCCCCACGAGGCGGGGCACCAGGCGAAACACCGCCACGCCCGTCCTACTACTCTTAGGTCGGGCCTGTCCGCTGGCCATCGCTCGGACGTCCATTCCCTGTGTTTTTTTGTCGGTTTCGTGCGTGGTTATTTTCGCCACATGATCAAGGATGCTCCTCGATGGTCCTCGCCGAAGAAGAAATACACACGTCCGAGCGATGCCAAGTCCGCCTACAGAGGGATTTGGGACGAAACATGTAAAAAAAAACCCAAACATGCTCCAAAGATGCCCAACCATACTCACAACATAGTCCCCAGACTATTGTTGGACTATTGTTGAAGATTCCCCTCGTAGAGGGACAGGCACGACTTGATACTACTCAGTAAGAGCCGTGAGAAAGCCATGGGTGCAAACACTGCTTCGGGAACGTAGATTGCACCGTAACCGCTGCACCGCGCCACTTGCACCAGAAACATGCTGCACCACACAGAACGCACATCGAGGGTGCAAGAGATTCTACTGTCTGGGGCCCACGCCGACAAGCACTGCTTCGGTCGGTCGCCCCGCTTGGCTTCGGTGACTCGGGTGAAAGCTTTTCACCAATCGGTGACACCAGCAATCAGACTAAGCTCGAAGGAATCGGCTTCGGATTCGGAGTGCGATGCAGGTCGCATCTATGACCAAACGAAACACACCCACACACCAAACGGAACTCACCAAACGAAACACACCATCCACGGCCATAGTACGCATGCGTGGCTTGCCAGCCTGACAGGCTAACACCCAACACCCTGCAGTGTAAGGACTCATGGGGATATCGGGACATACCGCGACTGAAAACGCTTGAACACAGTTGGAAGCCGAAAAGAATACAATCGCGCACCCTTCAGGAGAGCACGTGCCCACATCGGGGGCCCATGCGCCTTTGAAGCGCACCATGATGAGCAGGATGCCAGACGAAGCGAACTCATACAGGCAAGTCAACCATACACGCCCTTCCGCCAGCACGTCCGTCCCCAGACTCCTCCTCCCCGCCTGCTCTCAGGGGTCTGCCCTCAACTTTGGCCCTTCCCGGGCGAAAGAAAAGTTGTACGCGCACCACCACGCAGGGCTCCTGCTCCTCTTCCGCCTCCTCCCACTGCTGCCCCCCTGAGATCCGACGTTGCGAAAAAACTGCAGCATCGCGGAAAATCACGACCAGGGCCCTAGACATATCGATGTGTGATGGTCCTGGGGCCAGAAGCCGCGCGAAAACGCCCAGTGTAAACAAAAAGCTCAGCGCCCAGATCTCAAGGGCATCGCTGCTACCTCCCCAGGGCGGCCCCAGGCACCATAGCGGGCGCTGCCAACCCTACGGGGACGTTCGGTAAGGAGAGGCGGCAGTAGAGGAAGAAACATCAACTGCATAAGCATAACCTTTCGGAGATTCACGCGGATGTCTTGGACTGGTGCCGGGTCCCCTTCCCTGGCGCGGGCAGCGCGCCAGGGGCGGCGCCGGAGGCGCCGCCAAGGGGTCCAGCGCCGATCCAAGAAGGTCGCGTTGACCTCCGACTTGCCATCGCTCGGAGGAGGAGGAGAAGGAGGAGGAGGGAGAGGAGAAGGAGGAGGAGGAGGAGGAGGAGGAGGAGGAGGAGGAGAAGGAAGGAAGTCAATTTCCCGTGCAGTTTTCGGTTTCGCGCGTGTCTTTCTGTTCCAAGATGGCTCTACTTTTCTGGCGCCGGCCCCGCCGAACTTAAAGAGGCACCCGTCCGAGCGATGCCAGGCCGAAATTTGATGTAGGGCAACGATCGTCGCGCTCCGCGCTCCGCGAAGCGCGATCCTCGTCGCGCTTTCGCGCCGACCCCCCTCCCCCCCGAACAGGATCAGGGGCCCACGCCTCGCCATCGCATCGCCCAGACTGCGAAGCGCGACTCACTTCGCTCCCTCGTGGTGGACCTTGGGGGGGGGGGGGGGGGGGCGATGGGGTGCGCGCCCCCAGGAGGAGGATTGAGAGGAGGAGGAGGAGGAGGAGGAGGAGAAGGAGGAGAAGGCGTAGGAGGAGACGGAGGAGAGGAAGACGGAGGAGGAGGCGGAGGAGGAAACGGAGGAGGAGAAGGAGACGGAGGAGGAGGAGGAGAAGAAGGAGGAGAAGGAGGAGAAGTGAGAGGAGGACGAGGAGCAGGAGGAGGAGGAGGAGGAGGAGGAGGAGGAGGAGGAGGAGAAGGAGGAGGAGGCGGAGGAGGACGATAAGGTAGACGAGGAGGAAATTATGTTTATGCATTTTTGTTCTTCCTCGAGACAGGGCGGGCCAAACAGGCCCCGCGTGGCGCGCCGGGGGCCGCCGCAGGCGGGGCAGCGGAGGGACAGCGGAGGGCACGCGGGGGCGACGACGGGAGACGACGACGACGACAACGGCGGCGGCAATGACGATGACGACGACGGCTGCGGCGGCGGCAAAGACGACGACGACGACGGCGGCGGCGACGACGGCGGCAACGACGACGACGACGATGCCGGTCGACGAGGGTGACGACGAGGAGGACGGTCGACGAGGTCGACGAGGGCGACGACGACCCTCGACGGCGACGATGGCGACAGGGCCGACTCAGACGCGCGATGAGATATCTTGGGGCGTATCATGACACACTGGTACTGTGTCCTCCTCGGAGCCCAGATCCCCTCGAGTCATGGCAACAATCACGACGGTGCGATTTTTATAATTTTCGGCCTCTGAGGGCCCTTACCGGGCGGGCCTCTGGAGGGTCAAGAACTGCACAGGATGAGAAAACCTGGTCCCGGGGAACGGTTCGAGACCACTGGGGGTCGACGTTATGAAACAAAAAAACGTGACGTCGGGGGTCTGGGTATGTGTCCTCCACGGAGGCGTCCGTCCGACCCCAACATCTAGCACAACCATCTTGTAGTTTAAGAATAGGTCGGGCATGTCCCCCCACAGGCGGACTTCGGAGGAAAAATGACAAATGGTCACTAAATGCTCTGGAATAATTCAAATCATCGGAACATCGTCCCAGTATCATTTTTTGACCACATTTGAATATTCTTCCTGTAGAG
>CAUYUJ010018921.1:182920-192149 GCA_963575745.1 Prorocentrum cordatum
GTCGGCCCAGAGGGGCCCCCCAAACGGCTTCCGATGGCGTCGGACGGGCCAGGAGCCCACCAAAACGACCGAAGATGGCCCTAAGTTGGCCCAAGACGGCCCAAGAGGCTTCCAAGACGGTGTCTGGGAAGGGCCAGAATGCCAAAATCAGTGATTTCCCATGAGTTTTTGAAGGATTGTGGCATTTGCTTTTTTCTGCCTTTCGACGGCCCGAGACGGCCCAAGTGCACCCAAAGATCGCCCAAGAGGCCCACGACGGCCCCCAGAGGCCCCCAAGACGGCCCAAGACCAAGACGCTCAAGATGGCCTCCAAGACGGTCCAAGAGCCCTCCAAGACGTCCTCCAAGAAGGCCCGAAAGAGTCAAAACGGCCTCCAGGCGGCCAAGATGACTTTCAAGATGCCCACGTGTTCCCCGAAGGCTCTCCAAACCGATTCGGGGAACACATGGTCCGATAGCTTGGCAGGCCTGGCCTCAACGTTCGGCCACCTAGGCGCTTCCAAAAAGGCAGGTGGCGGCGGTGATTCGCCGTAGGCGTCGTAGATAACTTCTACGATCGTCGCAAGCTCTGACTCCTTCTGGGGGTCGGCGGAATGGCAAAGCCACTTGGCTCACCGCAGTGCCGCGCACATTAGTCTCAAACGGTGCCATATTCTTCCTCGTCGTCCTCCTCCTCCTCCTCCTCCTTCTTGGGGACTCTTGGGGCCATCTTGGATCCTCCTTGGGGGCTCTGAGATCCTCCTCCTCCTCCTTCTCCTCCTCCTCCTCCTTGGGGGGCCATCTTGGATCCTCCTCCTCCTCCTCCTCTTCCTTGCGGGCTCCGGGGCTCCTCCTTGGGGGCTCTTGGAGACATCTTCATCCTCCTCGTACTCCTCCTCCTCCTCCTCCTTTTACTCCTCCTCCTCCTCCTCCTCATCATCATCATCATCACCATCCTCATCCTCATCTCCTTCTCCTCTCCTCCCTCCTCTTCCTCCTCCTCCTCCTCCTCCTCACTCCTCCCTTCCTTCCGCCTCTACCTCCCTCCTCCTCCTCCTCCTCCTCCTCCTCCCCCTCTCCCTCCTCCTCTCCCCTCCTCCCCCTCCTCTCCTCCTTCCTCCATCCTTCTCCGCCTCTCCTCCTCCCTCCCTCCTCCTCCCCTCCTCTTCCTCCTCCTCATCCCTCCTCCTCCTGTCCCGCCCCTCCTCCCTCCTCCTCCTCCTCCTCCTCCTCCTCCTCCTCCACCTCCTCCTCCTCCTCCTCCTGCGCCTCCTCCTCCTCCTCCTCCCGCCTCTCCTCCCCGGCCTGCCTGCTCGGGTTCCAGGCTTCTCGGTGCGGGTCGGGCCTGACCGAGAGTCGCCGGATGTCCAGGAGGCCCGCTGGGGAGGGGAGTCTGGAAGTTGATTCGCTCGTGAGAGGGATCTGGCAATCACAACCTCGTTGCAATGATTGTTGCGCAAGAGACGGGTCAGCTGTTTGTCGCCTCTTCTGTTGCATCACAAGCTACTTGACATCTTCAGCTTGGGCCTTCGGCAGTCACGTCTGGGGCAGAAGGGGCTACCAGGCCATTCGGAGCCAGAGGCGCCCCTGCGCCTTGATAGCGAAGGGGTCGCCTCGGGAGCGAGCCTTGGGGTCGGGTCCTGAGCAGGGGGCGGGGAGGAGGACGGAGGGAGGGCGGGAGATAGATACGAATACGAATAATATCTATGCGAATGATAACAATAATGCTACTACTTCTTAATCTCAGAAGGATAAGAAGACTGATTCTACTGATACCTATACCAATGCTGCTGATAATAAAATGAGTGTAATGATACGAATGCGAATGCGAATGCGAATGCGAATGCGAAATCTACTACTACTACTACTACTACTACTACTATTACTACTACTACTACTACGACTACTACTACGACTACTACTACTACTACTACTACTACTACTACTACTACTACTACTACTACTACTACTACTACTACTACTACTACTACTACGACTACGACTACGACTACGACTACTACTACTACTACTAATACTACTACTACTACTAATAATAATGATGATACTACTACTAATAATAATAAGAGTACGAATAATAATAATAATAATAACAAAATACGAACAACAAGTTCAATACCGACACTAACACTAGTGGTAACACTCCTACAAACACGAATAGCAATACCAGCAACTGAGAATCGCAATCATAGCATACAAAGGGTAAACTTGATACAACAAAACATGATGATACTATTAAATACCTTCCCCATCCGTTTCCCTCACACTCACAAACACACACAGATGTATGTAGATCCTCCCAGTCGCACCCCTATGCGTGTCGGTAGGGCGGACCCGGTGTTTCGCCTGAGGCGTCTTCACCATGTCTGACCATGGAACTTGAAACCTGCAACAACTTCAAGGACGGAGGGGATCGTTTCCAGCATGGAGCTCTCGCAGTAGCGCTGCGCACTTGCGTCCTATACATCTGCAACACGGAAAGGGATCCCTGTCACAATGGATCTCCCGCAGTAGCGACGCGCACATTCGTCTTGAAATGATGAAGCAGCGTCATCGATGGAGGGCCGATGTATCTGGGGCTCTCGCAGTGGCGCCACGCACATTCGTCGCAATGGCGTGCAACAGCCTCAACATTGGAAGACGGCTCCGTTTTAAGATGGCAACAGGGGGGGGGAGGGGGGGCGGGCTCCTACACGCACCCCAGGGAACTCCTCCTCCTCCTCCTCCTCCTCCTCCTCCTCCTCCTATTTCTCGATTCCTCCTCCTCCACCCAAAAAATGTCAAGAAGGCCCAGACAGAGCGCCGAGGCAGTCGAAGGGAGCGTCTGGACGGCCCAGAGTAGCCCTACGACGAACCCCAGGATGACTTCAAGACGGCCCACAAAGGCCCCCAAGACTGCCCAAAAGTGTTGAAACATGTCGGCCGAGAAGGCCTTGAGGGGCAACACCTCGTCCCATTCCCGCAGAGAAACATTCATGTTGACACGGCGACCCAAGATCACTCCAAGACGGCCCACAGAAGCCCCCACGACTGCCCAGAAGTGTTGAAAGGGGTCCGCGGAAAAAAGGCCCTGAGGGGCAAACATCCTCCCTATCCCGCAGGGAAGCATTCATTTCTGACACGCTCGCCTTTCTCTTGTCTTGACAGCTTCCCAGATTGCCCTAGGGGCCCCCAAGATCGTCGCAAGACGGCAGATGAGGCCCCCTAGAGGGCCCCGAGAGAGCCCAAGGGGGGGAATCCGCACTGATATTTCGAGCCTTCCCCCCCCCAAGATGGCCCCACGAGTCCCCCTCAGAGGCCCCCGACGCGCCTCCCAGAGGTCCTACGAGGCCTCAGAGACGCCCCCCAAGAAACCCCGAGAGGCCTCAGGCAGCTTTGCAAATGCACCCACGAGCCCCTGAGAGGCTTCCCAAGAGACCTTCATATTCGTCCAAGAGGCTCCTGACCCCTAGCCCAGGCACGGTGGCGGGTTGGGCCGAAGGCTACCCGATCCGCCGCCCCGTTTTGATGTATCGAAGGGGTGCCTGGCGTGCCAAATTATATGGCTCTTGATTGTGGCTCTGTTTCCAAAAGAACCCACCCTGGGGCTTCGACCCGTCCCGCCGGCCACCCGGAAGGATCTCAAAACGCATTCGTCTTGCCTCGGTTTCCTCCAGTTGGCCCAAGATGGCGTCCAAGACGGCCAAGATGGCCCAGGATGGTCTCCAAGACGTCTCCAAGCCGCCCCAAGATGGCCTCCAAGACGGCTAAGATGGCCCCAAGATGCCTCCAAGACGGCCCAAGATGTACCCAAGACGGCCTCAGATAGCCTCAGGATGGCCTCAACATGGCCCAAGACGGCCCAAGAGGCCTTCAATACGGCCCAAAAGGCCTCCAAGAGGTCCTCCAGGAAGGCGCGAAGAGGCCAAAATCATTGATGTTCCCACGGCTTTTGAAGGATTTTGGGATTTGCCTCTTCTCGGCATTCCGACGGCTCAAGACGGCCCAAGAGGCCCCCAAGATCGCCCACGAGGTCTCCAAGATGGCCCCATGGCGGCCCAAGAGGCCCCCAAGACGGCCCCAAGAGGGCCCCAAGAGGCCTCCAAGACGGCCAAGATGGCCTGCAAGATGGAGCAAGATGGCCACCAAGTCCGCCCAAGAGAGGAGGAGATGTCTCCAAGTCCGCCCAAGAAACCTCCAAGACGGCCCAAGAGGTGCCCAGGAGGCCTCCAAGACGGCCCAGGAGGCCTCCGAGAGGTTCTCCAGGAGGGCCCAGAGAGGCCAACATCATTGCTTTCCCTACGTTTTTGAAGGATGTTCGTATTTGCTCCTTTGCGGCTTTCCGACGACCCAAGACGGCCCAAGAGGCCACCAAGATTGCCCCCACAGCGCCCAAGAGGCCTCTAAGATGCCCAAGAGGCCCCCAAGACGGCCCCAAGAGGGCACAGAGACGACCCAGGAGGCTTCTAAGACGCCCAAGATGGCCTCCAAGACGGCCCTGGAGCATTCCAAGAGGGCCCCAAGTCGGCCCAGAGGGGCCCCCCAAACGGCTTCCGATGGCGTCAGACGGGCCAGGAGCCCACCAAGATGGTCGAAGTTGGCTCGAAGCTGGCCCAAGACGGCCCAAGAGGCCTCCAAGAGGGCATCCAGGAAGGCCAAAAACAGTGTTTTGTTTCCAAGGTTTTGGCATTTGTTTCTTTTCGGCCAATACGGCCCAAGAGCCCCCAAAGATCGCCCAAAGATCGCCCAAGAAGCCCACAAAATTGCTCCAGAACGGCCCAAGAGGCCCCCAAGACGGCCCAGGAGGCTTTGAAGACGCCCAAGATAGCCTCCAATACGGCCCTGGAGCATTCCAAGAGGGCCCCAAGTCGGCCCAGAGGGGCCCCCCAAACGGCTTCCGATGGCGTCGGACGGGCCAGGAGCCCACCAAAACGACCGAAGATGGCCCTAAGTTGGCCCAAGACGGCCCAAGAGGCTTCCAAGACGGTGTCTGGGAAGGGCCAGAATGCCAAAATCATTGATTTCCCATGAGTTTTTGAAGGATTGTGGCATTTGCTTTTTTCTGCCTTCCGACGGCCCGAGACGGCCCAAGTGCACCCAAAGATCGCCCAAGAGGCCCACGACGGCCCCCAGAGGCCCCCAAGACGGCCCAAGACCAAGACGCTCAAGATGGCCTCCAAGACGGTCCAAGAGCCCTCCAAGACGTCCTCCAAGAAGGCCCGAAAGAGTCAAAACGGCCTCCAGGCGGCCAAGATGACTTTCAAGATGCCCACGTGTTCCCCGAAGGCTCTCCAAACCGATTCGGGGAACACATGGTCCGATAGCTTGGCAGGCCTGGCCTCAACGTTCGGCCACCTAGGCGCTTCCAAAAAGGCAGGGGGCGGCGGTGATTCGCCGTAGGCGTCTTAGATAACTTCTACGATCGTCGCAAGCTCTGACTCCTTCTGGGGGTCGGCGGAATGGCAAAGCCACTTGGCTCACCGCAGTGCCGCGCACATTAGTCTCAAACGGTGTTATATTCTTCCTCGTCGTCCTCCTCCTCCTTCTTGGGGACTCTTGGGGCCATCTTGGATCCTCCTTAGGGGCTCTAAGATACTCCTCCTCCTCCTCCTTCTCCTCCTCCTCCTCCTCCTTGGGGGGCCATCTTGGATCCTCCTCCTCCTCCTCCTCTTCCTTGCGGGCTCCGGGGCTCCTCCTTGGGGGCTCTTGGAGCCATCTTCATCCTCCTCGTACTCCTCCTCCTCCTCCTCCTCCTCCTCCTTTTACTCCTCCTCCTCCTCCTCCTCCTCTCTCCTCCTCCTCCTCATCATCATCATCATTATCATCATCATCATCACCATCCTCATCCTCATCCTCCTTCTCCTCCTCCTCCTCCTCTTCCTCCTCCTCCTCCTTCTCCCTCCTCTTTCCTCCTCCTTCTCCCTCCTTCCCCCTCGTCCTCCTTCCTCCTGCTCCTCCTCCTTCTCCTCCATTCCTTCTCATTGCAGATAACCTCTCCCGTCACACCTCGACGCAAGTTTTTATGGAGGGCTGGGCGTTTCGCCTGAGACTTCCTCACACTTTATAAATGAAGCTGAAACGTTGACAACAGCTTCACACATGGAGGGCGGGTGGTTTTCAAAATGTGGCTCTCGCCTCAGCGCCGCGCGCATTTGTCCTAAAGATTTGCAAGAGCTTCACGGATTGAGGGCGAGCCGTTTTCGAATTGTGGCTCTCGCCTTAGCGCCGCGCGCACTCGTCTTAAACATTTGCAAGGGTTTCACTGATTGAAGGCGGGCCGTTTTCAAAATGTGGCTCTCGCCCTAGCGCCGCGCACACTCGTCTTAAACATTGAAAAGGGTTTCGCGATGTGAAACCAGTTCCTTTTTAAGATGTTGTTATCGCCTTATCGCCGCGCGCATTTGTCTTAACAATTTGCAAAAGCTTTACGGATTGAGGGCGAGTCGTTTTCGAATTGTGGCTTTGGCCTTAGCGCCGCGCGTACTCGTCTTAAAAAGTTGCAAGGGTTTCACGGATTGAAGGCGGGTCGTTTTGGAAGGATTCCGGCTTATGCTCCTTCATCGTTGTTGCTGTTCTTCCTCTTCATCCTTGTTGCCGTTCTTCCTCCTCATATCTGGGCCTGTTCTTCGGGCCTGAACTATCATTGTTGTGGTTCTTCCTGTTCTTCGGGCCTGAACTATCATTGTTGCTGTTCTTCCTCCTCATCCCCCCTCTCTTGAACTTCCCCCTCCCCCCTCACTTCTGGTCTCTTCTCTTCTCTTCTCGCCCTCTCTCCCTTCCCAGATGCCAGCGCGTGGGCTGCAGCACGAACAACCATCACGTCGGCGAGCACCACAGTGCAACTACAGCGACGGCGAGAACATTGCCAAACCACCAGCAGGCAGGCCAGCGGCAGAAATGATACGGCACAGACGTCCCCCTGGCGCCGAGCCGCCTGCGCATTCGTGAGGTAGGTGCCGGCCTTGTACTCCTTGGTGTAAGTGGTGTGCGCGTCCTTCGACTTGGCGAGGACAAGATACTCACCCGTGCTGTTCACCAGGATTTTGGTGACCTCTCGCCTCCGTTGGCAATCGCAGCGCCGACGCCGCCGCCGACGCCGACGGCGACGCCGCCGCCGACGCCGACGCCGACGACGACGACGCCGACGACGACGACGCCGACGTCGAGGACGACGAACACGCCGACGACGCCGACGACGACGCCGACGACGCCGCCGACGGCGCCGCCGACGGCGACGCCGACGCCGACGGCGACGGCGACGACGCCGACGACAACGACGCCGACGACGACGACGCATCGTAAGATCAGACGAGCGGAACTGGCGTCGTAAGCGTCAGCTCTTGGCGCTCCGTGCGCAGAGGCCTCCCAGATGGGGCCCGAGTAGACGGGGTCGGAGGCTCGCGCCGCATCTCCAGTGCATCGGCGATGCATCGGCGATGCATCGTCGACGTTGGCGACGCATCGGCGACGCCGGCGTGTGGAAACACGGTCTCCACATCGAGCCGCATCGGCGGTGCATCGGCGATGCGGCGCGATCCCCCGCCCCCATCCACTCCGACCCCACCTAGGAGGCCCAGGGTGCGGATTCCTTTGATCTGCGCTGGGCCCCCCTCCCAGGCGCGCGGAGCGCGCCAGGGGCGGGGCGGGAGGCGCCGCCGGGGAGCCCCAGCGCAGATCCAAGAAATCCGCGCGAAGCGCCAAGTGTCTATGTTTGTGGCGTTTCTTCTCCTTCGAAAGAAAAGCCGCTGTCTTCTCCAGCCTGCTTCTCCTCCTCCTCCTCCTCCTCCTCCTCCTCCTCCTCCTCCTCCTCCTCCCTCTCCTCCTCGTCCTCCTCCTCCTCCTCCACCTACGTCGCGTTCTGTGCTGCTTTTGGCTCTGCAGTGGCGCGGTGGCCTCGGCGGCCACGGGCGCTTCCGTGGCGGAGCCAGCCGCATGCAAGCAAGTCGTGGATACAGCCTCTCCGCCGGCCTCGAATCAGGCGACGAGCAGCTCCTCCTCCTCCTCCTCCTCGCCTCTTCTCCTCCTCCTCCTCCTCCTCCTCCTCCTCCTCAAACTGGCGATTACATCTCAAAAGTGGCACGCCGGCCAGGGCGGTGACATCCTGCGCCCCTGCGCAAAGGCAGAAGCAAGCAGTGACAGTACCGAAGGGGGAGTAGAGGCCTCCTAGATGGGGTCGGAGTAGATGGGGTCGGAGGATCGCGCCGCATCGGCGATACATCATCGACGTGGGCGATGCATCGATGACGTCGACGTGAAGCAAGTCGGGCTCCACATCGAGCCGCATCGGCGATGTGGCGCGATCCTTCGACCCCATCTACTCCGACCCTATCTAGGATGCCTAGAGGGAGGAAGAGGACGTGGACGATTTCGGAAACCCTGAACCCAAGAGCGCTTTCATCACTTGGGGGCACATCGTTTACTTCCGCCGCCTTCTGCCGAGCTTCCGCCGGCGGAGGCGGCCTCGTTTCACTTCCGCCGCCCTTCCGCCGAGGGGGAGATGACAACTCCCTCGATCCTCGAAGAAAAGGTCCTTCTTGGCACGCCTCGCAATGTGGAGGAGAGGGAGGAGGGGAAGGACTGCGCAAAGCCCCCCTGGCCCATGGCCAGACGACTCCCAGGGAGCCTCGGCAAACCGCCGCCACACCGTTGCCCGTGGTGTTCGCTCTCCCCCCCCCCGCAACCACCCCGCGTGCTTGGAAGACCGACGCTTCCCTCGGCCAGCTCCCGCCGGGCTTCTTTCTTGGATCGCTACAGCCAACCCGTATCGTAAGGATGCGCGGGAAGGCTGCAAGGGGCCTTGGAAGGCCACGCCGACACGTTGCGAGCGGGGCGCGGCCAGCGAAAGTGGCCGAGGAAAGACCGAGGAGGCAAGGACGCAAGGGTTAAGTCGGGCCTGTCCCCCATACAGGGGGATTTTCGACCAAAAATAAAAGATACCATAGAAATAATCCAAACATGCTCCACAAATAGTCTGGGGACTATCTTTTGAGTATGTTTTGACCTTTTTGGGGTATTTTTAGGGTACTTTTTTTTATTTTTCGTCGAAAATTTTATTTTTCGTCGAAAATCCCCCTGTAGGGGGGCACGCCCGCCATAACGCAAAGGGTACCCTTGGGAGGGGTGCCCCTCCTGACTGCGCGGGTCGACTGTGGGATCGCTTCAGCGATGCTGCAAGGGGGAGACCCGGCCGCCACCGGCAATGAGCGAGCAGGCGATCTCACCAGCACCTCAGGATGAACAGGAGGAGGAGGAGG
>CAUYUJ010018922.1:5000-10000 GCA_963575745.1 Prorocentrum cordatum
GCCACGAACCGTGTGAGGCGGCGCCGCCACGCGAACTTCTTGGGGGCACAGCGCCGTAATAGATCGTGAGGCAGTGCCACGCGAGAGCGCGATTCCTGCATAAATCATGAGGAGGTCCCGTGCGAGACCGCAAGATTTTGAAATAAATTGTGGGGAAGTATCAGGCGGGAGCCGTTGCTGCTGTTGCGAACCGGGGCCCAGCAACGCAGCTTGAAAAAAACACCATGTGCACCGACGGGGGGATCAACAATAACTATTTCTGAGAAATGGAAATCCAGCAACATCATCCTCGTCCTTATCCTCATCCTCCTCATCCTCCTAATCCTCATCCTCTTCCGACTCCTCCGATTCCTCCTCCACCTCCTCCTCCTCCGACTCGACTCCGACTCGATTCCGACTGCGACTCCGACTCGACTCCGACTCCGACTCCGTCGCCGACTCCGCCTCCGCCTCTGCCTCCTTTTCTAGGGTACCATCCCCGGACCTCCCCCAGGGTGCATTCTGACCAGCATGTCGAGGATGACCAGCATTCTGGCGACGGGGGCCCCCCAGGACGAGCAGCGGCATCGGCGTCTCTTCCTCCGCTGGTCTTCCCTGTGCTCCCCTCGTTCCCTCGCTCCCTCCCCCTCCGACCGCCGTATCACTTCGCGCGTGCCTCCTCCCGGCCCGCTCGAGCGCGCGTGCGGACCTGCCCCTGCCTCGCCGCGGCGCCCCCAAAAAGGGGGGCTGGCCCCTGGCCCTCGCCGAAGCGTGGAGGAGATCGGGGGCGAGAGGACGGCGGGGCCGAGGAGGGGAAGGCCCAGGGGAAAAAAGAGGAGGGGGACGGAGCCCGCCTCCCCGACGCCTCCCCCCCCTCCCTCCCCGACGCCGCCCCCTCCTCCCCGACGCCCCCCTCCCTCCCCGACGCCCCTCCCTCCTCCCCGACGCCCCTCCCTCCTCCCCGACGCCCCCCCTTCCCTCCCCGGCGCCGCCCGGCTCCCCGAGATCCCTCCCCCCTCCCCGACGCCCTCCTCCCCCAGCCCTGCGGGGCCGGGGCCGCCCGACGCACCGGGGCGGCGCCCTCTCTCTCGCCCAGCCCCTCGGCCTCGGGGGGGAGCGGGCCCCGAGGGGAGCGGGCCCGGGGCCCCAGGGGCCTCCCCTCGGCGAAGTACACGCAAGGGCTTCGGGTATGGGGATCGACTCTACAGTTAGGTCGGGCATGTCCCCCTGCACGCGGATTTTGGACGAAACAAAATGTATAACAAGTATTTGTTTATGCATCGTATTAGTATACATCTATATAATGTCCCCATGCTTTTGCTATTTTTGAATTTTCCTCCTGTAGAGGGACAAGCCCAACTTCACTCTATAGATTTGATTAACCCCAGCATGGACTTGTTCGTCGAATCTGCAAAGAGTGCATGGGATGCGCCGCAGATCTGCGAAAAACAACGTATTACGCATGTTTCGCAGATCCGACGGGAACGTCAGTTTTGGGGCACATCAATTCTGTAGTCGATCCCCTATTCGAAGACTGACCCTGGGCAAGAGTGACCTTTGGTGCGCGGACTGAGGGGGCGCACGGTGACCAAATCCAGGCGCACAAGCAGCCGCTGTCGCATGGCGCTCAGCGATCGGGGGGGAACCCGGCGAGCCCGCACCAAAGGTCACTCCGGCGAAGGGTCACTCTCGAACGAGACCTTCATCAGGAGTCGTTTTCGGACAGACCAGGGGCCCGCAGAGGGCCCCGAGAGCCCGAAAACGGCGAAAGACCTCGGGACCCGTTTCCCTCGGTGGGGGACAAGAAGTGACATAAACATACATAAAAACTCGGAGGTCCGCGCGGATTTCTCGGATCCGCGCTGGAACCCCCTCCCTGGCGCGCGGAGCGCGCCAAGGGCGGCGCTGGAGGCGCCGCCGGGGGGCCCCGGCGCCGATCCGAGAAATCCGCGCGGACCTCCGAGTTTCTCTGCTTATGCCACTTTTCGTTCCCCCACTCGGGACCCGCTTCCCCCGTGGCGACCTCCACCCGCCCACCTCCCGCCCGTCTGGGCGGCGGCGGCGGCGGGGGTCCTGCCCCGCAAGCTCGACCTGCGACGGGGCGCGGCGAGGCGCCGGTCCCCGCGCCCCGCGGGGGGGGGCGGCGCTGCAGGAGCCCAACGGGGGCGCCCGATCGCCAGAAGGCGCGCGCGTCGTTGCCGACGACGACGACGACGACGACGACAACGACGCCGACGACTACGACGGCGCCAGCGACGACGACGCCGACGCCGACGCCGACGCCGACGCCGACGCCGCCGCCGCCGCCGACGACGATGACGATGACTGCGACGCCGACGCCGCCGCCGCCGCCGACGATGATGACGACGACGACGAAAGGAGGAGGGGAAGGAGGAGGGGACCGAGGAGGGGGGAGGGAGGAGGAGTGAGGAGAAGGAGGGAGGAGGGAAGAAGGAGGGAGAAGGATCAACAGCAGGGAGGAGGAAGAAGGAGGCCTCGCGGACAGAGCCCTCGGAGCGGGAGGGCCGCCTGATATCTGCCGGGGCTCACGGCCACCACGCTGTTGTAGCGCAGCTCCTGGGCTGCGCGGGTGGTTGCCGACGTACCCCCCCCCCTGGCGAGGAGGAGGGCGAGGAGGACGAGGACGACGAGAACGACGAGGAGGACGCGGATGGCGAGGAGTGGCGAAGAGGGGCGAGAAGGACGAGAAAGAGTAGCAGTAGCAGCAGGAGAGAGAGAGAGAGAGGAGGAAGGGGTAGGAGGAGTGGAAGGGGGGGACCGGGAGGGGATAAGGGAGGAGGGTGTACCTGGAAGCGAGGAGGGCGGACCCAGAAGAGAACATGGAATGGGGATGCGGGAGGAGAGACGGAAAGACGAGGGAGGGCAAAGGACGGATCATGGATGAACGAGTAAGAGGAAGGAGGAGGAAGAGGAGCTCGTCGCCGTGCGGGTTCTTGCCATGATCCCCCCTCTACCTCCGGGGAGCACGGGGAAGAGCGAGAAAAGGGGGGAAATCAGGAAGGAGGAAGACAAGGCGAGGAATGACTCACAGGGAGGAGGGGACGGAGGGGCACGAGGAGCGAAGAATGGGAAAAGTGGAGGAGGAGGAGGAGGAGGGGGAGGAGGAGGAGGGAGGACAGGACAGGACATGACATGGCATCCGCAGAAGGGAACTCGACGTCATAACACCTACGCAGGTGCCTTGTGCGTTTCTGGCAAAATCTCCTGCGACTGGCTGTGCAACGGCCCTGCCTTCTCACTAGGGCCGGCAGGGGGCATACTCCGTTGCTCAAGAAGTGAGCTCCGAGGTGGCCCCGTAAGAGAGACTCGCTACCTTACGATTACTAGTCCCTGCGGGTCAATGCGGGGGGAGCATGGGGGGGGAGACGACGACACGATAACTCAGAAGGAAGAGGAGGGGAGGGACGGGAGGCCCGTGCTTCCCAAACTTTTGCTGGGGGGCCTGATTACCCTACTGATTTTATTATAGCATAATTTCTCCTCTCTCGCTCGGCTCACTTCTCTTCCACTTCGAGGAGGAGGAAGAGGAGGAGGAAGAGAAGGAGAAGGAGGAGGGACAAGGACGAGCAGGGTCCCTCGGTGTCCCGATAACCCGAGTGTGGCCCTGCATGCTCCATGGAGGAGGTGCTCTGGCGCTCCTGCGACGCAATTGTGTGGCCCTCAGGTGAGCCCTCAAGTGAAAGCCCTGGAGAGGCATGCGAGAGCCATCTGGTGCATCTTCAGTTTGTGCCTTCCTCCCCCCCTGTGAGGGAGGTCCCGAGACCCGTTTAAATGACCTTACCGTGGTTCTGTTTCAGACACGTCCTTATCGAACTTCCCGACGTATGATCTCTTTGCACCCCAGCCCGTCCGCACGGCAGAAAGATGGTCAACGGTGCCGGCGCTGGCAGCGAGATGACGTCATGCCATGTTGCAGACAGACATCAACAGCCACACTGACTAACAAATCCTCTGATGTGCTCGCTGTGCACAACTGTCCAGCCGCACTGCACCCGCATATTCTCAAGTCTCCTCCCACCACCTGTTCTCTTCCTCGACCCGCATCATCAGATCTCACTTGAAAATACTGCAACGTTGAAGAAGACAGGTCAAGGAGAAAGGAATGAGTATTAAGAGAGACAGGTGTGTATATCTCCGATCTGCTGAAGGGCTACGATACCAAGTTAACAAGTAAGGTGCCAATGAATTCAGGCGGCCTTGAAAGTGCCAAGATGCATTCCCAAACTGGAACTGCAGCGCATTGGCCAGTGCCCAGGCTCTCTTGACTCGTTGGCCCATCTCGTGAGGTCCAACCCAGATGGCCCCAGGCCATATGCTACATCGGACCACCGTGCCCTGCAGGGTGGTGACTCCAGGAAATTGCGCCCACTAACGGGGCTAAGGCTAAGGCGCCCCAAAACGATATTACCTCAAATCCTCATCCTCCTCTTCCTCCTCCTCCTCTTCCTCCTCCTCCTTCTCCCCATCCTCATCTTACTCGTCCACTTTGTTCGTTCTCTCTCTCTCTCTCTCTATCTCTCTCGTTCCCTCTCTCTTTCTCTTTCTCTCTACGTCTACCTCTCTCACACGGTACGAATATATGTGTTTGTGTGTATGTGTGTACGTATGCATGTATGTTTGTTTGTATGGGCGGATGTATGTATGTATATGCATCTGGATTGATGGATAGACGGATTCATGTAACTGGATGGAAGGATGTTTGTGTGTATATGTGTATGTATGTATGTGTATGTGTGTATGTATGTGTATGTATGTATGTAAGTATGTATGTATACATGTATGTATGTATGTTTATATGGATGTATGTATGCATGCATGTATGTGTGCAAATGTATATGTATGTGTGCATGTGCATGTATGTATGTATGTAAGTGAGTACGTGTGCATGTCTGCATGTGTGCGTGTGTGCATGTATGTGTGTACGGATGTGCGTATGTATGTATGTATGTGGTTGTGTATGTATGCATGTGGATGTGTGTGTATGTGTGTATGTATGTATG
>CAUYUJ010018922.1:12500-49807 GCA_963575745.1 Prorocentrum cordatum
ATCATCATCATCATCATCATCATAATCATCATCCATCGGCATCATCATCATCATCATCACCAGCATCGTCATGAGTAGCATCATCATCACAATCATCATCCTCATCATGTTCGTCATCATCAGCATCATCACCATGATAATAAGCCGCATCAGTATCTTCAGAGTCTTCTTCGTCATCAGCATCATCGTCATCGTCATCGTCATCCTAATCATCATCAGCAGCATCACCATCATCATCAGCATCATCAGCATCAGCAGCATCATCAACATCATCAGCATCCACATCATCATCATCAGCAGCATCACCATCATCATCATCATAATCAGCATAGTCATCATCAGTTGCAGAAGGATCATCATCAGCAGCAGCGTCATCACCATCGTATGCTCATCATCGTCAGCATATCAGAATCGTCATCACCAGCATCGTCATCATCATCACCATCATCATCAGCCGTATCATCATCAGCATCAGCATCAGCATCACCATCACCATCACCATCGTCATCGTCATCATCAATACCAGCGTCGTCGTCGTCATCGCCAGCACGCTCACTACCAGAAATAGCAGCATCATCACCATCAACGTCAGCAGCATCATCGCCGGCATCAGCATAGACATCATGATGAACAGCATCAGCAGCAGCATCAGCAGATTCAATATCATCGGCATCATCAGCATCGTCAAAATCAGCACCACCCTCATCATCATCAGCAACGACAGCATCATAAACATCATACGCAGCATCACCACCATCACCATAGACATCATCAGCATTAGCAGCAGCATCATCATGCTTATCCGCATCATCATCATAATCAGCATCTTCAGCATCATCATCTTCATCATTATCATCATAATCATCAGTATCATCAGCAACATAATCATCATCATCATCACCATCATCATCATCATCATCATCATCATCATCATCATCATCATCAGTCTCATCATCATCGTCGTCCTTCTCGTCCTCCTCCTGCTCGTCCTCGTCCTCGTCATACTCCTCCTCATCGTGTGCCTCGTCCTCCTCCTCCTCCTTTTCGTCTTCGTCGTCCTCCTCGTGCTCTCCACATGTTCCTCCTCCTCCTCCCCCTCCTCCTCCGTCGCCTACTCTTCCTCACGCCCTTATTCATCATCAGCATCAGCATCATCCGCATCACCATCATCATCATCATCATCATCATCATCATCATCATCATCATCATCATCATCATCATCATCATCATTAGCATCATCATCACCATCATCAGTATCCCCATCATCGGGATACTAATACTAATTATAATACTCAACAGCAGCAATTACAACATCAGCATCATAACAATACGAATCGTCGTCATCATCATCATCATCATCATCATCATCATCATCATCATCATCATCATCATCATCATCATCTTCATCATCATCATCATCATCAACAATGTCAAAATCGTCGGCAGCATCAGCATCACCATCATCATCAGCATCATCAGCATCGTCCTCGTCAACATCATCACCATAAGCAGCAGCATAAGCATAATCATCAGCATTGTCACCATCACCATCATCATCGTTATCGTCGTCATCACCATCAGCAGCAGCAGCAACATCGTCATCACCATCGACGCTTGATCATCCATATTTCCAATTGTCAGCAGCACCATCAAAAGCGCCACCATCATCATCAGTAGCACAACCATCATCGGCATCGGCAGCATCATCAGCGTCATTAGCATCGTCATCGTCATCGTCGTCACATCCTAGTCATCACCAGTATCAGCATCAGCATCATCATCAGCATCAGATTCTTCTTCTTCTTCATCATCATCATTGTCAGCACCAGCATCGTCATCATCATCATCATCATCATCATCATCATCATATCATCATCATCCACATCAACATCATCAGCAGCAGCACCATCATCATAATCAGCATAGCCATTACCCGTTGCCGAAGAATCATCATCATCATCATCATCAGCAGCAGCAGCATCGCCATCGTATGCGCATCATGATCAGCATATTCATGATCGTCATCACCATCATCATCGTCATCATCTCATACTCGTCGGTCGTAATCGGCATCATCATCAGCATCAGCATCATCAGCATCAGCATCATCATCACCATCACCACCGCTACCACCAGCGCCACCATCATCATCATTATCGGCATCAGCAGCATCATCATCCTCATCACATATATCATCAGCAGCAGCAACAGCAGCATCACCCTCACCATCCTCACCATCATCATCATCAGCATCATCAGCATCATCATCATCATCCTCATCATCATCATCATCCTCATCATCATCATCAGAATCATCATCATCATCATCATCATCAGCATCATCATCATCATCATCATCATCATCATCATCCGCATCATCATCCCATCACCATCAGCATCATCATCAACATCAACATCATCATGTTCGTCCTCATGCTCGTCCTTCTCCTCCTCCTCCTCATCCTCAGCATCATCATCATCCTCGTCCTCCCCCTCCTCCTCCTCCTCGTCCTCGTCCTCCTCCTCCTTCGCCTTCTCCTCCTCCTGCTCTCCTCCCTCCTCCTGATACTCGCCCTCGCGATCATCAGGGGAGGTGGGGGGAGGGAAGAAGCGATACGGTGGCGGAGCGAAACTTGAACTGGATGAAATCCACCAGTCAGCCAGCTGTTCATCAGTTTTCTGCGACTGTTCCTCCGCTTTCGCATGTCCCTCCTCGTCCAACCCTCCCCACCATCCTATCCCATCCCCTCCATGTTCTCCATCTTCATCCCCTTCCTCCCTCCTCCTCCTCCTTCATTCATTCATTCATGGGCATTAAGAGGTCAGCCAAATCCAGGCTCGCCTGACCTCGGGAGAAAGATTAGTCAGAGTCGTCCGAGGCCTGCCCTGGGACCAAAGGCGGGGGGCCCCTGGCCCCTGTATGGGCCAGGGTGGCCCTCGCTCCGCGGGGGGAGGTGGCGCCGTCGGCCTGGGGCCCGAAAAGGAACCTCGACGCCTCCTCCTCCTCCTCAAAGTCGCTCGCACGGGGCGGCGCGGCGACGGCAGGACGGACAGACTCGACAGAATCGGCTGCGGGCTCCGCAGCGACTGAACGATCCCCATCCCCGCCCAACTCCCCGCCCAGGTCCCTCCACCACTGGGCAGCACCGCGGAGAACTCTCCATGGGCGGGAAAGGCGGGTGCCTTTGGGCCAAGGCAACGTGCCTCGGCGAAAACAGCGAACCTGTGCTTTCTTGATCTTAGCGCAGGGCCCAAGGAGATGCTTGGGAGTGCGGGTGCAGTACGACCCGCACCTCGAGCAGTACAAAACTGGAATGCCTGAGGAAACAACCTTGCACGCCCACATCTTGTGTCCAGGGGTGGGGAGGTTGCAACCCCTCACCAGGGCCCCGAAGGTGGGAGGGAGTGCAGCACGCCGATTCGTGCGCGACGGGGGTGCTCTGAAGCTCTTGGCGCACGAGAGGCACTGCCACAGACGGCCATTCCACAAAACGTTGTGCTGCCTATGGTTTCGGGGGGGTGGCCTTAAACTCTTCGATTCTCGCTCCAGGGTGCCGTGCATTTCCCTAGCTGAAGGCCAGAGTTCTAAAATCGGCACCGCTGCTTTAAACACAGCAAACCAACCATCTAGGGATTCTTTACAGGCCTCGGCGTCCTGGGGGGAGGCATATTCACGGGCGGCCTCACGACACATGACATCGGCCCAGGCATTCCCTATTACTCGTAGTTGATCTGCCCATTCTCGATCTCCTCGCTGGAGAGTCTGGTGTGCCTTGACTTTATGTATGGTAAACTGCTTATCCAATCTCTGAATGGATCGCCAGTGGCCTGCCTGCTGGGAGGTGCCGTCCAGGGCTCTGAACGAAAAGGCACATCCCGTGAGCAGGGCCTGACAGTCTGCAAAAATATCTGCCTCTTCATCGAATCTAGCAGGATCTTGCCACAGGTGGCGTAGTCCCTGGAAGAGCCCGTGACGTTCTGCCCAGGCAGCGTTTTGAGGGTACTTCCTGGGAAGGGGACCTCGGACCGCACGTTTCAGGTCGCCTCCAGCTGTGATTTCAACAGCCGTCCAGCCCGCTCGGGCCAGAAGAGGGTTCGTGGGTTCCAGACAACTGCCATCGATGAAGATCTCGGTAGGGCACGTGAAATCGAACTCGTCAATTTCGCCGACCCTGTCGCAATACTCCACTATATCATCATCAGGAGGAAATGTCTTGATTTCGGTCACGGGGATCCACAGCTGGGTGTAAAGGGGGTCCTTACCCGCGGAACTTCGGGCCGCCTCAACAATGACAGGGTCGACATTTCCTCTTGCTGAGTCCCCATGGGGACAGCGCCATAGCCGATGGAAGACAGTGTCGCACAGGCCGCAGTACAGGCAGGTCGGCTCCACCTTGAAACCTCGCTTCCAAAGAAGATGGCTGGTGGGAGTCGTGCTGCATATTAAATCTCTCAAGCGTCTCTTTGAATCGTAGCTCCACTTGCTGCTGTTCCAGACCTTACTGAACGGGAAACCCCACAAACCTCGATTTCTGATCTCGTTGGCCCTGGGGTGGATGTCATCGTCGGGGACCTCGGACTCGCAAAGTTTTTTGCAAACCGAGCTTTCCAAAAACTTATGCCTGAGGTCTGCCGTGAACAGCTTCTGTATGAGAGCTGGTGAGGACTCCGTGATCTTGAGCTCGAGCTCATTGCTGGTCTTGACCGCCGTGGGGCCTTTGAAATACCAGCCTGCCTGCCCCGTCCAGAAGAGGGAGTCCGTGAGAGGGCTCCTAACCTTGTAGGCCCAACCCTTCCCCCGAGGTACTTGATCAAAAAACCTCTGAGAGAACTCGTAGCTCTGGCGGAGCTCCTTCGGGCTGAGAGCATCAGGCGGCTTAATCTGGCTGTCTGTGGTCATCCACCACTCCCTGCAATACCTCTTGAGGGTGGCACTGGCGTGGGAGATGGGGTCGGACTCTGGCTTCATGAGCCAGCAAATGTTGATGTCACAGCCAGGCGACCAAATGCCGAGAAGCCGTGCAGTCTGAACTCTTAACTTTTTTATTTCCTGAGGTGAATGTCCTGAGACTTCTTCCCCATAGCAAATGGAGGGCTTGACTCCGCAGGTGTATATTTTGACCTTTTTCGGCTCGCCTTGTTTGCGATCCCGAAGTCGACAGATTTTGGGGAGACGCTTCATGTTCTCCTTCCACCTGGACATCTTTTTCGATCTGCATCCTTTGGCGGCCCTGATCTTCCCCACGTTATAGTCCACCCCCAGATTGGTAATGGAATTCTTGATGGACCCAGAGTATTCCCCAAGAGCCCCAGGAGCTTGCTTCAGGACCTCGAAGTTGTTAGCCGTGAAGTTAAGCTTCTTCATATGGATAGGGAGCTCGAGGGTATACGTGAACTTATGAAAAATCCTAGCTGCAAGATCCGCCAAGCCATTCAAACACGCTTCAACAGTACATCCTATCGAGTCGAACGCCAAGTCGTCGATGTGTATCGAGAGAGACGTGCCATCGTAGATCGTCGTGTCGCGGATCGTCGGAATCATATATCCTTTAACTTCAAAGGTGGCCGTGGAGGAGCCCGCTACAATCCCTCTGGTGGGGTAGAGGGGCTCGCCAACTGCGTTGTCCACGAGTAGCCTCCGTGGCCACCTGTAAGAGTCGAGCGCCGCCTTCAGCGCGAACAAAGGGAAATCACACCTCATGCCCTCGCTGAGCATTGTGTGATGGCCAATGTGCTCGTAGCACTGCTTTAAATCTGCCAGGAGGGTAGCTACAAACTTGCCTGAATGATCTGCGATGTCGCCTCTCACCACCGCCCTCCAGACGGAATCTGTAGTGTGCCTATGAGGGGCCATGTTGAAATGTTTCGACTTGGCCGAGATACGTTCCCATTCGCGGCAGTGGTGAGATAGGCTCCTGGAGTAAATGCGGCTGAAGCTCTTGTAAAACCCGATGGGCCTTCGACCTCCAGTCGCCTTGCGGAATAGTGCAACAATCAGTTCTTTCAGCGCCGAAGGGCTGCTTCCTAGAACGTTCATGGTGTTAACGATGCCTTCCATGACCTCTAGGGCGCCTTCAGAGAGCTGGGAGAAGTGCTTGGGGTGGTACCCGTCCACAGCGGTGGTGAACGTCTTGAACTTTGACGAGATCTTACGTAAATGGTCTCTGGAGGGGCCTGGGGGAATCCAGTAGTTGGTGTCCAGGGGATCCTGCAGCTGAACTCGGGGCTCGTGAACCCCCCAGGCCTTGCGCCAAATGTCATGTTGCTCTTGAAACCGTAGGCCGAAAGCTGAAGAGCGGGCTCCATCAGGATGTTTGACAGTATCCTCGTCTCCTCCTCCAGAAACCTTGGTACTGCTATGTCCTCGTTTCGCTCCTCCAGCTAATGCCTCCTCACACCAATTTTCCCACCTTGCCGTCGCCTCCTTCCTCTCCTTCTTAACATAACTGTCAAACAACTCGCCAAGGATGGGCACCCAGCACTCGACAGCCTGGACGAAGATGTCCTGCTTGCCTGGAGTGAGAGCAAGGGTGCCGAGCTCCGCGCAGAAGTGGTGCCAGAACTCGCAATGGCTCCTCCACAGGGTCCTGAACGGGCCTCCTCTCGAAGGGAGCTGGCGAGTGTGATTCGCGAGGTCCTGAAACTGCTTGGAAGGTCCTCTCTGAATAAGACTTTTTAACTCCTTGATTCGGCGAAGCATCCACGCAATGCATCTGCTCTCGCTGGGTAAAGGGTTCCTGGAGGTGAGGAGAAGTTCTGAGAGGCGGACCGTCTCAAACTGCAGAGGCCGACCTCCTTCCAAGCCGATGGCGGTGGGTACTTGAAACTTGTCTTTAAGCTCACCCCAAGTCCTGTCAGTCCAGGCGGGGTAGATGCGATCCAGAGCAGCCTGCAGGATCGCCTTCTCGCCGTCTCCTGCTGGCGCTCTAAAACCTTTTCCTGAAGGGTGGCGAAAATCCTCGAGCAGGGCCTGAATCTCGTCAGCCAAATCACCGTAGTCGGGCGGGGGCTTCGAGGGGCCTGTGGGGACCTCAGCTGGCACCTTCTGGTATTTAACAATCCTTTGAACCAATATGTCCTCGGTAGCGCTGCTCAAGGACATCGTAACTGGCTTGTGCGGCGGTATCATCGCATCCTCGTCTACTGCTATCCTCTCGAAGCTGAGGGCGAGTTGACGGCATACGATGAAATCATCAATGACGGTCCTGTTGTCCCCGATGATGCAGGTCGCGGACTCAGGTGCGTAAATCTCTCCTAGGTACTTGCGGGGCCTCATGTGCTCATGATGCGTCTCAGGGTTTACGTTGAAATCACCACCCGCGACGAAGGGGACTCCAGAGCCCAGGATATGAGACCCCAAGATCTTGGACAGAACCATGTTGGCCCTACCAGGCCCGATAGAGTCTACCCAATAGTTACTGTATAAACTGACAATCCCAAAACTCCGAGTTCTCAGGTATGCGTGCACTATCCTCCCAGGAGCCAGGACACTACTAGAGACGGAAGATTGCCAAGAGTCTAAATGCCTACGAACTAGGATGGCCACCCCTCCCGAATTTCGATTCTCAGAGGTGACCAGGCAGGGATTCCAGTAGCTAGCCCACCCTTGGAGACTGAGAGTGTTCTGAACTTCTGGAATCTGAGCTACACGGAGCCTATGCTCCTAAAGAAACACAACCTCTGTGGACCTCGGCACGCTGGCAAGAAAAAGTTTTGCCGTCTTCCACGAGGATGTGTTGATAGTGATAAACGTGAAACTGCTACCCACGAGACGGTGGGGCTGCCTTGGCCTTGGGCTCTGCAGACCCTTCGGCCACTCCTGCCTCACGGCTGGTGGGCGATCTGGAGCGTGCCTCAGGGCCGTCGCCGCCTCGCTCGCCTGCTGCTCGGCGTCGCTGCGGAGGAGCCTTGGCCGCTGGGGCGGCCTTGGCCGCCGACTCGGCCGCGCCGTCTCCTGCAAGCCCGCCGCCTCCAGGTGGGGTTCCTGCCGCTGCCTTACTCGCTGGGCTCGAGGATGCAGCGCGGCTCGCTGCCTCTGGCTGAGGCTGGAGTAGTATGGTGAGCCTCTGGAAGATGTTCCCCAGCTCGGTCTGGTTGTCGTTGGCCATGGCGCTGACCTTCCGCTCAACCGCTGCCAACAGTTCGACTGCAGGAGTATCATCAAGACTGTGGGCCAAACCTGGCACCTGCTCGGCTTCCGCTGAATCTGCGGTTGCCTCTGCCTTCTTCGCCTCCTCGATCTTGATGCGGGTCTCCTCGATGGCTGCTTGCTCTTGTTGGACAAGCTTTTCCTGCTGCTCGAGGTGTTGGCGGGCGTTGACCACTCGGAGCTGGTAGACACGGAGCTGTTCTTCATGTCGTTCGAGCTGCTTCTGATGCTTAATGCGTTTGTCTGACGCCTGCTGCAGCTGGGCGCTGATGGGCTTAGTAGCCGCGCGCGCCTCGCGCATGGACTGCAAGGACCCTGCCAGGGCCTGCTGCGCTGGCTGTCCGACTGAACCCAAACTTGCGCATGATGTCCAGGGCCTGCTGGCAGATCTGGATCTGCTGGCCCGTGATGGGCGGGGCGGAGGCGGCGCCTGGGCCGCCATCGGCCTGCGCTGCGCCAGCTCCCCCTTCGGCCCCTGCGCCACCTGGGCGGGGGGGGCCACCAGGGGCATGCGGGAGGCCAGGGGGGCTGTCGGCGCCTGCCAACGCCCCGCCGCTGCCACCTCCACCGCCTTGCTGGGCTCCGTCGGGTTGGACACCTCCGCGCAGACGACGTCCTTTGGCTCCCTTGGACTTGGGTTTTTCCCCGTCCGTCTCCTGGGTCTTCTTCTTGCCTGAGAAGTGTTCGCCGCAGCGCCAGCACCAAGACAGATTCCAAGAGACAGAGGCGACACAGCACTTGCAGGTCCAGCTGTACGCCTTCGGGGAAGAGCTCCGCCCGGACCAGGGAGTGCGCCAGGACATTGCACAGAGAAACTGAGAGGAAAGGAAATCGTGACGGTTCGCGCCTGCTATCAGCAGGTCAGAAAAATGGGCCCCAGGTTGCGCCAACCACCTTGAGCCAGAACGGCTTGAGCCAAAATGGCTACGGACCTCCTCCTCCTCTTCCTCCTCCGCCTCCTCCTCCTCCTCCTCCTCCTCTTCCTCCAGCTCCTCCGCCTCCTCCTCCTCCTCCTCCTTCTCCTCCTCCTCCTCCTCCTCCTCCCCATCCACTCTCCTTCATCCTCCTCCTCTTCCCCCTCCTCCTCATCCTCCTCCTCCTCCTCCCCTCCTCCTCCTCCTCCTCCTCCTCCGCCTGTTCCTGATCCTCTTCCTCCTCCTCCTCAGCAGCATCAGCATCAGCATCAGCATCAGCATCAGCATCAGCATCAGCAGCATCAGCATCATCATCATCATCATCATCATCATCATCATCATCATCATCATCATCATCATCATCATCATCATCATCATCATCATCATCATCATCATATCATCATCATTATCAGCATCATCGTCATCATCATCATGATCATCAAATCATCACCATCATCATCATCAGCATCATCATCAGCATCATCATCATCATCGTGGTCATCATCATCATCATCATCATAATCATCATCAGCAGCAGCATCATCATCATCAGCATCATCATCATCGTCATCATCAGCATCATCATCCTCAGCATCATCAGCATCATCATCATTATCATCATCATCGTCATCATCATCAGCAGCATCACCATCATCATCATCATCATCATCAGCATCAGCATCAGCATCAGCATCAGCATCATCATCAGCATCACCAGCATCAGTATCATCATCAGCAGCGTCATCAGTATCATCATCATCGTCATTACCATCATCATCGTCATCATCATCAGCAGCAGCATCAGCATCATTATCAGCATCATCAGCAGCATCCGTAGCATCATCATCATCAGCATCATCGCCATCAGCATCAGCATTATCATCATCAGCATCAACATCAGCATCAGCATCAGCAGCAGCATCAGCACCATCATCAGCAGTACCATCAGTATCATCATCATCACCCATCATCGGCATCATCAGTATCATCATCAGCAGCATCATCGTCATCATCATCATCATCGTCATCATCAACAGCATCATCATCATCCCCATCAGCATCATCGACATAATCAGCATCAGCATCGTCATAGTCATCATGATCCGCAGCAACAGCATCATAATCAGCAGCATCATCAGAATCATCATCATAATCATCAGCATCATCATGATCCGAATCAGCAGCAGCATCAGCATCAGCATCATCATCATCATCATCATCATCATCATCATCATCGGCATCATGATCGTCGTCGTCCTCATCATCATCCTCATCATCATCATCATCATCATCGTCATCATCATCATCATCATCATCATCATCATCATCATCATCGTCATCATCATCCTCCGCATCATCATCGCACGCACCCCCCCCCCCACCCAGTAGAGCGCGTTGTGGCCCCATATGGGACCTCCACCGAAGATCCCCGTGCTACCGATCGCATGCGACCCCCCCACCCAGTACAGCGTGTCGTGGCACCATAGAAAGCCTCTCCGAGGGTCCCAGTGCTACCATCATCATCATCATCAGCAGCATCATCATCATCATCATCAGCATCATCATCATCATCAGCATCAGCATTATCATCATCATCATCATCATCATCATCATCATCATCATCATCATCATCATCAGCATCATCATTAACAACATCATCATCATCATCATCCTCATCCACCTCCCAATCCTCATCATCAGCAGCAGCATCCTCATCATCATCACCATCATCAGCATCATCATCGTCAGCATCAGCATCATCGTCAGCATCATCATCGTCATCAGCATGCTCATCATCATCAGCATCATCGGCATCAGCATCATCGGCATCAGCATCATCATAATCATCATCATATTCATATTCCTCCTCCTCCTCATCCTAAGCAGCAGCATCAGCATCAGCATCAGCATCAGCATCAGCATCAGCATCATCATCATCATCATCATCATCATCATCAGCAGCATCGCCATCATCCTCATCCTCATCCTTATCCTCATCCCAAACCTCCTCCTCCTCCTCCTCCTCGTCCTCCTCCTCCTCCGTCTCCTCCTCCTCGCCCTGCTCCTCCTCCCTCCTCCTCCCTCATCTTCCCTCCTCGCGATCATCTCACGTTCACCCGCGCCTCCGCATTCCCCCCCCCCCCCCCATCTCTCCCACCCAGATCGGAAAGCGGGCAAGGCAGCGGAGGGCAAGGAAGGTGGGGGGAGGGAAGCGATGCGGAGGCGGGGGATGCAGTCAGCCCGCTGTTCCTCCACGTTTTGCCGCTGTTCCTGCGCTTGCTTGTGTCCCTCCTTTTCCAACCCTCCCCACCCTCCTCTTCCATCCCCTCCATCTTCGCCATCTTCATCCCATCCCTCCCTCCCTCATCCTCTCCTCCTCCTTGTCCTCCTCCTCCGCCTCCTCCTCTCCTCTCCTTCCTCCTCCTCCCTCCTCCATCCCATCCATCCTCCACCATCCTCCCTCCTCCTCCTCCTCCTCCTCCTCCCATCTCCTCCTCCTCCTACTCCTCCTCCCCCCCTCCTGCTCCGCCTCCGCCTCCGCCTCCTCCTCCTCCTCCTACTCCTGTTCCTCCTCCTCCTCATGAGCAGCGCATCAGCATTAGCATCAGCATCAGCATCAGCATCAGCATCAGCATAATCATCATAATCATCATCATCATCATCATCATCATCATCATCATCATCATCATCATCGTCATCATCATCATCATCATCATCAGCATCATCATCATCATCATCATCATCATCATCAGCAGCATCAGCATCATCATCAGCATCAGCATCATCAGCATCATCCTCATCCTCATCCTCATCCTCATCATCATCCTCATCATCATCATCATCATCATCAGCAGCATCGTCAGCATCATCATCAACATCATCATCATCATCATCATCATCAGCATCATCAGCATCATCATCATCATCGTCATCGCCATCATCTCAGCATCAGCATCATCATCAGCCTCGTCATCAACATCATCAGCATCAGCAGCATCAACATCATCATCAGCAGCATAATCACCATCATAATCAGCATCATCAGCAGCATCGTCATTATCAGCAGCATGATCATCATCATCCTGTCATCACCACCAGCAGCATCAGCATCATCAGCATCGTCATCATCAGCATCAGCATCATCATCATCAGCATCATCATTATTATTATCATCATCATCATCATCATCATCAGAATCATCAGTATCAGCATCATCATCATCGTCGTCGTCGTCCTCATCATTGTCATCATCCACATCCGCATCCTCCTCGTCATCATCGTCACATCCTCAGCATCATCATCATCAGCAGCATCAGCATCATCGACGTCACCGTCATCATCATCATCATCATCATCATCATCATCATCATCATCATCATCATCATCATCATCGAGATCGACATCAGCATCATCAGCATGATCATGATCATCGACATCACGGTCAGAGTCAGCATCATCATCATCACCATCATGGTCCTCATCATCTTCCGCATCATCATCATCATCATCGTCGTCATCATCATCATCATCATCATCATCATCATCCTCATCCTCAGCATCATCATCATAATCATCATCAACAGCATCAGCATCATCATCGTCATGATAATATGCATCGTCATCATCATCAGCATCATCAGCAGCATCAACAGCATCGTCATCAGCATCATCATCACCATCATCGTCATCATCAGTACCATCATTATCAGCACCATCATCATCATTAGCCGCAGCAGCATCATCATCACCATCAGCAGAATCATCAGCATCATCATCAGCATGAGCATCACCCTCATCATCATCATCAATCAATCAATCAATCAATCAATCAACAAATCAGTCAAGTATCATCATCATTATCAACATCATCAACATCATCGTCGTCATCATCAGCAACAGCAGCAGCTTCAGCATGAGCATCATCATCAGAATCACCAGCATCATCATCATGATCATCAGCACCATCATCACAATAATCATCCGCATCAACATCATTAGTTACCATCATGAGAATCATCATCCGCATCAGCATCATCAGCATCAGCATCATCAGCATCCGCAACATCATCATCATCATCATCAGCATCTGCATCATCATCATCATCATCATCATCATCATCATCATCATCATCATCATCAACATCGCTTCCCCGTTCGCCCCTCCCAAGCCTCCTCTTTGGGGGGAGGCCAATGGGCAACGACCTAGCTGCACTGAGGCCCCATCAAAATTCGACCGCCGATCCAGTCCTTTCGCGCAGCTAGACTGACACTGGGGGCGGGCTCGGTGAGTTGATGCTGATCCTACTCGCCATACACCGAGACCGCCTCCAAGATCTCGATGGGCCGTGAGGCATGCGCATTTCGCTCAAGAATGGTATATAGGGAAGGGTAGGTGGAGGAGGAAGCAGGTGAGAAGGAGGAGTAGGACGAGAAAGAATAGAGACGAGGAGCAGAGAGAAGAGGAAGAGGAGGAGGAGGAGGACGACGACGACGATGTGGCGCACGACAATTCAAGAGCGAAGCTCTCCTGTTCTGCCGTTACAACCTACGCTGCACAAAAATCCGTCCGTGAAGGGCCAAATCAGGTAGGGGTCTCGCATCCGTGCTGGGCGAATGCGGGAGGTTCAGCCAGACGCGTCCCAGCGCCAGACCTTTCCACGCCCTTCTCTCGAAAAGGGCTTATACCGGCCCCTGCGAGGCGACCCATTCGTGGTTTTGCTCGCGCGCCGCTCTGGCCGCCAAGCAGTCGTGGTGCCGTTGACCGTATGAGTGCCAAGACAGACACGCAAGCAAATTGTCACTCCACCATTGCGCACCGATCAGCTGCTTCACGGCACGGTTCCCGCGCAAGCAACAAAACTGCTGCGTCGTTTCACTCGGCGTGCGGCGCAGACGTAGCAGCCACGAGACAAGCTTGGAGCGCCTTCAGTCTAAATACTCGGATGATGCCTCCAGCGACATCAAGGGCTTATGTAACCTTGCATTTGCACGGATAGGGATGAAGCTGTTAGTCAAAAAAAACGCCGATCCTGCCGAAGCACGCACAAAACATGGTGCGTATCGGCCTTCACGTCTTCAACGCAGCAGCCTGTGCAAGTGACCGAAGGCCCTAAGATCCTCAAAGACGGCTGCACATCATAGAGGACTCGAAGTGTCCCCGAAGACATCCCTCTCAGAATTGACGTGCCTCGCTGTGATCACATCCCCGCTGGCCAGTTTCACTAGCAGTGCGTTCGTTCCAAAGGGCTCTCTCCACGACCGCAAGGATGTGCGCTGCTGTGCCCAGGGTGGGTACGAAACTGAGCAAGTTGTCTCTCCATGTAGAGAAAGAGCTGATAGCTGCCCAGCATGAAGCCCACCTCGGCTGGCGTAAACAATCCATGCACGCCGCGAAAGAATCCTCGATGGCAGGTCGGAGGGAAGAAGAGGAGGAAGAGGAGGAAGAGCTCATCCTCCTCCTCTTCCTCCTCCTCCTCGTATTCGTCCTCGCTCCATCGAGGGGTGCCACCTTGTAGGTGTCGATGATGGCTACCTGGGGGCCCTCCGAGGCGGCGAAGACGTGGGACCTGCCACTCCTCTGAATCCCCAATCTCTTCGCAATCCCATCACCACAGCCCGCACTTTCTCAAAAGGTCAATGACACACCTGGCAGGACGAACTCTTGGAGAGGAAGGGCGGAGAGGTGGAGGAGGGCATCAAGAGGAGAAGGCTCTCCTGGAGGAGGTGCAGGATACAGCACATGCTGCTACCCTGGCTGGGTATTTGCACTTCTGGACCCCAATCGCGTTTGCGATGCCTTGTGGTGAAGAGACACAAATAAAGAGAGAGAGAGAGAGAGAGAAAAAAAAAAAGGGGGAACAAACAACACACACCAAAAGCATTGAGTTAGAAAGCGAGAGAAAGAAAGAGGCAGAGGCAGAAATCAATAAACCTACTTTCGCTCGTGTGTTTCAGCCAGCGTGGACCCAAAACAGTGCTATTAGCGAAATAGATTGTGCAATCTATATGGGGTAGTATATGTTGTGCAGTCTACGTGGTGAAATAGATGCGGCGCAATATCTGCGGTGCAATACTGATGGTGCGATTAATATTGCTCAGTATATGCTGAGCGATATCTGCTCTGCATCCTATGCTGTGCAATATATACGGTGCAAACCTACGTTGTGAAATAGATGATGTACGATCTGTGTTATGCAACAAATGTATATGGCACACTACATGTGGTGCAATATGTGGTGCGATATATGTGGTGCAGTCTCTGTGTATTAAGATCTATGTTGTGCAATTTATGTGGCGCTCTCTGTTGTGCGATCGATATGGTGCAATGTATGTGGTGCAATCCACGTGGTGCACTCTATGTGATGCAAATATGCGAGGCCACGACGAGGCGGCGATGGGGCGGCGACGGCGACAGCATAACCGCCAGACCGACACACCAGCTCAGACGACGGGCGGCGACAACGCGGCAACGGGGCGGCGACGGCGACAACATAGCCGCCAGACCGCAAAAACAGCGCGGACGACGGGCAGCGACGAGGCGGCGCGGGGCGGCGAAGGCGACAACATAGCCGCCAGACCGCCACACCAGCCCAGTTCTTCAGAACAGAAAGAGGAAACCCTAAGTGCAAGCACTGTTTGGGGAATACATGAAGCGACATATACCCGTGAAATATGAGAACAGCGACAAGCAAGTTAAAAAGGGGTACAACCAAACCACGGTCAAGACGAGGCAAAGACACCCCGAGAGGGCCGAAGAAACATCAAGCACGAAACAGATTCGTAACGGATGGGAGGCAGCATATCCCATGGTGCCTGCCTCAGCATCGTCGTGCCTCGTCGTCGTCGTCGTCGCCGTGAACGTCGTCGTCGCCATGGTCGTCGTCGCCGCTATGTTCCTGACACTGCCGCGCGGGACGACCCCGGCGCCCTGGCATTCCCGACGCGGGTGCGGCTGCCAAAAAGCACACCCGGGGCTCCAGAGCACTCGAGAGGTGCCCAACATTCTCAGCGAAACGTGTCGGAGGCGAGGTTCCGACCAGCAAATATGTGCATAAACCTAGACCTATGCGCATGTGTATGTCAAAATTTATACGTGTTAAAGAAAAACATCAACTATATACGTAGTTGCATACATACATACATACATACATACATACATACAGACAGACAGACAGACAGACAGACAGACAGACAGACAGACAGGCAGACAGAGAGACAGAAATACATACATGCATACATACATACAAACATACATGCATGCACACATACACACATACACATATACATGAATGCATGAATGCATGCATATCTACATACATCCATACATACATACATCCATACATGCATGCATGAATGCATACATACATATATACATGCATGCATGCATGCATGCATGCATGCGTGCATGCATGCGTGCATGGATGCATACATACATACATACATACATACATACATACATACATACATACATACATACATACATACATGCATGCATACATACATACATACGTACATACACAACTACATACATATATACATGCATACGCACATACATCTATACACATGTGTGCGCGCGTGTATACATGATGTACACTATGTAGAGTGTGGAAACGATGATGCATACGATGTACACTATGTGCAGCGTGCACTTTATATACATGTATGTATGTGTATCCGTGCCATGGCGGACTGGATACGGGCGCGCGACCCCCAGGATGCGCGATCCAATAGATGCGCTCACGAAGCATCCGCGCAAAGCAAGCATGTGTTCACGGGGGGCCGCGGCCGAGAAGCTCGGACCGCGAGGCCGTGAATACGGATGACGTACGTGGCGACATCGGAACCCTACCCCCACCAACAATCGATTCTCCTGAATCGATGGGAAGCGGGGGTGCGGTTCGACTTTCACTACTCCGACCCCTTAGCCCCGCCGCCCATCGGGTTGCTTGATCGGCGAAGGTGACGCATGGACCTTGCCGCCGAGTTCGTTCCCCACGCGATCAAAGAAGAAGAGCCCGACCAGCCACACAGATCGGGCGAGCCGTGTGACTCGCCCACCTGCGGAGGAGCCCACCGCGTCGACTGTCCCTCGACGGGAGACGTCGAAGTCGATAACCCCCTCGCGACTCGAAGGCCACGGCGGTGCTCAGGGAGTCGTGGCGCTGCACCACGAGCAGCATCACCTGGCGGCAGGCCGGGCCCCCGCTCCTCCGCTCCTCGGCCATCCTCCGCGTCGCCCTCCCGCCGTCCTCCTCCTCCTCCTCCTCCTCCTCCTCCTCCTCCTCCTCCTTGCTCCGCCTCCTCCTCCTCCTCCTCCTCCTCCTCCTCCTCCTCCCTGCTCCTCCTCCTCCTCCTCCTCCTCCTCCTCCTCCTCCCTCTCCTCCTCCCTCCTCCTCCTCCTCCTCCTCCTCCTCCCTCCCTCCTCTCCTCCTCCTCCTCTCCTCCTCCTCCTCCTCCTCCTCCTCCTCCTCCTCCTCCTCCTCCTCCTCCTGATTCGGAGCCCTCCGCCCCGAGGGCCCGTCGGTCGGCCCCGGGGGGGGGTGATCGAACTAGAGCGAGGTGACCCCTGGAGCACCGTCCCAGGGGTCACCGGCGGCGTTGCGGAAGGAAACTAACAAAGGACAGAGAGAGGCGGCGGGTTTTCGAGCGTTCCGAAGCCATCTCTGGGCGATCTTGGACGGACCCCCGGCGCTCCGGCAGGGCTCCCGGCGCACCGGGCCCCACAGTTGAGGTCGGGGCTCCGGCCCCCGGCCACCGGACCCGGCTCCCCGTTATACGTATATAAATGACAGACTGGGTAGTCGAAGCCAATCTGGCGCCAACCTGGCAGGCCCAATCTGGCAAACGGGGGCAATCTGACGAGGGAGCCAACGCGAATCCAGTCTGGCGAATAACCCCAATCTTCCAGTTTGGCCCAATCCAATCTGACAGTCTGGCCTTCGACTACCCAGACAGAGAGAGGGGGGAAGGGAGGAGCCTTAATCAAGGGGGAGAGGAGAAGGCGGCGGCTGCGAGGCTGCGGCGGGTGGTCCCAGGTGGCGCGGCAGCTGCGGAAAAGGAAGGGGTGGCAGGGCACAGCTAGAACCGTTACAGCTGCGCGGTCAGGCCAAACGTGGCGGACGCCTGTTGTAGCATCATTCCCCCCACCCCGGAAGATCCCACCCGATCCTCTGGGCGGCGGCTGCGAGACTGCAGCGGGTTGTCTCGAGTGGCGCGGCAGCTGCGGCGGTAGGAGAGGCGGCAGAAATACAGCTGAAACCGTTGTCCAAATGTGGCGGTCGTCTGTGTTCAACTCCCACCCTACCTTCTAGGTGACGGCTGCGATGCTGCAATGAGCTGTCCTGGGTAGCGTGTCAGCTGCTGCGGTGGCAGAAGTGGCCTCCTCCCCCACCTCCTCCAGATACTGAAATCAAGGGGGAGAGGAGGCGCGGCAGCTGCGGCGATGGGAGAGGTGGTGGAGACACGGTTGAAAACATTAAAGTTGCGCGTCCATGCCAAATGTGGCGGCCGCTTACGTTGTAACATCATTCCCCCCACCACGTACACTCCCACCCTATCCTCTAGGTGGCGGCCGTAGGACTGAAGTGGGTTGTCCTGGGTTGCGTGGCAGCTGCGGCGGTAGGAGAGGTGGCAGAAACACGGCTGAAGCCGCTGAAGCTGCGCGAGCAGGCCAAATGTGGCAGTCGCCTATATTCAACATCCCACCCCATTCTCTAGGTGGCAGCTGCGAGGTTGCAATGAACTGTCCTAGGTGGCTTAGCAACTGCTGCGGTAAGGGAGGTAGCAAAAGCACGGCTTAAGCCGTGAAGCTGCGCGAGATGTAACCGAAGCGGCGGGACAGAAAGTGGCGGCGTTAACAGGTAGGTGGGGCGGTGGCGGCACGTGCCCACACTCGCCGAGGTGGAAAGCACAAAGGCCTTTTCCCTCCGCTCCTCTTTTGCTTTGTTGCACTAGTGAGTCCCAAGCCCACTCTAGGAGCAGGAAAGGACAAAAATAAGGAGTGGGAAAACTAAGGAAGCACCATGGAGAAGAAGGAAGGCCGAGAGGAGGGAGGAAGAGAGGGAAGGAGGAGAATGGTGCTTCCGAAGTCCCCTGGAGGGCTGGCCCGCGGCCCCCTCGCCATGGGTCTGCCCGAGCGCGGGCTGGCACCTCCCCAACCACGCTGTCCGCGGGGTGACGTCGCAAACCTCCACCTGCTCTTCCCTCCCTTCCATCCCCTCGAGAACTGGGCAAGCTGTGGAAAACAGGCACTGGCCTTCTGCTTCTGGGGAGGAGAAGGGGGATGAGGCCCAGAGCCCGCTCAACCTGGGACGCCCCGAGGACGCCTCGGGCAGGGCAGATATGTAGGATGCTGCGCAAAGGCGACAACATCGTCGTAACGAGTGTTCCCCCCCTATCCCGCCCCCTTCCACCCACTCCAAAAGCCCACTCGTGCGGCTAGCAGGATGGAGGACGATGGGTGGGGGAGAACATTCAGAGAGCGGGAAGGTCACGCGCGAGGCCGTCTGACCTCTATCTGACGAGCGAAGCCTCCCTGATCCCATCTTCCATAATTCCCCCCCCCCCCCCCCATTCCTCCAACGAGAGATCTGCACATGCAATCTGCCCAGAGATGGATGAGAAGGGCAATGGGTGTGGAGCTATAGCAGGTACGGGGCCTGCTAAACACTCTTGCTGCTGCAGTCCACGCATAGATGAGGCCGATCTCTGTACAGCCTCCTTTGCTGCTTGATTCCGATCCCACACAAAGGACAGTAGCTCGTGACGATGGGCAATCGAGCCATCGGAATCGGCTTGGAGAAAGGACAAGAAGAGGGATGGATGTGCCTCGGCGCAGCACCAAGGAAAGAAACGGGCGATGGTCAACGGCAGGTGCCGTCTCGGCACTCGTCACCGTCGCCGTCGCCGTCGTCGTCGTCCCGCCCCCCCGCACCCCCCGTCCTTCCCGCCCCCGTAAAGCAGAGCCTGGACCTCGCCTGGCCGTCTCCTCTGCTGGCTGTGGGAGGAAAAGGGAGGGAAGGCACTGGCCCTGCCTAGCAACCTCACGTGGCGTCCTCCTTGGGGGCGCCATGCTGGACGGCAAGGCAGGGCAGCTTGCCGCAGGGTCTCCTGGTGAGGGTGAGGCGCGTGGCGGAAGGGTGCTCCAGCTCATTCATGGACGCCTCATTCACCCGCAAGTCCTGGAGGCGAGCTTTGACCGCAAGCGAGAACGGGTCGTTGGCGTCCTCCCTGGACGGGCCACGCAGCCCTCTAACCTTAAGAAGGCCCTCGGTGGTCGGGGTGGCGGTCTTGAAGTTAAGCTGTTCACCGTCGGCTGCATCCGCGGACTCCTACTGAGCAGGCTGCACGCAGGGCAACTCGCTGACGGCCTCCGCAGACAGCATATTAGTGGGATGCGCCACGGGCTCCTTGCACAAGGACTGGTCCTCGACATCCGCCTGGAAGCTGAGGCCGTCGTACAGCTTCTCCTGGTGCATCGCCTCCTCGGCGACAGCGTCACCATCGCCACCAATGGAGGCGTCCACCGCACAGCCGCCAGCAAAGCCGAGCTCCGAACGCAAGGAGAAAATGTCGGCCCGCACCCCATAGAGCATCGACTTCATATCATCAAGCCTGTAATCGACGCCGCCGCCGATGTGCTCCAGCCCCTTGCAAGGGACACAGGGCGCGCCGCTCTCCACCTCGCCGTAGTCGGTGTGGCCCGAAGCTACGCTGTACCCGTGGTCGTCGCTACCGAGGCGGAAGTGCAAAGCCTCGCAGCCGCCATCGCCCTGCGTGTCGGTGGTCCCCTCCTCGGACCCACCTCCCGAAGTCTGCTCCGACTCGAGCCGCTTGTGCTTCCACTCCTGGAGGCGCGCCACGATGGCCTGCGCCGCGCCCGGGTGCCTCAGTAAAGAAGCTGCACGGTCCAGCGCTCGGAGGTCGCGCTCCAGGTGCGACGGGAGGCGCGCCTCTCGGCTCCTCTGCCTCGCGAGGCCCTTCGAGAGTGTGGCCTCCCCGAGCACCGCAACGGCGTCCGCCGCTGCTCCCAGGACGCTCGGTGTCACGATGCCCAAGACCTGGTCGTCCGCACCACGCTGCCTGCACAGCGCCAGCATCACCTCCGCGGCCTCCTGGGGCGAGCGGGCGTGGCACACTGCCGCCCCATGGCGCACGGCGAGGGTATGTTTGGGCATGGATAAGAGAAACGATATACAATATCGCGAATGCCGTAACAGACAAAGTACAGTATGCGGTGCATAACAATGTCTTGAGCCAAAAATGGCTACGGACCCCTTCCGCTCCTCCTCCTCCTCCTCCTCCTCCGCCTGCTCCTCTTCCTCCTCCTCCTCCTCCTCCATATCCATATCCATATCCATATCCATCCTCCTCCTCCTCCTCCTCCTCCTCCTCCTCCTCCTCCTCCTCCTCCTCCTCCTCCTCCTCCTCCTCCTTTTCTTTTCCTTATGCACAGCTCCTCCCTGACGCACCGCGAGGTCAGTCGAAAGGGCGGGCCAGGCGTTTTGCCTGGGACACCCTCACCATGTATGACACCGAAGCTTATAAATTGACAACAGCTTCACGGATTGAGGGCGGGTCGTGTTCAAGATGTGGCTCTCGACTTAGCGCCACGCACTTTCGTTTTAAGATGTGCACCTGCTTCACGCATGGGGGACGAGTGGTTTTCAAAATGTGGTTCTCGCCTTAGCGCCGCGCACAGTACTTCAAAATATTTGCAAGAGCGTCACGGCTTGAGGGCGGGTGTTCTCAAAATGTGGCTCTCGCCTTGGCGCCGCGTTTATTCGTTTGAAACATGCAAGAATTTCACGGATTGAGGGCGGTTCCTTTGAAAATGTGGCTCTCGCCTGGGCGCCGCGCACATTCGCTTGCAAACAAAATGCAAGAGCTTCACGGATTGAGGGCGGTGCCTTTCGAACTGTGGCTCTCGCCTTGGCGCCGCGCACAACCCCTTAAACACTTGCAGGAGCTTCACGGATCCCATGGTCAACGCACCAGGAATGGTGTTTCGGAGGGACTCAAGTTTGCGAGGGCGCGACAGTCACGTTGATTCGCTGTGTTGCAGTCCCAAGAACGGTGTTCTGGCAGGAATCTGGCTCGTCAAGACACAAGAATCGTGTTGATTCGTGGCGCTGGAGTCCCGAAAACGACGTGTTGGCACGTTTCAGGGACTTCAAGCGGTTGTCCTTCCAACGATCCCAACAAGGCAGTTCCCTCTGTAGGAATGAAACCTTTGTAGTGGCCTGAGATGAAAGAGCTTGATGGGGAGGTTTGTTCCAACATCGTTGATGAGCCTTGGGTTTACACTGGTCCTCCTCATCCTCACCCTCATCGTCCACCTCCTATTCCTCCTCCTCCTCATCCTCGTCCTCGTCCTCCTACTCCTCCTCCTTCTCCTCCTCCTCGTCCTCCTCTATGTCCTTTTCCTCCTCCATTCGTTTTTCTTATAAGTAACTTCTCCGTGTCGCACCCCGAGGCAAGTTTTTAGGGCGGGCCGGGCGTTTTGCCTGAGACTCCCTCACCACGTATGACCCTGAGACTTAGAAATTGGCAACAGCTTCACCGATGGAGGGGGACGTTGTCAAAATGTGATTTTCCCCGCAGCGCCGCGCACATTCGTTTCACAAATGTGCACAAGATTCACGAATGGAGGGCGGGCGGTTTTCTAAATGCGGCTCGCGCCTTAGAGCCGCACACATTCGCTGTAAAAATGGCAAGAGCTACACGGATTGAGGGTGGTGGTTTTCAAAAAGGTGGCGCTCGCCGTAGCGCAGCGCCGCGCACATTCGCTTTAAGCATTTGCAGGAGCTTCACGGATTGAGGGCGGGCCGTTTTCAAAATGTGGCTCTCGCCTTAGCACCGCGTATATCTGTGCTAAAACTTGCAAAAGTTTCACGGAATTCCATGGTGAGCGTACCAGAAACTGCGTTTTGGAAGGATTCCGGATTCTAAGGGTCACCATTTACGTTGATTCGCGATGTTGAGGTCCCAGGAACGGCTGGCGGTCTGTCACGATTCCGGATCGTCAAGACGCAATAGTCAGGTTGATAGGTGGCGTTGGATTGGAATCCCCAGAACAATGTTTGGGCATGTGTCAGGGTCTTCAACAGTTGCCTTCCAACGAGGCAGTTCTCTCAGTGGGCATGAACCGTTGTAAGGGCCTACGAAGAGGAAGCTTGGAAGGAGGGTTTATTCCATCATCTCCTTTCTCATCGTCATCCTCCTTCTCCTTGTTCTCCTTCTCCTTCTCATTATCCTTCTCATCCTGCGCCTCCTAGAATCGAAACGTCCGTCGGATTGGGCTGCATCGGCACGGAGTCGACATGAAATCGGATCGTCTGCACCAGGATGTACACCTGAGAGATGCAAAAATCGGGCCGCCGCACATCGTCGGAATAACGGAAATGACTGAAGCGGGCCGGCCAGAAAACCGATACCGAACCAGAGCGGATCGGAATGGACCCTGCAAGGCACCTCGCCTCTGGTTGGCTCCTGACGCGCAGTGACCCTTCGGCCCTAAATTAACGGGCGAAGAACGGTATAAAATAAACTTTTTCGCTGTCGGGGGCGCCTGTCCCTGGGCGGCTGGAAAGGTTATACCCTTACGGTGGCACCGTAGGGGTATAAACTTTCCAGCCGCCCAGGCACAGGCGCCCCCGACAGCGAAAAAAAAAAATGTTCTACCGTTCTTCGCTCGCTAACGAAACGACCACTGCTTTCTGGCAGCCAAGATCCTTCGATATCGGCCGACCCCTCCGGGCCAGAAAATCGGCGTTCCGCCTGGGGTGCCCGCGCTGGGGCCGCCGCCGCCCCGGCACGGCACGAGCCGATGGCGGGCATCGCTGATGGGCGGGCCGGCAGGGATTACCAGCCTCGAACGTATCCCTATCCCTAAGATTGACACGTCAAAAGGCGATGACAATCTCAGGGATTCGCCCTCGAAAAATAAGGGAACCCCTACGGTTGGCATCGTGATGAGGAGATGCCCAGCATAGAGATAGGGATAAGTTCCAGGCTGGTAAGGGGATCCTTTGTCGTCGCGGCCGCAGGCGAGCGCGCCAGCAGCGTCAGAGGTCGGGCGGGCTACGCGCGAACCCAATTGCCTAGCGCACGGGGGCCGACCACCACCAGCGGGGAGCCTCGCAGCGCCAAAACAAGCCGTTTCTCGCTGGCGGCTTGGACTGCAGCGGATGTCTGCCGCCGGGCGCCCCGAGTATTAAACCAATCCCCCCCCGAAGCCACCTTGGGGAGACCACGGCCCGCCAGCCGTCCTGGGGCAGATGCACGCCGTGACGACTTCGGCGTTGGCTTCGGACACCGCGTGAGCGTTCCACCTCGGACGATCGCGAATGTCTGATCGCGCTGATCGTTCGATATCAGCCGATTCGGGGCCAATGGCGGCGCGCAACCTCCAACGCCCGCGCCGGGGTCGCCGCCTCGACACGGCACGAGCCCAGCATGTATACCCACCCCCTGAGGTGCCGCCTCCGTCGGGCTCCGCAGCACCCGCCCCCACCCAACGCGGATACGCCGAGAGAGCAGGATGTCCCTGTCCCACCCGACCGGGGGTGAGACGGTTTCGGCGACGATGAATAGGACCCCCCACGGGGGGCAGCCGAAACCACAGCGTCGGCTGGCTCCTCCTTGGCAGGGTTCGCAAGCGCTTTGGGAGTCAAACACGGCGCGGTGACAGACCGCGCGGTGACCCCGGCATCCCCCCAGACCTCACCGCACGGCCCGTCACCGCACGGCCCGTCACCGCACGGCGCGGACCTCACAGGCCCTCGTCGCCCGAGACATCCTCGTAGGACAACCCCCCCCACTGACTCATCACACGGCGTGACCACCGCATCGCTCTCGGGGAGACGCGAAAGGCTCGGGTTCGGGGGACTCGGGTTGGCCTGACGGGGCTGTCAGGAAAATGACGCTGGCCCAGCCTGAGACTTGACGCGAGCTCCCGCGGACGCGTTCGTCAAAAATGTCGGCCAAGCCCGAGCTCCAGCGCACTCGAGCCTTACGCTTAGGTCGGGCATGTCCTCCTCCAGGCGGGCTTAGGTCTTACGCTTAGTCTTACGCTCAGGTCGGGTTTGGATCTTACGCTCAGGTCTTGCTGTGACAAAAACATTAAATAGTCGAAAAAGCACGAAAAACCGTCACCTAGCTATGTTTTTTACTATTCTCGAACGTTCCCCCTGTAGAGGGACATGCCCAGCTTGACCTTTCGCTTCCACGCGCCGCTCGGAGGCCCCAGAGCGGCTGCAGGCGGGCCCCGCGGCCACCGCGTCGTTCGCCGGCAGGTCCGACACGGCGAAGGTCCTCGCCAGAGGAGGGGCGCGCCGCGTCCGCGCCGCGTCTGCCTCCCCACGCTGTGTTTTTCTTATCCGCGCGGAAGCGGAGGCGGAGGCGGAGGCGGAGGCGGAGGACGACGAGGAAAGGGAGGAGGACGACGAAGAGGAGGAGGAGAAGGAGGAGGAGGAGGAGGACGACGAAGAGGAGGAGAAGGAGAAGGGAGGAGAAGGAGGAGGAGGAGGAGGACGACGACGACGACGAAGAGGAGGAGGAGGGAGGAGGAGGAGGAGGAGGAGAAGGGAGGAGGAGGAGGAGGAGGAGGAGGAAGAGGAGGAGCGCCTGGCCGTTGCAAGACCGGGGCCTCCCGCCGCCCCGCGCGCTCCCCCCAGGGGGCGCTCCTCGAGGTCGGGTGCGCGGAAGAGGGGGTTGGCGGCGCGCGCCGACGACGGCCCAAGAGGGCCTCGAGTCAGCCCCACGAGGGGGAGCGCGACCTGGAAATCCGAGCCTTCCGCCCCAAGAGGCAACCAGGATGCCCCAGGCGCCCCAGAGGCCCCCACGCACAGCATGCAGGGGGGGGGTCCAGGCCACTCCCCCCAGCACGCCCGTTAGGGTTGACTGGATTTTTTATTGTTTGACACGACCATGACTGACACAGCGTTGGTGCCAGTTGAAAAGAGGACCTCTGGCGGTGACTGAGCGGGACGGGCCGCACGGACACAGGGGGCGCCAGAAGTCAATCGGAGTCACCAGACTCCGCGGTGCTTACACGAGCAGCTTGCAAGGGAGCCTCGTCCTCCTCTTCGCGAATAGACGTGATCACACGCCTCAACTGCTCGCGCTCGGACACCTCACCCTCTTCGTGGGGAAAGGCGCCCTGCTCTGCACCTGGCCCTGCTTGTGGGGCAAAAAGAGAAACATCTTCAAGAGGGCCCGCAACTCCGATGGTGCCAGACGACGACGACGGGTCGACGACTCGATCACTCTGCTGGGCGCACTCAAGAAGGGGCTCCACCACTGGAGCCTGATCGGCAAAATGCCTTGGATGCTGGACTTCGTTGTCCCCAGCAGCTGAGACGATGGCCGACGACGAGGACGACTGGTCGACGACAGGATCGTGCTGCTGGGGATCCTCGCCCAACGCCTGTAGGTCCTCAGGAGACGCCTCAATCACGACTCCGTCGATCTTGGGATGGCGTCCCTTGAGCACTCTATACTTCCATCGCTCTAAATTGTTCCTCGTTGGGGCCCTACAAACCTTAGCCAGCAGCGCGAGGGGGCCCAACGTAGATATAGCTTTACACCTTACGCACATGAAAAGCTCAGACCGATCGCTGCAATCGAAACTCAACAACTTGTGGCCTCTGGCGGCCACCTGGAGCAACGACTCTGGCACCTTCCCAGTACAACCTCCTGTTGAGGGCACGTCGCTCTTACCAAAGACGAAATCAGGGCTGGGCCGCCGTATCTTGAGGCATACAGCACACCTCCAGTATGACCCATGCCATTCCCATTCGTGCTCAAAAGTTTCAGGGCCAGCGGGCTCCTGGCGAGGCTCTCTGGGGTTCAAGTGGACTCCCGTGAGATCCAGGGCGGGCCACTTGGGCAGTAAACGGGCCGCAAGCCTGCAAATCGCACGAGAAACCTTAACTTTCCTGTCTATTTCATCAAGCTCTGCCTTGGAGCCTGCGGGGCGGGCGCGCAGTCCTTGACGTGCGGCGCGATCGGCAGCATCATTTCCGAATTTCTCCCAGCGCTGCTGGGCAGTTAAATCAGGACTGTCAGCCACATGTGCTTTTACTTTCCTAACAGCAGACAGGTCACACGACTGGGCCAATAACATGGTGCCTGAATACATTTTCTTATAGGAGAACCTGGCCTCAGGAGGAAGCGCGAAGGTGCTGACCACATTCGCGCAATCCGAAAAACCTTCCGAGGGGCCTCCAAGGTTCTGTGAAACCATGGCGAGGGCTCCAAACTCCCCAGCTTGGGGGGTCTGAGGGAGCGGAGCCCATATAGGCCCACACACCGAGCAGGTCTCCTGAGCATCCTGGGTGACCTGTACATAGCCCAAAGTGGCCCTACTCAGTTCCTTGATAGGGTGTCTGGTGCAGGACCCGCCCATGAAAATATATCCCTTGACCTGGCCAGGATCGACGACGTCTTCTGTTCCTTCAGGCGTGTGAGTGATAATCCCACCTTGCTGCCGTGGGCGTGGTAGTACATCTCCAGGGTGTTCAAACAGCCCCTTAGAGAAAAGGAGTGTTTCCTTAGCGTCCGATCGATCGATGCTCCTAGCCAGGGTGATCAATTCGTCATCGTCGATCAATTCCCTCCTATCGTCGTCGACCGCACTGCACTCCCACAGACGGTGGAAGATCGTGTCCCGCGCTCCGCAGCCTAAAGGACACTGAGCTGATGGCAGAGCGTACCCCAAGTCGAGCGCACGCCCGTTGGTCCACACAGCTCCGCACACCAGCGACTTGATGCAACCCTTCTCGTAGTATGTATACCGTGACGAACGAAGCTGAGACGATACCACATCATAACATACTCGACAAGGTACATCGTGAGCTCTACCAGCATCTCTTTCTAGCTGTCTCAAAACTCCATCATGCAACATCTGCTTAATGAGCGCTGGGGAACAGGTCGTTAAAAATACGTCTTCTCCGAAATCGTTGACCAAGACGCAGAAACTCTTCATGTCCCATTGGATCCTGAGGAGGCTGAGGCGGAGCGCTGAAAGGGGGCCCGTGACCTTCTTCCAGGCGAGCTCTTCTTTGGGGACCCCGCACGCCGACTCCCAGACTTCCCTCAGAACTCCGAACGACAAAGTATTAGGCGAGGATCTAACTTGGCGCGAGAAGACCTCCTTAGCGCAGCGCACCACCGGTGCCACTGATCCATACCACGACGGATCTCCGTGCAACAACAACAAAGAAGTGAGGGACCTCATGCCTGCAGACGGCCGTAAGACAGAGCCCACAGCACGACGAGCAGTCGCCAACTCGTGATCAGACTGGCCGTGCACTTCCGCTCCATAAGACAGGCCTGCTAGGAGGTCCACTCGTGAAAATACTTCGGCGGTGCTTGCCCAGCACCTGCTTAACTCGCTTAAAACGTTTCGTTCTCTTCTTGAAAACGGCTGCTCTCTTCTGCTGTTTCTGTCCTCGTCCCTTTCTCCTCCTGCTCTTCCCTGCCGTATCATCTATGCCCAAGTTCACTGCAGATTCCACATAAGAGGCACCGCCGTACTCGCCTAGAGCTTGCCTGATGGCTTCTCCAGTCTTGTGGGATGAACATATGACCGACGCTTTGTCCTGGGCAACTTGCACGCACATCTCTTCTGTGAGCCCAACGTATAGCTGCGCCGCCGTGTGAACAATATCATGTGCTACTTGCTTGGGCTTACCTGTGGACGACATGCCATAATCATCAATATATATGTCCAAGGAGGTGCGGAGCAGGAAAGTGATGCAGTCTACTGTTGGGATGGCGTACGCTCTAATATAAGTGGTCGCCAAAGAACAGCCTGCGATAACTCCTGAAAAGGCAAGGTGAGGGCCATGCACCATGCTGGCCATCGCCAAGAAGCGTGGGCCCTTGTACGCGGCGATGCTTACACGGCACAGCTGCTCCGGTAACGCGAGCAGCTCGCATCTATCTCCCAGGATGGGCAGCACAATAGTCTCGTAGTACTTCAGGAGGCCCCAGCGAACCGTGCAGGCCACCGTCTTTTCTTCTTTCTTGGGCGTTCCCTTGAGATTATTGGACTGCGTTCGGGGCCCTGGACGAACAGCTTTTTCAGACCTCACCGCTTGCCTCCAGACCACGTCCGAAGCTCCCGAGAAGGGCCCCGCCGCCAAGTACGGGCGCCAATTGGATGCCTCCCAAGACGCCGCTATGGGTCTTCGTAGCTTGCCCCAAAAGCGATAAAAACTGCTGAACAAACCAATAGGTCTCCAACCTCCTGCAGGTTTGGCTAAAAGCGGGACCACAATCGTGCGGACCTGATTCGGCAGGATGGAGGTCGCCTCCATGACAGCATATAAAGACATCAAGGCCAGCAAACCTTGATCCGCGATGCTGCTGAAGTGGCGCATGTGGAAGCCGTCCACGGAGGTCGCGGACGTGAGCTTATACCGATGCGATACTGCCCTCATCTCGGGTGGCGGCACAAAATCGAGGGGCTGAATGTACTCAACTTGTTCGGGCAATTCTGGCGTCTTGGAGGCCTGCCAAAGCTTACCAAACTTCTGGGCCTCAGAGGCCAACAACGATTTGGGGTCCGCCAGCACAGCCCCTTGGGCCGAGAGGGTGGCGGTGCGTTGCCACGCTTTGGGGAGACGAGTCCACGCATGAGCTCCCCCCGCCCCTTTATCAACCCCGTCGCATAACCAGGCCTTCCAAGACTTCTGAGCCTCCGACTTAGCCTTCAAAGAATACGCCCCTAAGTCCTCGGAGATCTTATCTAAGATGCTGCAGCCCAAATCTAGATCCCCAAGAGCCTCCGAGACCTCGAAGACCTTATCAATGTCCTGAACCTGGATAAAGCTTTTGACGCTGTCATAAATCTCAGAGAACTCTTCCAAATGTCGGCCGATGCAGGCCGGAGGATCGGCTAGGCAAGCACGTACACTACGAAGCTGGCGGAGCACACGAGAGCGCGTTGGCGTGGGGACTGTCGATCCTGGCGGAACTTGGCTCTCAAAAAAACATATCGGATTGCGGCAACCATGCCGTTGCCCCAACTTCGGAAGCTGGAGCCTCCGTCGCCGCCGAAACGTCCAGGGCGCGCAGCAGGCTGATAAAAAGACGGAACGTGCTCTCCAACCAGCGCAGCGTGAACAGAGCAGGTTGCCTGACGTCTTTCCTTTTGTCTACTTCTAAAGCTGACCTCCAAATCAACTTAGGCAACCTGCCCCTGGTACCTAACAGCGGGATGTCGATCTGTCGGATGGCAATCAACTCCTTCTCCGCTGTGTTGGCCCAAATCTTGTAGGCCAAATTCATGTGCCTCTGAATCTTATTACGTGGGGCTCCTTCTCGAACCAGTAAGAGTCCGTAAGTGGCGCAGTCCAGGGCGTCGTCCCAAGACGGGGGCTCAGGGCAAGGACCTATAGGGCGCTGCGCGGGTATCACTGGAGGCTTGGAGAACGTGAGGAACTTAATGTCCGCGAGGGTTAGGGTGGAACTTAATTTGGACGGGCGCGTGAGTCTTCAAATCGCTCTCCAAAATCACCCTGGTGGACTGGATACCTTTCGACAGGCCCCCCGAGACCACCATGTAGTCTAACAGCCTGACTGTGCTCGAGGCCGTCGTTGCACAAGTACCCTTCACTTCTGGATACACTATGCAACTGGATAAACTGCCCGCCAAGTCACACTCATGTAGCTCAGCTGGCTCCATGTTGAAATCGCCTCCGATGATGTGAGGCGTGCGGTAGCTCTGTGCCACCGCTCCGATCGTGGCCAAAATCTTGAGGTTCTCAGCGGAGAGCCCCTCGGAATCACGCAAGTAGGTCGAGATGCAAAGTATCGATTCACCCCCAGGAATCTGCACCCAACAACCGACAGCTCTTGCTGTGTAGATTTTGTGGCCAGCCTCCAGGTCGTAGCATCCCAGAAACGAACGGACGAAGATCGCCACCCCGCCCGAAGCTCCTGAGCCAACTCTAGCCTCAGCCGCCACGAACCGAGACTTCCAGCCTTGCTTGAGGGCCCAGCTGGCTTCAATTTGGTCGTCGAGGACAAACTTGTGTTGTTGCAGCAAGATAATATGTGCTCCCGAACGTTGCAGCCAGGGTTTAGCCGATCCCCAGGAGGTGACGTTGGCCGTCTCCACAACCAACTCAAAACTAGGAGGAGGAAAAGGAGGAGGAAAAGGAGTCGGAGGAGGAGGAGGTGGAGTCTGGCCCAGGTAGCAAACGCTACCCTGGGGAAGGGGGGGGGGGAACGACCAAAAACGCTCACCTCTCAGAGGCCTTCCCCCCTCCCCCTGGCCCCCCTCCGCGCGCGGCCCCGGGGGGAGGCGGAAGCGACGAGCGCGCGCGCGCGTCCCGAGGCACGCAGGCGGACAAGGGGCAGAGACAGGCCGGGAGGCAGCTTCTGGGAGGGCTTCGTACAGGGCAGTTTTTAATCCATGGGATTTAAAAAAATAGGAATTAAAATGCATGATGAGTTCATGAATAAGTTTATGCTTGAATTCGTCGTGGCTTTTAAGTACTAAATCCCTGCATTTTAAATACATGATCCGCACGCGGAGCATGTATTAAAAACGGCACTGTAAGAAAGATTCGAAGGGCACTGAGGCCCGATGAGAGGGCCAGTGCTAAGACGAAGCCAGGCCAGGGAAAAATTCAAGAATCTCTCAGATCTGGCGGCTCCGGAAGATGTCTCGGGCGCCGCGGCCCTTCTCAAAGCTTTCCAGAGCGCTCTGAGAGCGTTCCGGAACGCTGGGGAGCGGATATATCCTCGTCCAAGCCCCATCCGAAGTGAGCTGGATTAGCCCGAATTACACCTGGGAGTGAACCGTAATGGAAGCGGGATGAAAGAGAAATCAACCACATCTAATTGGGATGATGCCGGATCAGGTTGGTTTTCGACCACGGAAAACTACCGGCGCCGACGCCGAATCTCAACAGCCCAAGAGTGGCAACCGAAGAGAGGGGCTCGCGCGCCTGGCGCTCGAGGCACGTGCGCGGACGAGGGGGGAGCGAGGGGACGCGCTGGAAGGGGAAGGAGGATGGCCCGTGATATCTCTCTCTCTACATACACACACGCACACACACACGCACACACGCACACACACACACAGACACACACACACACACACACACACACACACAAACACGCACACAAGCACACACACACACAAAAAAAAAAACACTCACACACACACGCACGAACGCACACACACACACACACACACACACATACACGCACTCACACACACACACACACACACACTTTTGGTCTGCGGGGCGAGAGCGAGCCTCTTCCGGTAAAAGCTAGGCAGGCTACGCACAGCTCTAATTGGGGAGACAGGGCACAGGCGGGCGGGGCCTCAGGCGGCCGGAGGGCGGGCCGGGGTGCAGGCGGTGCCGAGGAGCTTGCACAGGAAAAGGAACGACACACACACACACACACTCACACGCACACACACACACACACACACACGCACACCTGATCATCACCCCCCTCTGCCACGCCAGACACAGGACGAAGGCGGGACGACGAGAAAATCGGATGGGAGCAAGCCGGGGATCTCAGAGAGCCCGCAGGACTGAAGGATGCATGGGGCGCCGCGGACGTTCCAGAGCCTATCTTCCATCTTCCATCCTTTCGCTCCCCTGCCTCTGCCCCTGCCCCTCCCCCCCCCTCCACTCCGGCCTGATCGCCGCCCTCTTCCCCCTCATTCCGCCTCCCCCCTCTTCCCGCCACCCCCTTCCCATCCGGTCCCTCGCCGCCGCCGCCCCGCCACGGCGCCCCCCCTCCCTGCCCAGCCCCCCGACCAGCCAGTCCCCCTCACCATCAGCCGTCCCTCCCGTCCGCGGGGCCCTGCGGGAACCCGAGCCCAGACATCCGACGTCTTGATGTTTTCAGCACGCGGACGGACCCCGGGAGTCTCGACCCTTCCCCAGGGCCAGCTCTATGCTGGCCCTTGAAAAAGGTCAGACTTAGGGCCATGCGAACATCGGGCCGCATCGGGTCGTCGGAAGATCGGAGTCGAATCGGAGCGGGCCGGCCGAAATCGAGGTCGAATCGGCCCGGCGTGCTCGAGAAGGACCCTGCACGGGGTGAGGAGGCTCGGGAATCAAGGCTCCTGGACGCGCCTGGGGCAGCTCTATGCTGGTCCCATGGTACTGAAGGGCCACGTCCAGGAAATGGCTCTCCAGCGCCCAGGGAAAAGGCCGAAACAGTGTCTGCCTGGCACGATGGCGAGATGTCGAACGAGCATCACCTCCCAGGGCCCGACACGTGCACATTCTCCAGTTTCGGTACTTCCTTGGTGCTCGAATTCTTTCTGGTGGTGAAGGCAAAAATAGATCGGAACATCGCAAGGCCAGTTCTTCATCCCGAGTTGTTCCTGCTGCGGCTCAATTTCGCCACGCGTCCGACGAATCCCGACCCCATGCCCCCGCCGCCAACCTGGTTGCCCGATTATTTTTACCGGCGGGGGCAGGGTTCGGATATCGCCGCCGACCTCCCCTCCGCTCCGCCCACGCTGCCGGTGCGGCCTGCAGGGGCCAGGGGCCAGGGGCGCGCGAACGCGCGCGCGCAAGGCTGCGGGGGGAGGGGGGGGGGGGCGCTCCCACAGGCAGCTGCGAGCACAACTGCGGATCGCAGTTGCTTTGCCGCGAGGCGGGAGATTATCCATCACCACCGCATGGGAGCGCCACCGCCTAGGAGGATCGATACTCGGGGACCCTAGCAGGCGGTGGGCGTGGATAGATTCAGGCCCCGTGGGGAGGCAAATGCATCCACATCAACCGTCTGCCACTGCTCCCGAAGACCGGCCCTTGGCGGTGGTTATGGAGAAGCTCCCGCCTCGACTTCCTGGCATCACGGACATCGCGTCGCAGCTTTGATCGATGCAATCACGCGCCGCTGCGCACACGATAGAGCGGTGATCGAGCCCCCGATAGCTCATCCGCCCGGATGCGTGCACTCACCAACAAAATTCGCGAATCCGTTCCCTTGAGAGCTGGGGGCCGATGCACCCCCCCCTTGAGCACGTTCCCCCCCCCCCGCGCTGCCCCTAATGACTACGGTGGCGCTGGAGGGGAGGCGGGGCCAGGAGCCGTCGGCGGAGCCGGCCGCCAGGCGAGGCGACGGGTGCTCCCCGTGGTGATCTCGCCGACCTTCACCTCCAGCTTGTCCCCGGCCTCGCCGCGGCCAGGGGGGGGGAAGCGGAAGGCCCAGGCCCCCGGCTCCTCCCCTCCCTCCCCAGGCCTGCTCGCCTCGCACAAGGATCACGGCAGGAGGCTTCTCGGTCGCTTTCGGCCCTCGGGGGCCTGGATCTAGACCTCCGGGGACCCCGCACAGGAAAAGCAAGACATCGCATGTCGAGGTCCCCCTCGACGCCGCGGGCGCCCCGCCACGGCTCCTGCTGCGTGAGCGCATCAGTTCCTGCCCTTCCTCCCGCGGCCGCTCCTCCCTTCCCTCTCCGTCCCCTCTTGCATCCGGGCAAATCGCGTTGCCGTGACCCGGCTTGCCCGAGCGCGCGTGCGGACTGCCTCTGCCGCGCTGCGACGTAAAAATGTCTGGGTACCCCTCCGCCCCCTGCTCCTCCTCCCCTCTTCCTCCCCTCCCCCTCTCAGCAAGAAACTCCTGGGAGGTTTTCGTGAGAGCGATGAAGAGCTCCACTCAAGGAGCCACTAAGCCAGCTTGGACTGAATAAAGCCCGAAACTCAACCGGATCAAACGGGATCATGCCGGACAGCACGGGATTATGCCGGATCTGGCCGGCTTTCGCCAACGCAAAAACCAACACCAGTGCTGAATAGAACCTGCCAGGAGCTGCATCCTGGCCCCCCCATCCCTCCCCCCTCCCCCTTGCACCTCGCCTGCTCCCCCTGCTCCTCCCTCCTCTCCTCCTGCTCCCTGCTCCCCCCCTGCTACCTGCCCTGCAGCTCGTCCCCCGCCACGCCATGGCGGACGAGGTGCAGGCGACCGAGCACGCCAAGATGCCCTACGAGACCCCACCCAGCAAGGCCCGACCTGGGCAGCTGTCGAGGCCCATCCGGTCCGCTGCTCACCCGGCTGGGCATGCTGCGCGCACCAGCACAGCACCCAGGACATGCGCAACGTCCGTCTGCTGGTCACCGCGGCCACTCGTCAGGCACCCAGCCAACAGCGACCAGTGCAGCATCAGAGAGAACCACCAGCACTGCAAGTACAGACAGCCCCACAAGCACATGGTCGGCCAGGGCCAGCCACAACAACCAGCCCAACGCCGACAACGCCGCCAGCGGGGTCGCTGACACCGCGGCCGCTGCCAAGCAAGAGCCAAGCCCCATATGACACCGACCCTGCGAAGGCTCTGGCTATGACGACGGGACCGGCGCAGGTCAGCACCAGCCTCGGATCCGTGCCGCAGACGCCCACCCAGATCGCTACATTATCAAGGCCACCGCGGAAGCCGCCCCGCGTGATTGCCCCGTCATAACGGGGGCACGTTGGCGCTCACTGCGCCCAACGCTGTGGATGAGGCCAGTCTGCTTGGCGAGCGGCGGGGGCGAGAAGCCCGTCCGACGCGTGCAGGGACAGGCGCGCCAGCCACCGCGAGAACAGAAAACGTCAGCCTTCGGGTCATAACCGAATGCGGGTGCCAAGAGTATACACCACCACCACCACCACTTTCGTCCCCCCTCCACTCCTCCAGCATCTTCTTCCTCGCCTGAGCTTTATTTTGTGTGGAGGGCAAAGGGTGAAATTTGAGATGCAGTTTCGATTGGTTTTCGAGGCTTGAATCTGCAAGAGGTGAGTCACAAGACGGGTTGATTCTCGAGGTACAAGAGCCCACATGGACTTCACCCCGAGCCCACCACCCTAAGAGAATGCTCAGCTCTCCTCCTTCTTGGGAGATGGGAGGGGGGCGAGGGAGGTGGTCGAAGTCTATACGTTTAGAGCCTGGCACCCCGGGCCTCCAGCGGCCGCTCGGGACGCTCCGGGCACCTCTGGCAAGCTATCGCTAGATCGGGCATGTCCCACTGCGGGCGGATTTGAGCGAAGCATCAAAGAAATGCTCGAAAATATCATAAGAAAAGTGGTCAAAAAGAACGCGACTATTTATGTTTGAATATTCCTCCTGTAGAGGGGCACGCCCGAACCGAAAGCTATCGCCGAGGCGCAGAAAGCTGCTAGGAGAGGCATCCGAAAAAAACAAAAAAAAAAAAGAGAAAAAAAAAAAATAAAAAAAACACAAGAAAACAAAAAGAATGAAAGGGCGAGAAAGCCCCCACAGGACTCGGACCCGCGACGACCTCCGAGGACCTGTGCGGACGGCGAACTCGCCGCGAGGCGGCCGGCAGTGGGCCCAGGCCACGCGCAGACGCCGCGCGTGGCCTGAGCCCGACAGGAGAGGAGCCGAGCAGGGGAGAGAACGAAATGCACATGCAGAGCGGTGCCCGCGATTGCGGTCGTCTCGGGTCCGTGTCCCGGGTGGGAGTGCGGGCACGACGCACATCCCTGTCCCCTGCGTCTCGGATTTTCTGGGAGGGGGCGCCTGCACTGTTTCAGCCATTTCCACGGCGCCTCTGGCATCGGAGGACGGGAGCCCGAAACTCCGAGACGCAGTCTCCGCCGCCCTCTCGAGAGGATGACCCCAGGCCGCTCCGCGGCCCTCTCGAGAAAAGGAGGAGGAGGAGGAGGAGGAGCAGGAGGAGGAGACAGAGGAAGAGGAGGATAAAAAGCTTGCCCGGCAGGAAGAGGAGGAGAAAGAGTAAGAGGAGGAAGAGGAGGAAGAGGAAGAGGAGGAAGAGGAAAAGGAAGGGGAAAAGGAGGAAGAGGAAGAGGAGCAGGAGGAGGAAGAGGTTGGCTTGGCAGCAGGACGAAAGCCGTGGCCACTGCGGCGCGGCGCTGGGCCTTCAGGGGGGGGTCGAAGTCCCGGCACGTCTCGTACCGCATCGGCCCGTCCGCGGCCGTGAGCCTCACCGGAGGGAGGGTGGTCTGAGCCGGCACCCATGGGAGTATCAGGGAGGAGGGGGACGAGGAGGGGGAGGAGGAGGAGGGGGAGGGGGACGAGGATAAGCATGAGGATCAGGATGGGCATGAGAATAAGGATGATGATGATGATGATGATGACGATGACGATGACGATGATGATGATGATGATGATGATGATGATGATGATGATAATGATTCTCCCGCTCGCGCGCTAGCGAGCTGTCTCCGAGCGCGGCCGCGGCTCGCGCGCGCGGGGCGGCCCAAAATGGGCAGGCCCGTCCCGCGCGCTC
>CAUYUJ010018922.1:49907-72407 GCA_963575745.1 Prorocentrum cordatum
CCGTCTATTCTGTCGCGTGGAACGAATCCCCCTCCCCCTCCTCCTCCTCCTCCTCCTCCTCCTCCTCCTCCTCCACCTGCCGCCGCTTGGGGCTCACGGCCCAGCGAGCGGCAGGCCCCGCGGCTCGCCGCCCCAGGGTCGGGCGAGCGGGCCCGGCAGAGGCCCGGGGGGAGGCCTGCCCGAGCCCCGCCTAGCCTCGGCCCCCGGCGGTGTGTGTGTGTGTGTGTGTGTGTGAATGCAACGGTGTTCCCCCTGTCGAGTTTCAATTGAAACGCGTTTCACATTGCAGCTATCCGCAACCGTTCTGGCTCAGGGGCCCCTTGAGCCGCTTTTGGGCGGTGAGATATATACTCGCTAGTTCCAGAGAGCTAGCCAGGACACAGATAACGAATATCAGAATATTCGGGGAGAAGTTTCCCTGGGACTCATCCTTGGGCTTGCTCTCTGGACAGAGCTGTGCGAGACTTTGCTGGCGAGTGGCAGAGACAGCTGGACTGGGCCCTGCACTGGCGCTGTGACAGGATAAGGACAGAGAGATCCACGGACCACTACCTCAGAGAAGGACGACAGAGGTGTTATTCCCAGAACACTGATATCACGACGCCTATCGGCGAACCTGCAGGGGGGGGGGGTAAAACTGCGGCGAGGGCTGCGGATCTCAGGGGGGGATAGGAGGAGAGCAGGAGGGGAGAACTGAGGGGAGAGGAGAAGGGGGGGATGGAGAAAGGAGGAGGGGAGGAGCCGAGGGGGACGGAGGAGAGAAGCACGGGGGATGAGGGAGAAGGGGAGAGGCAGAGTGTCGTCACGAGGGAAGGGGGGGAGAGGAGGGAGGGAGGGAGCGAGGAGGGCGGGAGCGAAGGACGAGGGAGGAAGATGAAATGGAGCGAAGAGGTGGGGAAGGAGGCAGGAGGGAGGGAACGGAGGAGCGGGGGAGGGGGAAGGGAACGTGAAGAGTGGAGGGGGAAGGGAACGTGAAGAGTGGAGGAAGGAGGAGTGGAGAGGGAGGAAGAGGAAGGAGGACAGCAGGGAGGAGGCGAAGGAGGAGAGGAGGAGTGAACAAGAATGGACTGGACTGGAGTGGAGTGGAAGCCGGGTCTGCGCGGCAACCGCGCAGGGCGCTCAGAGCACACCAATCCCCCCAAAAAGACAACGAAATGGACGAGAATGTGACAAGGGTGGAGTAGATGGATGTACGAAGGAATATTTGTTATTAGTGACTGAACACGCTAAATCTAGGAACACGCAAATCTTGACACTGACGATGCACATACTGGAATTGATGACGGCGGCGCAACCCTCGTTTAGGTGGATCGTTTGTAACTGTCCGCCGTGCCCGAAACGGCGACGGGGTCATCCGCCACATACGTCCCAAACTTATGCCCACAGGCGGCATTGCAACAACCTGCGTAGTTCGCCTAGAACCAACCGGCACCTATGCAACTCCCCCTCCGGGACTCTCCCCCAAGCAGCTGAAGCCTTGCACGGGGACCCGCTGTCTGTCCGGCACCTGGATCCAGACGACCCGGTTACAGCCAGCATGCGCGCTATTGCGGCGGCCGTCAAAATCTCACTGCACCGACCTTGCAAACGTACTGCAGCGGATTTTCGGGTGGATTTCTGTCAATGCAAGACCCCGAAATGGCGAGCGAAAACGAAGTGAATTTCACGTGGATTTATTTTAGTCTTCATTCCTGGCCCAAAAAAATCCGCACGAAATTCATTTCTAAATCCGAAACGAAATTCTCGAAGACACTCCAGGCCCATCCGATTGTTTTCCAAACGAAATCCGTTCTGCGATGCTGGCGGCAGGAGAAGTCAGCAGAAAGACGTCACGACCAGGACGCCTGCCACAGCATGGCCTGCGCCGTTCCCGTGCGCAAGGAGCGGCGCTCTGCCACCGCACGCGAGACCAGCTGTGATGCATGATGTTTCTTGTGCCTAAAAAGGCACCTTGAGGGTTCAACGGCAGCGAGTGGCGCACATACGCATGTCACATACACTATATATATATATATATATATATCACCAGTGCATCTGCGGATTGCTTGTGCTCCCAGTGCTCGTGGCGCACCAATCAATCGCCGACCTGCGGCGGCCGCGACCCCCGCGACGGCGTCTGCCACAAGGCCTACTGGCTCTCTCGCAGCATCGGCAGTAGCGTCCTGTTCCGGCAGCGTGCGCGGCCTTCCACCCCATTGACCACGATCTGAGTACGGCACGTTCGCATCGTGCCGACCCCAGCGTTGGTTTCTGACACCGCGTAGATCGTTCAACCTTGAACGATCGGCGGTTTTCCGATCGCCCGATCGTTCCATGTAGGCCGATGCTGGGCCACTGGCGGCGTTCAACCTTGAACTTCCGCGGCGGGGCCGCCGCGGGTCGACTAGACGCCAACCCACCTTACGGTGCGGGCGCGGCCGCAAGAAACCCTCGCAAGAAACCCAACCCTGAGAACCCGCGCGCGAGGTGCACCGGATGGGAAACCTGGAGCACCCTGAACGCAGCAGCTCCTTCAACGGCCGCGTGAAGTCGCCGCGCAGCGCGAGGAGCAAAGAAACCCAGGACACCCTGACGAAATGCATATGGCTTCTTGATGCGCGCCCCCGCTGCATCTCATTGAGTGGTCACGAATGCTGCCGCTGGGCGCTGCCTGGTCCACTGCGGGGGCTCTGCGAACCGCGCAGTGCGTGGCGGTCGGGGCGGCGGCTGCGCCCAGGGCCCTGTGCTGTCGGCGGCGCGGAGCAGCCAGGCCTTCGGGCCCCCCCCTCCCTGGCGCTCCAGGACAACGGAGACGAAGTCCCGCTCGGAGTGCCGCGCCACGCTCTGCGCGTCTTGGCGCCATGCTCTGCCAAGTCAGCGGATGAAGCACCCCTCGTGGGTGGCCACTCGCCTCCACCCGGCGCGGTGCCGCCACACTGGTCTCTGCTCGATACGGTTCCACGGCACGCGGGACTAGCTTCTCTCGAGCCCCCCCTGTTGGACCTCGCTGACCCGCTGGGTCCCTGGGCAATCGTACCTCGACGCACTCGTGTCCGGGCTCCAGCTACTGCTGGCGCCGAGTCTGTGGCTCGGCGCATGTACCGCGCCACGGGTTGCCCTGGCTTCTTGCGGACGCTGGCCATCTTGCGACGCATGCCACCTTCCATGCACTTGAGGCGTAGCACCAGCGAGTTTGCGAACACCCAACTCTCGCGGAGGGACAGCAACGTTGCCGGCACCGTCTCCGAGTAGCGCGCCAGCCTCCTTTTCAACGACACGTCGCGGGATCGGAGCGATCCCATCGTATAGAACGTCTTGACTGCCAGTCGCTCCCTGTGTTGCACTGCGGTGGCGATAGATACAAGGCGCCTCAACAACGCACCCAGCACCATCGCCTCCTCCACCTCCAGGACTGTCCACGTACCAACGACGGCTCGGACCGTCAGCGCTCGGCTGCCAGCCGCAGCTTCGACGCCAGCGCACACCTCCCACCTCGCCGCGAAGACCTCATCTTCTGCTTGCGGGATCTGGCGCTGCCAATTTCTGCCGCCTGGGACAGGTGTGAGGACGCACAGCGACGAGGGCTTCCAGAACAGACCAAACGACAACGTGGCCCCGTGAGCGTGGCCCCCATGACTTTTCGCTGTGTGAACGAGGCGACGTATAAGGACCAACTGTCCGCGTGGCAGGCGTGCGTGCGCCACTTGCCGGTGGCACTGACGCAGCGCAGCTCACTCCGGTGAGGCAGCACCACGCCGAAGACCAGGCGCGCGACAGCGTTCCACTTCGCAGTGCCGCCGGTTCCGTCCGTCTGCGCGCACCTCGTTTACGCTACCTTCGGCGGCTCCTCCGGAGACGGGAGCAGGCACTGCATGTCGACCTCCCTGAGCATTGCGGCCGTCAGGCGACTCTGCGTGCCAATTTTGCTCGGAGCCGTTCCCGCCAAGTCGTCCCGCAATTTTGCTCGGAGCCGTTCCCGCCAAGTCGTCCCGCATGAAGCCAAGCGCCTGCAGGGCGTCCCTGGAGAAGCAAGAGAGCGCGCTTTCCTCGTGCCGTTCCTGCGCTCTGGACAGCATGTCACGAGGTGGGGCGACAAGCTCAACGCAGCCGACCTCCGGCAAAAATCCGAAGAGCGCGACCTGCCTGTATACGCCCACGGTGAAATCCCCTTCTCCGAGCATTCCCACCAGCGTGTTGATGCACCAGCCGTAGATTACGCTCCGCATGCAGGCGCCCCTGTAATTGGTAGTCCAGGGCCCCACTGGGTGGCCGACACCAGCGTCGTAGCGGGCGCGGAGCAATATGAGAATAACAACGGCGTAAACATAAACTTTCGATGGTCCGCGCGGACTTATTGGATCTGCGCCGGACCCCCCTCCCTGGCACGCGGAGCGCGTCAGGCAGTCGGGGCCTTGACCTAAGGCACCCAAAATAAGGAACGAGGCCCCAATTTTCTATAAGTTAAACTTCGATTTCATATCGAAAACCTAAGGACAACCTGAGGCAAGCTGCGAAACACTTTAGGAACGCGGAGCCCCTCCCCAACGAGAAGGGTTCCTTATTCAGGGCCCCGACTGTATACCGCTTTCTCTCCTTCGAAACAAATCGAACACGCGGCAGCCTGCCATGGCGGGAAGAGCCATCGCATCTGCCGTGACCTGGTCGTCTCCAGGAGAGCTGCCGCACTTCCGCCGAGCCCGTGCCCAGAAGGCGTGGTGCCATCTGCAAGTGCGTAGCAGTCGAAGCCCTGCGCGCTCCTCCTGCGCGGCGCGGCGGAGGTAGCTTTAAGTCGGGCCTGTCCCCCTACAGGCCGGTCAAGAATAGTCCAACAAAATCGTCCCCTGACAATTTGTTCACTAGTCTTGACTATTCCTCCTGTAGAGGGACAGGCCCGACTTGAAGGTAGCTGCTGATGCGAGCGTCGTGCCGCCGGCGCGTCGCCCGCGGGTCGTGGTGCTTCCAGGTGGAGCAGCCGTCCACGAGGTCCGTCCACTGCCCTCTGCGGTGTACCAGTTCTCCGTCGGCACTCTGGAGGGCGTCCACCACTGCTTACTTGTGGTTACGCCGTCGGTTGGGCAGCTTTGCTCGGGCGAGCTCCCGTTTCCAGGGCCGTGTCAATCTCCGCACCTCCGCTCGACCAACCCGTCTCAATCCAAGGGCCCACCCAGCGCCACCCGCAGTCTGTCCTCAGCCTGGTTCACTTCCACCAGCTCGCAAACCGTTTGCAAACCTTCCGCCTGCCTGCGAGGAGCAGGAGGGGGGAGGGAGGGGAAAAGGGAGGCAGAGAGGGAGAGAAGGAGCAGGGAGCAGAGGCGAGGGGGGGGGAAAGGGAGGGAGGGATGCCGTGCAGCGGGCGGAGTTGGCGGCGGCGAGGTGGTCGGCGCGGGAGACGTCCCAAAGCCTGCCGCGACGACCTTCTTGCGCATCCGTGCATTGTGACTCGCTCGCGCCTTCCAGATAGTCGCTCAACGATCCTCATGCGCACAGTCGATGAGCATCGTTTAATCGATCCCTATCTTCACTGGCATGGCCCTGGCCTAACTGGCCAACTCACCGCCGTAGGTGGGGATATGCGCCTGTTCCTTCTGGTTTCGCGGGGCCTGTTCCTAACTGTGCCTTGCATATTCTAGGTCGTCGCTCGACGCTCATCACGCGCAGACTGAAGGCTAAGCACGTTCAAGGCCTCTGGTGTCCCAATCTTAATCGCCCAGGAGCCCGAAAACGGTTCCAAGACGCCCCTCCCCCGAACAAGAGAACATAGATTCACAGACACGTATGGCGGTGTGCAAGTGCACCTGCTACTACCACATCGTGCCGCGACTGACGAGCCCACGAGGAAGCAAGCGAGGAAGAGATCGGAGGAGGAGGAGGAGGAGACCAGCTGCAGCCGCGCCTCTGGGCAGCTCGTGCCATCGCTTCGCGTGCCAGGCGCCTCTCGCTCCCCGGCCAGCGAACAAAAAACGGAACACCAACAGGCGCGCGCCCGCCTGAGCCGTGCCGAGGGGGAGGCGGCGAGGAGTCGCACTTGCACTGCCGCCGCGAGGAAGCTCCTCCGTCTGCTCCATCACTCCCTTACGACGACGCCAGGACGAGGATAAAATCGGGTGAGGATGCGTGGAGAATCTCTGAGATCGGGCGACTCTGGAGGATGTCTCGGGCGCCGGGGCCTTCTCAGAGCGTTCTGGAACGCTCTGAGAGCGTTCCGGAACGCTCTGGAACGGATTTATCCTCGTCCTAGCCTCGTCCGATCCCCCCTCCCTCACTCACAGCCGTTCCCTCCCTCTCGCCTGCTGCTCGGACCCAGGCTGCCTGGGAAGGCCTTTTGGGCTGATTGGCCTGCCATGCCAAAGAAGGCTCTGGAGATCTGAAGTGACAAGTGGAAAACCTTCAGGCTCTGAGGCTGATCCAGTCCTCCTTCCTCGTCCCTGTCCTCTCCTCTCCTGCCCCCGTCTCTCTCCGCCTACTCCGCTGACTTTCCAGGAGAGACTCTGGGAAAACAAGAATTGTTCCTGGAACTGGAAGCAGTCGATTGGTACGTTATTCTGTTGACGAACATGGAGGGACAGACAGCGTGAGAGATGAAAAAACGCAGGCGGAAAGCGTGGGAGATGAAAAGAAGCGCAGGTGACGCTGTGTTCTACGGCTCCGGAGGCGTCCAAGGAGAGCGGGACCCAGAAGCTAGTGCACCAGCGGTGGGCAGAGGGAGTCGGTGCTTGTCATGCTGTCTTGAACAGAGTATGCGGCATGGACGTTCGGATAGCGCGACGAGGCGCCAGATCTATAGCCGCACATCTCATTCATCGTGGATACGATGACGCAGAATTGAAAGGTACTTATTGGAATCTTGGCCGTCTGGTGGAAGAAGCCAGCGTGCAAACCATTTGGGATGTATTGCAAGGGGATGGGATGGCATCAGCTGGTTCCCGCTGCATGATGATGGTGATGGCGACGACGACGACGACGACGACGACGACGATGATGATCATGATGATGATGCTGGTGGCGATAATGATGATGATGATGATGACGACGACGATGATGCTGGTGATGGAAAAGATATCGGACATGTGGCATCGGATGCAGAGCTGAAGGGGCCATTGATTACTTGATTGGGCACCCAGCCACAAGCACGCGATCGCAAACACTATGGTCGAGAAGAGTCTTGAGTAATAGTGGACGTATGAGAACGACGGCACAAAACGTCAGCTGGAATATTGCAGGGGTTACGGGAAGCGCATGGAATCGAGCACGCTTCTTCAACCGACGATGTAGCGCTTGGCCACGATGACCGTGCCCTGAAGATTGGTCTGAAATTCAAAGAACAACTGGAAGGAAACTCATCAAAACAACGTCGGTATGAGAGACGAAAATTTGGGTCGCTGGAGGCCACGCGACAACGAATAATACCAGAAACAACTGGATATACTTGCACGGATGGTGACAAACGGAATCGGTACCTTCATCGCCGACAGCCAAAAGCTGATCCCCTACGGTCTACCGAAACACCTAACCACGGTGCGGAACTACGCACCGACAAAATCCGCCGACCTTGTCGGCGTGTGTGAAACGCCGCTCCGTTTGCCAAAATATAATTCAGCAACATCGCAATCGTAACTGAACCACCGTTGAGCAGCGTCGCAATCGTAATTGAATTGACGAGAAGCCCCTTCCCTTTAATCCCTGTCCCGCCTGGGGGGGATAGCGAAGGGGGTAGCGAGGGGGGTAGCGAAGGGGGTAGCGGGGTGCCAAGAGGGGTCCCAGATCAAAATACCATCCCCTCCCGGGGCGTCCTGGAGCCCACAAAGGCTCCATGACGGCCTCAGAGCTCCAAGAAGCCCCCAAGACGGTCCAAGAGGGCCCCAGATCGGCCACTAACCAGTCGAATACGCCACCGATGGTCTCCTGACGGTCCCAGAGGCTGCCAGACACCCGAAGAAGCCTCCAACATCACACCAAGAGGGCTCCACTATGCAAAATAGCACGGCTTTCCTCAGGTCGTGTCACTACCTTCGCATTCTCGCGTTGTCGGCTTCCAGACGCTCCAAGACAGCCCAAAATGTCCCTCAGGTCGCCCCAAGAGGCCCCCACGAGGTTTCCGAGACGGCCCCAAAGCGACCCAAGACGGTCCCAGGACGGCCCCCCCCCGATAGCCCAGGAGGCCGCCGAGGCAGCTCCAAGGGGGCACCCAGACGACACACCCGAACGCATACGTCGATCCCTCGGCCCAAAGAAGGTCCCAGGAGACCCCGAGAGGCCTCAAAGGGGCCCCAAGAGGCCGAAAAGGCCCCCAAGAGGCCCACGGGAAGCCCCACGAAGTATCCTCGAGGACTCGGGCCAACGCCCACCTCGCCGCCGCCGCCGTCGCCGTCGTCATCGTCGTCTTCGCCCTGACACGGAGACCACCAACGAGTTGTCACAACGGTCAGCAGCGGCCCCAGGAGGCCCCCCAGGAGGCCCCAGAACGCTCCCGAAACACCTTTTCACGAGGCGCCCAGAGGCCCCCCAGTGAGCCTTTGGGAGTCCCCAAATGGTCTTCCAAACGCTCTCACGACGCCTTCAAGAGACCCCTGGAAAGCCCCAAACCTCGCCCCGAACGTTCCGTCCAGCTCACTCCCGACACCCTGCCAACATTATTATTAGAGACGTCTCCGACCCAGAGACCCCCAACAGGCGCCTCGGAAACCCCACGAAGCTCTCGACAGGTTTTCGAGATGCCTTCCCAGGGCCCACGCGCCCTGGAATCACAGGGCGCTTCGCCGACGCGGCCTTCGCAAGACAGAGCGTGGGCACGCAACTACCCGTCCAAAGGCACCTGTCTCACTTGTGACTACACCTCGGGCATCTCGGGCTCCGACACGAGAGGCCAAGCAGCGCCAAAGGCGAGCGCAGCGACTGCAACGGATACCATACTAAAAAGCATGTACTCAAGCATGATGCACTAGGGGCCCGACCACAAGAAACCTTCCACAAGAACCCCAACCCTGAGACCCCAGGACGTCCATTGATTTGATGTGTGGAAACGCCGCGCTTTCCCTAGCAAAAGACAAGAAACCCAGGGCACCCTGGAGTTAGGTCGTGCAGAGGGAGGCAAACTGTGGAAAACAATGGTTTATTCAATGTATGTAATAAGTGTGAGAAAAGTGTGCAATCACGAAGCGGCCGAAGTAGGAGTGTGAAAACGCAAAGCGATCAATGTGTGAAATTAGATGCGCCCAAAGAGAGAAGTGTGACTTCGGCGATTCTTCAAAGTACAAGTGTGACGTCAACGAAAATCCGAAGTACAAGTGTGACTTCAGCGAACAGCCGAAGTACAATCTCGCAGATTGCGAAGAACGGCACGCGCTGAAAGCACTCAACGCCCATGGTGTCCAACGCGCGCCTTTCCTGACTCGCAAATTCACGTGTTAGCGCGCGCGACGCCCCCGGGCAAACATGAAGGGGCCGCGTCGCAATCCGTCGGGTTGCGCGCCCCCGCATCTCTCGACGCCGATTTCTCCGCGCCCGCCCGCCTTTGCCCTGCGATTGCCTTGCTCGTGAAACGCGCAAGTGCAGCGGCCCATTGTTCATTGGGCCAGGAAAGCCCCATGCCGAACAATTCGCTCCACCGCGCCCCCGATGCACCCCTGAAAAAGGCGAATCCGAGGCCGGCGAATCGACCAAACTTCCCCCGCGCGGGCGCGCGGAAGGAGGCCGCCCAGAAGTCGTCGACGACGCAGCCCCGACCTTGGAAACCAGCCGCCATGGCAACGAAAGGGCTGGAAACGCGCGAGGCGAAATCAGCGCGCATACACGCGCGCGGCCGCCTCTTGGTCTTCGGCGCGTCTCCGCGCCGGGGCACAGGACGAGCGAACCCCCGACGCGGCGGGAGGGGCGCTCGAGCCAAAAAGGCAACGGAAAAGGCGCCGAGGGAAGAAGAAGGGGCGGGGGCGGAGAAGAAGAAAGAAAAACAACTTGGGAAGATGGGGGGAAGGAAAAAAGGGAGCGGAGGAGAGACGGAAGGGCGGGGCGAGAGAACGCGAGCGCCAGGACAAGAAAGGAGAGCCCGGACGGGCAGACGACGAGCACCATGGACCAACAACCTGCTGGAAACAGACACACGGGACAAATGCGCCCAGCGGAGGGATGAAGGTAAGCTGAATGCGAAAGCATAACGCATAACTACAGGACCCGAGTGCGCGGGTGTGTCGGGGGCGGGGGGCAAGCCGCGCGCTGCGCGCCCTGCTCTTGCCGCGGCAGACTCGGCGCAGGAATCGCGCTCGGCGGTCTACGCCATGCCCGACTCAGGACTCAGTGCGCGAAGCGCGCTGAACGGTTCGGGCGGTTTACAGCTCGGCGCGCGATGCGCGCAAGACAGTTTGCAACGCTGACGGCTCGGCGCGCGAAGCGCGCAAAACGGTTTACAGTATTATCTACGCCTCGACGAAGCGCCCGAGGGCGATGGGCGCTCCCCCCTGCATTTGCGTCGTCGCCCAGCCGGGCCGGAGCGGCCCCGCCGAGCGCGCGGGCGTCGGAGGCGGGGGGGGGACCGCGCGCTGCGTGCCCTGCTCTTGCCGCGGTAAACTCGGCGCAGGAATCGCGCTCGGCGGTCTACGCCATGCCCGACTCAGCGCGCGAAGCGCGCTGAACGATTTGCGGGATTTACAATGCGCCGCGCAAAACGCTGGACGGTTAACGTCGTTCGCAGGTCGGCACGCGAAGCGCGCTGAACGGTTTGCAGCGCGTACAGCTCGGCGCGCGGAGCGCGCGGAACTGTTTGCATTATCTCCACCCCCGCGCGCGGGCCCACGGGCAGTGAACGACAAACCTCTGCTGTCGGGGCGTCGCGGGGCGGGCCGGGGGGGGGCCGAGCGGGCGAGGCCCAGCGTCTGCGATGGGGGGACATCGAAAGCGCGGGCCCCGGGAGGAGCTCCTGGAGGCGCCCCTCGAGGAGCCTCTGGAGGAGCCTCTAGAGAATTCGGCCGCCGTCGGTTCCCCCTGGACGCGGCCCCAGGCCGGCGCCAGCGGGGCAGGGGGGCGGGCCTCCCGGCCGCCCGCCAAACAACGCCTGGAGCGCGCGAGCGTCGCCAGGACGGGAAGCCGAGCCCCGGCCCGGGGGCTCTCGCGGGAGGCCCAGCACCGCGCAATGGGCGCTGGGTGCTGCCGGCGCGGGGCGGCGCCCGCGCCTGCGCGTCGGCCTACGCTTGGCCCCGTCGCCGGGCGCGCGCATGCACGGCGAGGGCCCGCGCCCCAGAGTCTTGGCGCCCGCAAGCATGGGCGCGGAGCCCGCGCCCGATGCCTTCAGGGCCCCGGCCCGCCAGGGCTGGGCCCGAGCAGCGGCCCCTGGGCCCGGATTTAGAAGTTTGAAAAAAGTTTGAAAAACAAGTGGGAAATACGTTTGAAAAAGTTTGGGCCGACTTGGAAGTTTGAAAAAAAGCTTGGACAAAGTCTGAAAAGTTTGAGAAAAGTTTGAACAAATGAATACAATGAAAAAGTTTGACAAAAAGTGTGGGCCGATTTGGAAATGTGAGAAAATGTGAAACAAGTTTGCCCGGCTTTGGAAATGTGGAACAATGCAAAAAGTAACAAAAAAAGCTCACGCTTTGAAAAAAACTGTGAAACATGGATATACATATATACATATGTGTATATATATATATACACAAAAGAAATGAAGTTCGCCTGGATTTGGAAGTTTGACAAAACATGTGGAAGAAGTGTGAAAAATGTGAGAAAGTTTGAAAAAATGAGAAATGCGTGGGCCGATTTGGAAGTTTGGAAAAAGTTTGGGAAAAGTTTGGAACAAGTTTGGAAAAAGTTTGGAACACAGCTTGAAAAAGTTCGGAAAAAGTTTGAACAAAGTTTGCCTGCATTTAGAAAAAAAAAAAAAAAAAAAAAAAAAAAAAAATGTGCCCCCCCCCCCTCCCCCGGGCGCGCGCGCGACCGCGCCAGCGGGCGCCCGGCCTGTCGGGGGCGGGGGCCTGGGCCCCGGGCCCAACTGGCCGCGAGCCACGGCCGCGCATGCTCGGAATCTGCTCGGCTGGGGCACTCGCGCCAGGGGCCGCGGAACTCCGGGGCGCAGGGCCCAGCCCCCATTGCAAGGGCCCCGAACGCCCGCGGCAAAAGCGTCGCTTCGGCGGCGGCCTTCGGCCCGCGGCTCGCCCATGCACCGGGCCATTGGCGAGTGGCGCCAAGCGTCGGGCGGCAAGATTCGAAAAAGGAGCGAAAGCGGGGGCGGTGCCCCCGCCGCGCCTCGCCCCGGCCGCCCACCACCCTGCGCGACGCCCACGCGCATCGCGCCCGTGCGCGGCGCGGCCTGGCGGGCCCGCGGGGCACGGGGCGCGGACCTGGTTCGCGAACGCCCGGCAAATTGCACATGCAGAAAATCGGTCGGCTTCCGCCGACGATGGAATGAAGCGCGCGCTGCAGTTTTCGGGAAAAGAAACCGCGACGCGCGCCGGGCCCGCGCCCCCGGCGGAAACGCGCGCGCGCGCCGAGCGCGCGCCTGCCGAGGGGCGCGCCCTCACGGCCGCAATCACTGCCCCCCCCCCCCCGCTCCGCGACAAACGCCGCCCGCGTCGCCCGGAAATTCGCCCGCGCGCTGCGCGGGGTCGCGGCGGGGGGCCCCTGCCAACGCCCGGCCATCGCCACAATGGCGTCGCGACCCGGGCTTGTCGAAAGCTGCTGGATGTCGGCTCAACGCCCGTCGCGCCAAATCGGTGGAAACTCGGGCGAAGATTAGCGGCGAGCTGGTGCACATCATGATTGGAAGCAGCACTGTTCATCTCTCGGGAAGGTCGCCACCGGAAGAATGATCATCATCAACTTGTCAAATAACAGGTTCTCCCATGGCAGAAGACCAGCGGACTTGCGCAGCAATACCTCTGGACGGCCCCACCGGCCTCCGCGACGAAGCGCGGAAGTGGGATTACTGCAGCGCGGAACTACATTACCGCAGGCGGGAATACAGCGCTGCAGTGGTTCCTCTGGGGATGGCTTAGGCAGCGCATTTCTCTAACCTGAGCATGGGGCCCGCCGCCGCCCGCCGACTCCACTCGAGTCACCACATGTTAACTTCAAAATCAAATCGGTCACCGTTAAGGGTTCATTAGGCTTCCCCGGACAACGTGGCGACATACCGAACCCGCCGAGCGCGCGCGAAAGTAGTTCTGCGTTGCCCCGCGCAGATTCCATTCACGCACCCCCGGCTTAACTTCAAAATCCATTCGGTCACCGTTAAGGGTCCACTTTAGTTGACCAGGCAACCTGGCGACTTTTCCATTGCGGACAAAGCTCCCGCAGCGCGCGCGCGTTGCCCATGCCAGACTCCATTCACGTCCCCACATGTTAATTTCAAAATCAAGTCGGTCACCGTCAGGCCGACAAGGCGACTTTTCCTTTGTGGGCAATACAGAACTCGCCGAGCGCGCGAACGGAGTTCTGCGTTGCCCATCACAGATTCCATTCACGCACGCGGGTTAACTTCAAAGTCAAACCGGTCACCGTTAAGGGTCCACTTTGATTTTCCACTGTTGACAAAACAGGCCGCAACGCGCGCGTGTTGCCCATGCCCGACTCTTTTCACGTCATCACACGTTAACTTCAAAATCCAACCGGTCACAGTTAAAGGCTCATTTTGCTTTCCAGGCCAACATGGCGATTTTTCCATTGTGGACAATACAGAACACGCCGAGCGCGCGCGCGAAAGGAGTTCTGCGTTGCCCAATCCAGATTCCATTCAAGCACGCCCAGTAAACTTCAAGGTCCAATCGGTCACCGTTCAGGGTCCACTTTAGTTTCCAGGCCAACATGACGACTTTTCCACTGTGATCAAAACAGGCCGCAGCGCGAGCGCGTGGTGCCCATGCCCGACTCCGTTCACGCCACCACATGTTAACTTCAAAATCGAATCGGTCACCGTCATGGATTGACTGTACTTTCCAGGCCAACATGGCGACTTTTCCATTGTGGACAAAACGGAACCCTCCGAGCGCGCGCGCGCGAAAGGAGTTCTGCGTTGCCCATCGCAGATTCCATTCACGCACACCCGGATTAACTTCAAATCCAATCGGTCGCCGTTAAGGGCCCACTTTAACTGCCAGGCCAACATGGAGACTTTTCCATTATGGGCAATACACAACTCTCCGAGCGCGCGCGGGCGCGCGCGAAAGGAGTTCTGTGTTGCCCACCACAGACTCCATTCACGCACACCCATGTTAACTTCAAAATCCAGTCGGTCACCGTTAAGGGCCAACGTCAAACCATACGGTTTCCACGCGATCGGGCCCGTCACCGGGGCTCCCGGAGGCGATTTGCTATTCCACGCGTGTCTCGCACTGGTGCAATAATTCCATGCGCATGTCATGTTTTTAATTTTTCACGGTGTCGCACCCCCCACACACACCTCTTCATTGCTTTTATATTCTCATTTCCCGTGATATGTTCCGTACCTTTTTCATATTTTTCATACTTCCATTGTCCCCCATACTTTTTTCATACTTTTTTCATAATTCCATTTCCCCCATACTTTTTTCATATTTTTCCCATACTTGTTTCATACTTCCCCTTTTCGGGCGACTCACACTCGTACTTCCCTTTCGTCTTCATGTCACACTTTCGCTCTACTTCGAATATCCCGCCCGGGTCAACGCTTTGCCTCCTCTGCACGACCTAACCCTGGAGGCAAGCAGGGTGTTTCTTGGCACGGGCATCCACTGTACTACGAAAGCATGGGCTCAAGCATGACACAAGTCGACAGAATCGCGTGGTCAATGCTGGCCGAATGCACCCGCGCTTCTGTGCGCCGCGGCCTCGCGCGCGGGCGACGACAAGCGGAGCAGGTCGAGAACGGCCGGAAGCGGGGCGCGCACGGCTGGGCCCTCCAACGGGATCGCGTGGCATCGCCGCAGGCGCTACCCCAGCAGCCAGAGCCACCCGGGCGAGGCTTGGCGGCGAGCGAGGGGGGGGAATGAGGAGGAGGAGGCCTTCTCAGAGGGCGGCGGGACTTCTCAGAAGCCCTCGCGCCCTCTGGGAAGCTGCTGTCTGCCTTCGGGGGAGGCTCAGAAGACTTCTCAGGAGGCCGGGGGGGCCTTCCGAGCCTTCCGAGAAGGCCTCCTCCCGCTCACTCTTACCCCCCTCGCTCGCCGCCGAAGAAGGGGGCAAGGACGGACCAGGCGCTGCCCGCCACGGGGGCGCCCCGCGCGGTGGTCGCAAAGCCGAGCCGGCCGGCGGCAGCATGCAGTGCGGGCGCGGCAGCAAGAACCCATGGCAAAAAACCCAACCCTGAGAACCCGCGCGCGAGGTGCACCTGAGGGGAAGCCTGGAGCACCCCGAACGCAGCAGCTCCTTTAGCGGCCGCGGGACGTCGCCGCGCAGCGCGAAGAGCGAAGAAACCCGGGATACCCTGACGAAAAGCACATGGCTTCTTGATGCGCGCCCCCACTGTACACCGACGGGGCACGGCCAGCGGAGGAAGGGGGGTCAGGAACGCGCACTGATCCCATAGGGCGAGTTCCTAGAGGGGGGGGGAGGAGGAGGAGGAGGAGGAGGAGGAGGGGGAGGAGGAGGAGGAGGAGGAGGAGGAGGAGGAGGAGGAGGAGGAGGAGGAGGAGGAGGAGGACGCTGGACAGCACGGGCGAGTGCCGCGGAGCACCAGCAGTGGGCGGAGGGAGGGGCCGGGGCAGCAGGACCGCGAGGCCAAGGGCGGGGGCGGGAGCGGAGGCGGGGCCGGAGGGCCGAGCGCGTGCACGCCTGCCCCGCCGGAGTCCAAAGATGTGCGCGCCGCAGCCTCACGGCGTCTGCACGTACAGTCTGACTACCTACCAGACCACCCCAACCCAACCCGAAGACCCGAATTTGACCCGAATTTCGGGTTGGGGGGGGTACGGATTCCATGTGTTTTTTCAATGTTCCCCGACCCCCCCCCCACTGGAAATCGACGATAAATTTTGGCCTTCGGGTTGGGTTGGGGTGGTTTGGTGGGTGGTGACAGTCGGGGCGCCGAAGAAGGGGCCCTTTTCGTTGGGGAGGGGCTCGGTGCACCCCGATTGTTTTACAGCTCGCCTCGGGTTTTGTTCAGGTCTTCTACGGGAGAGATCGAAGGTCAACTTTTGGGACAGAGGGACTCGTTCCTCATCTGGGGTTCCTTGGGTCAACGCCCCGACTGCACCTGGATGTTGCAGAACACGCACCAGCACACAGATCGTCCAGGACTGCGCCTTAGAAGATTGTGGACGGTGCGGTGGCGTCTCCATGTACACTGCAGACAGCACGTCTGCTTGAAGACGGCAAACGAAGCCCTCGCCGCGCAGTCCGTCGCCACACCGTTTTTTACGACCTCGGAGGGCCCAGTCGCCCGAGAGCGACCCGAGTCCCAACACCGCGCTGTCACCCCGAGTCCCCCCGAGCTCACCGTACGGTGCGGCCACCGCACCGTCTGGGAGCCCCCGCCTCAAGAGAGACGGGTGACGGCCGGGCCCCCTCGGGGCAACACCAGAGACCGAAACCGAACCGAAGGCACCGACTCGGAGCGGCGCATCCCACGATCACGGAGGTCGTCGGATCCAGCGTCCATGACTTGGGACGGCTGGCCCCGCACAACACGTCCAGCCACACCTGAGGCAGTGGCATCCGCGTCAACATCGAGCTCAACGCGGGCGACACCATCTTCCCACAATGCACCGCCACCAAGCCCTGTCTTGCAGCCCGGATCGGAGTGGCACGCCTGAAGACAAGACGGATATGCCTGGCGGGGGACCCGGCAGGGGCCCAGCGTCTCGCCCCCCCCGGGCCACGAGAAAATAAGCAAGCACCACAGAGACAAGCAACCAAAACAAAACGACCCCCACACACACACGAAAAAACAAAAACACAAACAAACAAACAAAAACGGCGAGGAGGCTCCAGGACCTGCGCCGCGACCAGATCCCGGCGCCCGTGGGCCCCCGAGGGGCCCAGAAAAGGCTCCCATGAGGTTCCCATGAGGTCCCCAGGAGGCCCCAGGAAGTTCCCATGAGGTTCCCATGAGGTTCCCATGAGACCCCCAAGAGGCCCCAGGAGGTCCCCAGGAGGCCCCAAGAGGCCCCCATGAGGTTCCCAAGAGGTCCCCCAGAAGAGGCCCCCGAGGCACGCCCAGGCAGCCGCAGAAGCGACGGGAGCCCCCCCCCCCCCGCCCGGGGCAGAGGCGCGGGAGCCCAGGGGGGCGGCCAGGGCTGCCGGGCGCCACGGCGCTCCAGCGCAGCCGTGGCAGCCACCTCCGGGGGGGGGCTGGGCCCCGCCGAGGCCTGGCGCGTCGGGGCGGGGGTGGGCTGACAGGAACCGTCGTCGGTCCTTCGCCCACCGACAGGCCGATCGATCTACACCCCCGTCGCCCGAGAGGGGCAGCCCAGGCGGCGGGGCCCCCCCTGGTCGGCGTGGCCGCCTTCGGCCGCGGCCGCGCCGTGGCGGGCTGCCCCGCCGAGCCCCTCGGCAGCTCGGGGGCGGCGGGGGCCTGCGCACCCTTCGAGAGCACGAGGCCCTCCGCCGGCCAGGAGGAGGAGCCGCCGAGACAGACTAGCCTCCCCCCGGGGGTGCACGAGGAGCATCCCTCGACGAGCACGCAGAGCAGCGGGGTGCCCTCCCCGAAACGGCCTCGACCTCGTGCCACGGCCCGACCGTGGCTGGGCTGCGGGCCCGGGCTCCCCCGCGGTCGTGGGCTCCCCTGCGGCTCCTCCTCCTCCTCCTCCTCCTCCTCCTCCTCCTCCTCCTCCTCCTCCTCCTCCTCCTCCTCCTCCTCCTCCTCCTCCTCCTCCTCCTCCTCCCGCTCGGGCCCCCGCCCGAGGTGCGGGGCCTCGGGCGCTCGGGCGTCCGAGGCAGGCGCGCAGAGCCCAGGGGGCCCCCAGCGGTCACTGGTCGCGCAGGGGATCGACCACGGAACTGAGTTGCCCTCAAACTTGGAGGGCAGAAAATCCACCCCGATAATAACCACCCCGACACGCGAGGTCTTTAGTAAACGCGCCCAAAGAAGGAATCGAGCACGGCAGGGCTGTTTCATCAACGCCCAGGGCCGTTTAGTAAACGCCAATTGTCCGGTCCGGGTGGTTTTTCCTCCCTTGAAAACTGCTCGTTCCGTCGCATATGCAAGAAATGCGCAGGAGGCTCCGAGATCTGCGGAGCAATCGGCGCACTTCTGCAGTCGATCCCCTACTCGAACTACTCGTGACGATCTGGCAGGATCCTCCCCCTCTCCCCCCCCTGTCTGCTCCATGCGATGTCCTGCCCCGCCCTTGCTGCCCCCCGTCCTTCCACGGATGGAGGGCGGTTACTTCTCAGAATGTCGTTCCTGCCCCAGCGCCGCGCGGCGTTGTCTTAAGATTGTTTGCAACAGCTTCACTGAAGGAGGACCATTTTTCAAAAGGGGATTCTGACCTGAACGCCGCGAAGATTGGCCATAAAAGTCCCAAACAACTTCCAGAATGGGGGGCGGGTTGTTTCAACATGTGACTCTCGCCTGGGCGCCACGTACATCAGGCTCACAATATTGCAACAAGTTTACAAGTGTAAGGCGGCTCACCTTCAAAAATGGGCTCTCGCCTTAGCGATGTCCGCATTCTCGTCAACATTTGCAACAATTGCTGGCCGGAGTGTGTTTTCAACACTGCGCCCTCGCAGTGGCGCCGCTCACATCCGTTCCCATGTATGGACCAATGTCAGGGATAAACTTGGGGTCGGTTTCAAAGTCGGGTCTCGCGGTAGCACCGGCTACGATCGCCCCAATCAGAAAAGGCTAAGTCCATACGGAGTAAGACCAGACAAACTGCTCGGTCTCCGTCCAGGCTTGCTCCGTCTGAACTTAGCCCCCCCCTGGTAGGATGCTAAGCCGATACGGAGTCGGTATACCTGGAGTGCTCGGCCTCCGTCTTGGCTTACTTCGTCTGGACTCAGCCTTTCCTGAATCTGAAGTTCCGACAGATTGCAGATGGATGTAGAACAAAAACAACCTAAACATAAACTTTTGGCGCTCCGCCCGGATTTCTTGGATCCACGCCTGACCCCCCTCCCTGGCGGCGGCGCCGGAAGCGCCGCCAGGGGGGGGGGGCCCAGCGCGGATCCAAGAAATCCGCGCGGAGCGCCAAAATTTTATGTTTATGACACCTCTTCTTCTTCGACGATGGCGGTTCGACTTGAAAAATGCAGCTCTCGCCCCAGCGCCGCGCACAGTCGTCCCCAGCGTCTGCGGCCGTTTGACGACGGATGGCGGGCGGGCCGCTTTCAAAAAATGCAGATCGCGCCGCAGCGCCGCGCACGCATTCGTCTTGAAAGCTTGCAGCAGCTTCACGAATGGAGAACGCTCCTTGCCCATTTCGAAAGAGAGCCCGATTTTGAGAGCCCGATTCTTGGCGGATGGGCACTGGCTCGAGAGCCCCATTTTGAAAAGGGGCTCTCGCCCTAACGCCGCGCACGCTCGTCTTCAAAGTCTGCAGACGTGGCAAGGATGAAGGGGGGGGGGGGCGTTTTCGAAAGCACATCCGTTTGAAAAATGCGCGAAGGGTTTAGGGTTTAGGGTTCAGGGTCCACTAGCCCAAACTTGAAGCCTGTTGGACGTGCCCCACCCACCCATGACCCAAGACATGTTGATTTCAAAACGACGATGACGATACCGATGACGAAGACGACGATATTGATCCCAAAACGACGACGACGACAACGACGACAGTCGCGCAAAGTCTTCTGGAAGCCGCTACAACGGCGATGCGGCACGCGCGCGCGACGACGCGATTTGAAGAACAACGTATATTTACGCGAGTCCATGTGCGTCGCAGGGACGCCGCCCAGCGGCGGTGAGATTGCATGGAGTGGCTGCGCAACGAGCGCGGGATAGCTCGTTGCCTCGAGGAGACGGATCCCCAGTTCGCATCCTTAGCACTGCGGCACGGTGCGCGAAGGCCGATGCAAGGGCGATGCGACGCGCCCTGGGTTTTGCACATCCGCCCAGAACGCCATGCCTGGCACGCCGAGGGCAAGGATCTGCGTGAGGGGTGTGCCAAAATGGGGGGCGGCAAAAGGGGGCGCATAAGGGCGCCATAAGGCAGTTTAGAAGCTAAATCTTTATATGCCCTTAGTTCTTGAGGCTTAGGGTCTAGAGCTTGAAAGCGTGAACGGGGTGTCGTGCTCAAAATGGTGCCCTCGCCTCAGAGCCGTGCACATTCGCTTTGAAAAGTTCGCAGTATTTTCACGATTGGGGGTGACTCCTCTTCAAGGGGGTGTTCCCGCCGTAGCGCCGCGAACCCTCAGTACTGCAACAGGTTCAGGGCTTGAGCACTGGTCATAAACGCTTGGGGATGAGATCAGAATCGAACGATCGTCTGACGACTTCGCTCAGCTTTTACTTGACAGGGCTGCACGGATGTCTGCTCTGTTACGATATGTAGCGACCGCTTGGAAATTCATCGAAAATCATAACCACAGGCGTGAACTTGAATAACGGTTCAACGGATGGGGAGCGGTCCTTCTTCGAAAGTGGGATGTCGCTGGACACCTCGCTGAACTGTATGCTCATTTTTCGCGTTCCTGAACACGCGTCGAAAAAGATGCAAAGCAGTTCAGTTTCAGAGCGGAGGCCGCGCCAAAATGGCAGGCCCGACTGTACAAGTATTTCAGGGGGGGCGCTTCCTGCAATGAGGAGGAGGACGTCTAGGGGAGCGTGAGGAGGAGACTTGGGACGGGAGGGTGCATTGCAGGATCGCGTATGCATCTTTGGTTACTCGGGTCCTCCTCCTCCTCCTCCGTCCTCCTCCTCTTCCCTCTGAACTGCCCCCTTCCCTCCGCTCCTCCCCAACGTCGACGTCACAACCCCAACGAAGTACCAGCATCATAACCGCAGCTGTGATCGTCAGTACCGTCAGCAGCATCACCATCATCACCAACACCACAATCAGCCTTAAGATCTGCATCAGAAACAACATACTCACTATCATCACTGTGGATATCCGCATCAGCACCACCAGCATCCATGATCGGTATGGCAATCGTCGCCAGCCATAGCATCCTCATCGCCAGCATTACACGCACCATCATATGCACGCTCACAAGCCACGCCGACATCATCCTCATCGTCAGCATAAACATTGTCATGACTACCCCCATCCGCATCAACATCAGCATCAACATTAACAACGGCATCCTCACCATCGTCGGCATCATCAGCATCATAAGCAACACCATCATCAGCGCCATTGTCACCGTCACCGTCACTATCATAGTAGTAGTAGTAGTAGTAGTCGTCGTCGTCGTCGTCGACGCAGGCATCTATTCATCATCCTCATAATCATCACCATCAGCAGCAGCATCACCAGCAACATCAGCATCATCATCATCATCATCATCATCAGCATCATCATCAGCATCGACAACATCACCAGCATCAGCATCAGCATAATCATCAACCTCATCCTGATCCTGATCCTCGTCATCATCCTCATCCTTATCATAGTCGTCGCCACAGTCGTCGTCATCATCACAGTCAACCCGTCAATCCCTCTGCACCGTACGAACTCCCCTTCTCACATCCCACATCCCCATCCCTCCTCCCTCGCCGTCATCCTTGTCGCCGTCCTCTTCCTCATCCTCTTCCCGAGTGGGTGGGGGGAGGAGGACGGGGAAGGAAGGCAGGAGGAGAATTGCGGCGGAACCCGGCAGGGCCCGCCGACGGGAGGTTGGAGGACGCCAGGGATGGAGGGCGAGTGCTGCCTACGGACGGGCGGCGCCAGGGAACAGGGAGGATGAGAAGGAGGAGCTGGGCAGGGGGAGGGGAGGAGGGAAGATGGATAGGGGGAGAAGGGGAAGAGAGGGAGGCAGGACAGGCAAAGGCAGGAGGCGGGGCCGAGGAGCGCGCGCGGCGGCAGAGGGGATACGATCAGACGCGCAGCGGGCGGAAGGCGGGGCGGGGAGCAGAGGGAGGGCGGGGAAGAGGGGGCAGGAGGACGGCGGGGAGGACGGGGGGCGGCGGGGAGGGCAGCGGCAGGGCCGAGGCGGGGGGAGAGCGGGGAGGAAGCACAGGGGAGGAGGGCGGGGAGGGAGGGAGAGAGGAGAGGGTGAGAGAGGAGGATAAAAAAGGGCCTCGGGCCTCTGCCCCAGATGGCACGTCCTGGCCACCGCGCGGACGTCGATTCCCAGTGCGGTCTTCGATGTCGTGCGTGCACGTGTGTCGCTAGATGACCGAACGCTTAGGTCGGGCATGTGCTCCTGAAGGCGGATTTTGGAGGAACAATGGAAAAATACCCCGAAATGACTCAAGAATGGTCAATGAATCGTCCCCTGACTATGTTTTGACTATTTTTGAACATCCCACCTGTAGAGGGACAGGCCCGACTTAAACCAACATGCTCCTCGATGGTCCTCGCCGAGAAAAAATGCACACGTCCGAGTCAGGCCAAGGGAAGGGAGGGGGTCGACGCCTCAGGCCTTCGCCCCCACGGCACGTTCCAAAAGAGAGAGAGCGGCAGGATGAGGCGAAACGGGGAGGAGGAGACGAAGGGGGGAGGAGAAGGAGGCGAAGGGGTGAGTGAA
>CAUYUJ010018922.1:74907-94907 GCA_963575745.1 Prorocentrum cordatum
ACATCATCGTCATCAACATCATCGAACCCATCAGTATCAGCATCACCATCATCATGTTCATCATCACCATGAGCATAATCACCATCAGAACAAACATCGTCATCCTCATCATCAACTTCAACTACCGTGATCTGAATCGGAATCGTAAACATGGTCGACTGCGTCAACGTCATGTTCCGCAGTAACGTCAGGGTGAGCATCAGCAAAGCCCACATAGAAGGCATTATCAACATCATCCGCGTCATTGGCACCCCGATCCAGATCAAACATCGCCGACGTCAAAATCACCATCGTTATAACAGGTTCTTCGTCCCTGTCGCATTCCTCATCGTAAGTAGCATCGTCGCCGTCCTAACCTCACGATCACCCCTGTATCGCAACATTGCCAGCGCCATCGTCGTCGTCATACGCGTCTTCTCGTCTCATCGCCCCTAATCATCCCGTTTTCTCCCCCTCTCCTCCTACTCCCCCTGTCACCCTCCGGCGCATCCTCCTCAACCATACCGTCTCAAACCACCTCCTCCATGTCATCGTCCGAATCGTTCTCCTTCGCTTGATCCTTGTCCTCCTGCCTCAGATTCACTCCCTGTTCGTCAACCCGTGATCACGCCTCCGATACCTCATTGCGTCGACTGCACTGTTCGAGAACCTGCAATGTCGACATATCTAAATGCATACATAGGTGCTGATATACATATGTGTACACACATATATATGTGTATATATATATATGCACACGCGACAGAAACAACTCTGCGCGTTCAGCACGTAGTAGTGCCCGAACGCTCGTGCAGAAGCGGCTGCGCGTGCTGGATCAACCGTGGAATGCTTGAAAGCCCGGTGCAACCAACGCGCACACAGGGAAAGCGAATGGGGAAGGGAGCGGAGAGGCCAAGGGAATGCGGGAAACAAGACGATGACGAGATGCTGCAGAAGCGAAGAGAGCAGGAGGAGGGAGAAGAGACGGGAAGAACCTCACGGCAGGTTTTAACCAGAAGAGACCTCCAGAGGGCCCGCAGAGTCCCCGAAGCCTCGGACACCAACAGTCAACCACCGTGCCAGGCCTCACCCAGGCCCGCGCCTGCAGACGAGCCGCAGGGCCTGGACGCCAGCCCCCAAGCCCCTGGGCGGCGCGCCTGCAGCGGCCTCCGCTGCCGCGGCCGCCTGGACAGGGGCAGCGCCCCCAGCGCCGCCCGCCCCGGCCATCGCTGCGACGCGCCAGCAGGGCCGCCTCCGGCGGCCGGCCCAGCGTCACTTGCGGCGCCCCCAGCGGGCGTGCCCTCGAGCGCCTAGGCAGGCGCCCCTGCTCCAGGCGCCGCGGCGGCACCACCGAGGCCAGCCGCGCCGACGCCCATGGCTGGGCCCGCTTCGGCCAAGCCGGCCCGCGCCTCGAGCTCCACAAGGACGAGCCCGACCAGCCTGGCCAGCCCTTCCGCGGCAGCCGCGCCGGCCGCGTCCCCGTCCGCCAGGGACGCCGCCGCAGTGCCGCCGAGCGCGCCGGAGAGCGCGGCCTGTTCCTCGCCCTCGGCCACGCGCGTCCGCGGCGCAGGCGGGGCATCGGGGGGGCCCGCGCCTTCTGGCGGCCCCTCGGGCAGGTAGCGGCGAAGCTGGCCACCCAAGCGCCGCTGGAGCACCACGGACATGGCGGCGCGAGTGCGCTGTAGCAGCGGCCGCCAATCCGGGATGCCGCGCCGCCGTGCCGCCGCTCAGGCCATTCCCTGCAGAGGTGGGCCCTCCCGTAGCTCCTCCAGACCGTGGGCTGGCACCGCACGCCCCGCCACCGCAGCTCGTCAAAGTACGGCGCGTACGCCTGCTTGTTGCGATGAACCATTGCAGCGCAGCAGTCTATGCCTGCGCCCGCGGCTTCCGACGGGCACACCCCGACGCCCAGTGCCGCGAGGCTGCCGTGGGCAGCCCACGTAAAGATGTCAGCTGGGCGCAGAAGTGGACGAGAGGGTATGGGGCCGAAAGGCTCTGGGGCCGCCTCCGGGTCGCCCAGAGCAGCCAGCAGGTGCACACGGTGGCACACGCGGTAGTGGCCCCGGGTGGCAGCGCCCTGGGCGCACGTCTACGGGTGCACACCGCATCGATCCATGATCTCGCCGCAGAGGGAGCATTCCGCCTCCTCGGGGACCGAGGGCATCCCAAGGCGAAGGGCCAAGGAGTCGACGTACTCGGCGGCGCTGAAGGCCGGTCCGTGCGCGGCATGGCGGCTACGGATCCACGAGTGATCTGTGGACGGGTGCCTCAGCTCGCCAATGCGGCGGAGCCCGGGCCAGTCGCCAGCGGCGCGGAGAGCCGCGCCGAGCGCCTCGAGCCGCGCCTCGGACGAGGGACAGGGCGCCCTGAAGGCGGGATCCGTCGCGCTCCTCCGGGTCCTCGGCCCCTGCTAGCTGAACGATGGCCTCGGCCTCAGCCGCGAGCGTGGTCGCTGGCACGGCCTGGCCGGACCGAGCAGCGGAGAGCCGCGCCACTGCCTCCCCCTCTAAAGGGGCCCCTGGACACACAAATAAATGCATACAAATAACAGGATTCCCGGTATTTTCTACTATTTTCTAGGTTTTTGTCTTCCCCCCCACTTCCCATATTTTCCCATATTTTCCTTGGAATCGACGATGAGTTGTGTCTGGGTGTGTTTTTTTCCCCTCCTGACCCTCGGCCTGGGCGAGGAGGGAGTCGGTTCGCGTCCAGCGAGCGTCGCTGGCCTGGGAAAGCAGCCCGCGCCGCGCGCCCTGCAGAGCAGGAGAGCCCAGAATCGAATCGATAAGTCGGATCGGCGATCGAAATGAATTGGATCGGCGGAAATCGGCAGCCGACTCGGGAAAAGTCGGATCGGCAGAAATCGGCAGGCTAGTGTGCCTCCAATAAGAAATCGGAACTCAAATCGGAAGCCCAGATCGAATCGAATCGGAATCGGAAACCATCGAAATCGAATCGAATCGAATCGGAGGAATCGAAACGAGCCCTGGCAGAGCGTTGGTTCCTGACACCGCGGGGATCGTTCAAACTCGAACGAACGGCCCTTTCAGAAAGGCCGGATCGTTCAAGCATGGGCCGATTCTGGGCCACGGGCGGCGTTCAGCCTGAACGCCCGCGCTGGGGTCGCCGCCGGTCGACACGACGCGAACCTGCCGTAGCTGAGCGAGCAGGCAGAACGATCGAGGTCTTGACTATCCAACAAAAAGTGTTACGAAACTGTGTTTCGTGCGATCGCGCATCAGCATCGTGCCTCGGCGTTGGCGTCACCCTATCCACGCACATCCCTACTCAACATCGTCATCAGCATCATCATCATCATCATCATCATCATCATCATCAGCATCATCATCATCAGCATCATCATCACCATCACCATCACAATCACCATCACCATCATCGTCACCATCACCATCACCATCACCATCACCATCAGCATCATCATCATCATCATCATCATCAGCATCATCAAGGTCCTCATCAACCGCCTCGTCATAATCGTCGTCGTCATCACCAGCAGCCACAGCACCAGCATCGCCATCGTCATCATCATCTGCATCAATAGCAACATCATCATCGTCCTTGTGATCATCCTGCACATCCCCTCCATCCGCGGTGAACATCGGCGAAGACAGCACGATCTAATGAAGAGGCAAACGCTCTGAAGAAATCGTCGGTCGCGTGCGTCCCTCGCCGTCGGCCACCCACAAGAGAAAAAACGTATTGGAACGTTTTGCAAAGCACAGCGTGCGGGGCGGAGGAGCAAGGAGGAAAGAGGACACACGAGGCGGGCGACCGAACCGCCCGTCACACCCGTGACTGCGGATCACAAGCGCGCCCAACACATTCGACCCTTCCGAACGGAGGGTGCGGAAGGTGCGCCAGAACGCGGGCAAACGACGGTGCTCCATCGATACCAGGCTACCAAAGGCCCACCTTGGTCTAAACTGGAGCCGTCAACTGCGGGCGCGGACACGCAAATAGCCCGAGGCTTCACTGCGAAGCGACAAGGCGACACTCCTGAGCTAGGACCCTTCGGAAGCGAGAATGGGCGAGGCCGCCTCAGACGGGGTCGAATATGGCACAGCCTGGCTTTTCACGCTGGGTGGAAAGTTCGCCCAGAGGGTGGAGGCACCCACGGCCCGACCGTGCAACAAATCACGCGCCGCTCTTGGCAGTCCCGTGTACCTAAGGCACACCGATCTGCGAATGCTGGCCAAGCTCCCCACACCGTTGCGCGAAGCTAGAGCATAAGCACAAAAAAACTGACGACCATCAACGACCGTGGTGCGAGCGCACCGGAAACGAACATCATTGACAAAGAGAACGATTATGGGCGTCCCAGAAGCCAAGGGCAGGGGAAGGGACACGCACCACGCCGCCGACCTGGATCGGCCCTTGGACCCCTTAGACAGCAGCAGCCTCATCCCTGGGAAAACCCTGAAGCACGTCGGACTGAAGCCCGCACTCAGTTCCGAGGGCCTCGAGCAGTCTTTTTTCTTAGACACCATACCGCATTCCAGCCAGCAAAATGCTTCGCCCACCAGTGAAAACCTGTGCGAGCTGTCCATGGCAGCGACATCGAATTTAGAACCGTTCCTGGGACGGTCCACCTCCGTGATGGATCGATCCCTCTTGGGATCCGCGGCACAGGCGTCAGCGAGCACCCTCCGAGCTGAGCTCTGCGTCGCCCTAAAGCTGCTCTGACGTCCCAAGCGTCATTCTGGGGTTCAGAGGTGATCGCCGAACGCCAGGATCTTTCGGCAGCATCCCCCGCTGCCTCATCAGCTGACTGGTTTCCTATGGCTTGGAACTGCTTGTATTCCGAAAGGCCAGGATTGTCGAGCGAGACGTGAGAAGGGGTCCACTCGACCGTGACCTGAAAATTGCCACGAGCATCGAGAGCGCAGCGGATGCACAGCCACAAGTCGCAGCTCCTCCCTCCCAACCTCCAAAGACGCCCACGCCTCCACCCCATCCACAGTGGTCTGTGGCCCGCTAAGAAAAAAACAACCTGGGCCCGACGTGGCCTCCAGAGGAACAGGGCACAAGCCTGGACCTTCGAGCGAAGAACCGTTTGACTAAGCCCTCTGACAACCTCAGAAACGCGGGCCTGAACGCACCAGCCGTGAGCTGCACGCCTCAAAACAACCACTGCTGACCCGCATACGCGACGGCGCGGGTCAAAGGAAAAGCCGCATCCTGAACCGTCTCCAAAGCCGACGAGCGGATCTGAACCCTCAGAAACCGAGCAATCGCCAAGAGCTCTGGAGCCCAGGATAACCTTGTTGAAGCCCTTCTTGTCTACGGGAGGAACCCCGTGAGCCACAAAGAAGCCTGGGACTCAGCTGACGCTGACGCCCGAGAGACCAGCCTGGCAGGTTTCTCGTAGTCTGGATGATCCTCGTGGCACGGGCAGCGCCATGCGCGGTGGCAACAAGTCCAACGTTCTTCGTCGCGCCCGGGACACCGCCCCTCCGCCACGGGACTCGGCAGCGGCTGGCGCTCTCCAACCCACTGCGCCCACGCGGTGACGCAATCGCCCCCGACAAGAGGAAGACAGGCGACGAGGGAAGGGAGGGGGGCAGCAACCAAAAAAAGAGAGCTGGGGGAGAGGTAGAAATAGACAGAAGTGTGATCGGGAATACGGGGAGCACGAGGACAACGCATGTCCCCTCGCCCTTCCCAGGAAAGCGTGAACAATGTCCAGGCCCCAAACCGGAAAAACTGCATAGCCCCACCACTCCCTCATGCTCCTCCGTGATCGTGGTCCACCTCCTCCCTCCTCATCGCTCCTCGTCCGCGTTCCCTTATGGCACAAGAAACGACGCAACAAGCTCACAATGGGTACATGGCACGGACAAGCACGGGAGGGCCGTTAGGGGAACGAGCAATGACAAAACCATAAAAAAACTCTGAGGTCCGCGCGGATTTCTCGGATCGGCGCTGCCCCCCCCCCCCCCCCAGCGCGCGGAGCGCGCCAGGGGCGGCGCCAAAGGCGCCGCAAGGGGGGTCCAGCACGGATCCGAGAAATCCGCGCGGACCTCCGAGTTTTTGCATGCTCATGCAATTCTTCGTTCCCCTTTATGCACGGCACGGGCGAGCACGGGAGGGCAGAGTGGACCACCAGCCAGGGACCAAGAGGAGGTGTTGTTTGTTTGTTTGTTTGGCTCGCAGGGCTCCAGCTTTGTGGATGCCATGACAATAGACACTCTAACAATCCGATCATTGAACTAAAGATGTGCTTGAAATGTGTAAAACATGTTATCAAAATGTTTTAATCATGTTTTTAACTGATTCCGAACATGTTTGAAACATGTTTTAGACAGCTTGAAACTATTTGGCAGCATGCTTCCTCTCCATTAATCGACTTCCACAGCTCCAGCTGGAGCGCCCGGTGGAAGTGGAGAGAGCCACGGCCCCGGCAGCGACGGACAGCGTGGCGCGCGCGCCACCAACAAAAAAAGCCGGGCCCCGGGCCGCGCGGCCACCCCGAGAGCCCAGGGGCGCGAGGCGCGAGGCGCGAGGCGCGGCCATCGCACAGCAGGGGCAAGAGAACTCGGCATCGGATCGATGAATCGGATCGGCTGCCGACATGTTTCTCGGGTCGGCGGACAAGTCGGCAACTGAGCCGGAGAAGGTCGAATCGGCGGAAAGCGGCTGGCTTGTGTGCGTCCAGTGAGAAATCGGTACCCAGAATCCCAAGTCGAATCGAATCGGAATCGGAATCCATCGAAATCGAATCGAATCGAACCGTGGGAATCGAAGTAAACCCTGTAGGGGCCCTTCCACAAGAAGCCTTCCACAAGAAACCCAACCCTGAGACCCCAGGACGTCCATTGATTTTTGGCGTGGGAACGTCACGCTCAGCAAAACCATCGAAACCCAAGGAACCCAAGCAGGGTGTTTCCTTGGCATGGGCCTCTACTGTAGCGCCCCTTTCGGGCGACCGCACCCCCGATCTTGCAGGGCCGGCCAACCCGTCGGCCGAGACAGAGCATCTCACTTCCCATGCTTCCAGCGGAGGCGCGCGCGCCCGGCCTGGTGGCAGCGCGCCCTGCCCACCGCGCGCGCCAGCGCCGACAGCACGTGCTTGTTGACCTCAATGCCACGGCCGCACGCGTCCTTGAACGCCACCTCCGAAGCCGCGGCGGATGACGAAGACGACGACGAGAACGAGCGGGACGGGGAGGGGGAGGGGGATGGGGAGGTGAAAGGACGAGGGCTTCTGGCCGTCCCAGCCGCGGGCCCGCCGCTCGCCTCCAGAATCGTGCCCGACATGCCAGCCTGGGCCTCGGGGCGGCACGCCCGCGCCCACTGGGACCGCAGGTGTACACGTCGTCCAGTTCTCATCGTGCTCCTGTCTAGTTGTGCTCGTCTCTCACTGTTCCTGGCCCCCTGGTGGCCAGGAAGTGGACCAGGATATAGAACAACCCGAAACGAAAGCATCCTGGCCCCCCCCAACAAAGATCCGAGAGCTCCCGAAGAGTCGGAGATGAGCCCCCCGCGGAGGCGCGCAGCGTGCGCAGGGGCGTGCCGACTTGGGCGAGGGGGGCAGCCACCGTGCGCGCGCGCGCGCCCGCATGGGGCCGCGGGCGGAGAGCTCCCCCCTCAGGGGGGGCACGGAGCGCGCGGCTGCCGTGCCGGGATCTTCGGGGGAAAACAAACCTCCCTCGCTTTTGACCACCCTCGCTTCCAGGGGATACCAGACGATGCCAGATTGCACCCTGCACTGGTCAGGCCGCTTGACGAGGAGGCGCGTGGTATGGCTTGGTTTTGCCTGGAAGCGAAAGCGGGGGAGGTAATTCACGCTCTGAGATCTGGCCATCCCTCGGACGTCCGTTCCCCGTGCCTTGTCGTCGGCGTCGTGCGCGGCTGCCTCGCAGGGCGAGTCCGGGAGGCCTCGCCGAGTCATCCCCGCCGAGAAAAGAGTGCACCCGTCCGAGCGATAACGGGGGATCGGCGGGGGGCGGCGCGCGCCCGCGCCCGCTGGGGCCCCTGGGCGGAGCTCCTCTACATTCAGGTCGGGCGCGTCCCCCCCCCCACAGGCCGATCTTGGACGAAGAATCAGGAATGCCCAAAACATACCCGAAAAGGCGCTCAACGATAGTCAAAAATCGCCCCCAGGCTATTTCTAAACAATTTGTTGAAGTTCCCCCTGTAGAGGGACAGGCCCGACTTAACCCTATACTCGGGCACGAGGCGCGTGAAGGGGCGTGCCGAACTGGGTATGGGCCCGCGAGTGCCCGCGCCCACCGGGGCAGCGGGGGGAGCTCGCTTCGGCGGTGGACAAGGCTCCCTTCAGCAAACCACCCTTTCGTGAAAACGGCCTGGGACCGAAACCGACGAACCTGGACCGGCAGAAATGACGGCCGCGACGCCCGCTCGCGAACCGAAAACGGCCAATTCGCTAATCGACGTGTCAGGGTAGGAGGTCTATCAACCTCCGATCGCGGTTGGGGCACGAGGCGTGGGAGAGGCGCACCGAAGTGGGTATGCGGACGGAAAGCATAGGCAGGGAGAGTCGGAGGAAGGAACGAGGCTGTTGAAGGGGCCCTGGGACGCACAAGTAGATATTCATAAAATAACAGGATTCCCCGTAGTGGTCCAACATTTTCTGGGTTTTCGTCTTCCCCCCCCCCACCTCCCATATCTTTCCCCATGTTCCTGGGAGTCGACGATCCGGTGTGTCTGTGCATCTCTTCCCCTCCTGAGCTGAGGAGACGAGGAAAGGCGACCCACCAGCACACGAGAGCTGGGAACAACAACAAAAAAAGAGGAGGCAGAGGAGGACGAGAGGAGGAGGTAGGGAATCGAACTCTATACACCGACGCTTCTTCCGGCCCTGCATTGGAATTTGCAGTGGAGAGCGGATCCTGCAGTATACGGGATCCTGGTGCATACATGTTTCGTTGCTTCCCTTGGGACCACACCACCCCGACGTCGTCCCCGACCCTCACAAAGTCGTGGGATTGAAACAGAACCCGCCACTGGTAATGTACATGTTCCAGTTTCCGAGGAAGGAGACTGAAGGGGAACTGGGACACACAAATAAATACACACAAATAAACACATCCCCCATATTTTCCTATATTTTCTGGGTTTTTGTCTTCCCCCCCACTTCCCATATTTTCCCATATTTTCTGGGAATCGCCGATTAATTGTGTCTGTGTGTTTTTTCCCCTCCTGAGAGACGCGCGGCGCGGCGGGGTCAGAACGAGAACCCCACAGAGCACAGGAGACAGCGGAGGGGCTGGGCGGTGCTGCTGGCCACGGATGGGGCTGGCGCTCCAGGGCTCTGGGCACCACGCCCTCCTCGGCTCGCGTCCTGCGCCGCGGCGCGGCGGAAGGCAGCCCGCACGCGCGCTCGAGCGCGCCGGGAGAGGGCCGGCGCGGGCTGGTCCGGCAGCAGGAGGGCGGGGAAGGGCACGGGCGGGCGGCCGCGGGAGGGGGAGAGGGGAAACAAAGGAGGGGGGGGGGCGGAGGGCACTCGCAGGGCGGAGGGGCGGGTGGAGGAGAGGGGAGCAAAAAGGGGAGAGGGGAGAAAAAAAACGGGGGGGGCGGAGGGCACTCGCAGGGCGGGGTGCACCGCCTTGGAGCGGCCAGAGCGGCCAGCAGCACGCGAAGCGGCAGGGTGCACCAGTCCGGGAGGACTGTCGCGACAGGTCCACGGCCGGAGGATCGTCCGACTCACGCGCGAGGCCTGAAGTCCTGAGCTCAGGCTCAAGCAGCGAGCGAAGTCGAGGCCGGGGCAGCCATGTTCAATGTCTCAAACGCCTGGTTCGCAGCTCGCGGTACACCACGCGAAATGGTTAAGAAATCATGGGTTAAGAAATTCATGGTCTCAGAACTTGAATAAAAACCCAACATTTCTATCAAAATCTTAGGATTTACATTGAAACGTTAAGAATAATCGAGACTCTGGCCGAAAACTTAGGTTTTCTTAAGCATCGCCTAAGGTGTACACGTGTACTCGAGACTCGGCGTCCCGCCGTGCGCTGCGCTGTACGGCTAAGATCTGCATCAGCGCGTGAAGCCCCAAAGGTCTCGGCCCAGTCTCCAGGGAAAACGTGCTGCTTTCTCTCAGTGCCTCTTGGTATGGTCCCAGAGCCAGACATCGCGCTCCATACCTAGAGAAAGAAACAAACATATAAACAGAACCTTTCCGATGGTCCGCGCAGATTTCTCGGATTTGCGCTAGGCCCCCGTCCCTGGCGCCCAGAGAGCGCCAGGGGCGGCGCCACAGGCGCCGCCCAGGGGGCCCAGCACGGATCCAAGAAATCCGCGACGAGCGCCAAAAGTTTATGCTTATGGTGTTTTTGTTCTTCTTCGAACACCACGAGGATGAGGCGAAGGGCCTGCGCCGTGAGCTGCTCAAAAAGTTCGACGTCAGAGCTCCTCTACGCTTAGGTCGGGCATGTCCTCCTACAGGCAGACTCTGGACGAAAATCGAAAATTGACAAGAAATATAAAAACATTATCAAAAAATCGTCCCCTGACTATTTGTTCATTGTCTTAATACTCCTCCTCTAGATTGTAGAGGGACACGCCCGACTTGACATCAGAGCTCCTCTACACGTTTCCCCCCCAGCGGATGCCTCCGCGCGCTCCGCCTGGCGAGGCCTCGCGCTGGCGTAGGCGATGAGCAGCGCGTACAGGAAGTACGCATTCATCTCCAGGCGCTCTTTCCTCATGTCCTCTCGGGGCGGCAAGTCTTCGTCGTCGTCGCCCTTCGCCTCCAGAATCGAATCGACGAATCGGATCGGCGATCGACATGAATCGGATCGACGGACATCGGCAGCCCGAGTCGGGAAACATCGAATCGGCAGACATCGGCAGGCCATTATGCCTCAAAAAAAAAATCTGAGCCCCAGTCTGAATCCCAAATCGAATCGAATCGGAATCGGAATCAATCGAAGTCGAATCGAGTCGAATCGGAGGAATCGAAACGAGCCCTGTTCGGGGCGGCAAGTCTTCGTCGTCGTCGCCCTTCTCCTCCTCATCGTTTCGTTTCATATTGGGACAAGGTTGTCACCCACCCACCACAGGATCAGAAGTCAAGAAAGACGAAGAAAGTCAGGAAGAGCAGCAACACCTTCTCCTCCTCATCATCCTGCTCAACCCCGCTCCCACAACTACTATATACCCCTACTGCCACAACGGGCACCGCTGCTGCGACTGCTACCACCACCACCACTAATGCATAGAATCGCCTTCGCCACCGTCAGCAACACAGCCACCACTACCACCATCCGACACCGTGCCGCAGGCACCAAGTGGCATGCCTAGGGGGGCGACAGACGACATAAACCTAAAAACTCGGAGGTCCGCGCAAATTTCTCGGATCGGAACTGGACCCCCTCCCTGGCGCGCGGAACGCGCCAGGGGCGGCGCCGGAGGCGCCGCCAGGGGGGTCCAGCGCGGATCCGAGAAATCCGCGCGGACCTCTGAATTTTTGTATGTTTATTCACCGATCAGAGCTTTCCTCTTTAGGAGTCCGAGCGGATTCGCATGGTTAAGTGAGGTGGGGCGCCAATTTCGGCGGCACGCCCGGGTGCCTGGGTGCCCGGGTGCCCGGGCGCCCAGGTGCCCGGGTGCCCAGGTGCCTAGATGCCCGGGTGCCCAATAATCCTATAGCCATGTAGCCCTATAGCCCCAGAGCCTTATAGCCCTATAACCCTACAGCCCCGTAGCCCAAACAAGGTTATGATTGGGCTTTTTCCCCGTATCATGGCATTCTTCGCTCCCCTATACAAGGCACGGGGAGGAGGAGAAGGAGGAGGAGGAGGAGGAGGAGGAAGGTGAAGGTGAAAGTCCTAATTATTAAAAGGCCCACGAGGGGCAGGACAGCGTATATACATCAGAATGAAAAATAGAGGCCTCAGCGCGCGGCTCCCGTCGTAATCGCCCACTCAACGATTTCGGCTGCCAGCTATTTCCAGGCCTCACGGTCTTGCGGTTTCTGCCTCCACTGACCGTGCCCATTTTGCGTGCAGAAACGCCTGATCACACGCTCGAAAAACATCCATGATCGCCGTGACGGCCTGGCTGGATTTAGCCGTCGATCCTGCATATCATACTGCCAAGCCGAATCCCTCCAAACGGTGACTTGTCGAGCCCACTCATGCTCGGGCAAACGCGCAACATGCCCCGCCCACCTCCATTTCTTGGCAACGTGCTCATGCCTCCAATACCGCACGCCAGCATCATGCGCAAATTGTCTCGCCTGTCTCGTCGCTCTCTGCACCCATCGCACCCAATCCTCACCCTCGGCGCGCCCGGTACACACTATCCTCTTGAGCATAGCATTTTGCGCTGCGCAAAACCGTCGCAGCTCGTCAGTTCGCGGCGCCCATGATTCAGCACCCCGCAACACTGTGCCAGCTACGGTGCTACAGGAAATCTGTAAACGTTTTTTTCCATGAAAATTTCTTCCTTGTGAGCACTGTCTTCAAAGCCCAAAACGTGGCCCATCCTGCCGCATTTCGGTGTGCGATCTCAGTCCCCGTAGGGTCCTGTAGACACAACTTCGTCCCCAACAAATCTGGACAATCACCAACTGGCTCCGCTTCTATAGAAAAGCCGTCCTCAATAACAACCGGTCCTCGATTGAAATCGCCCCGGCTTGTCTGCACATGACATTTGGTTGGAAGCAGCGAAAGACCCCGGCTATTCAGCGCCTTCCGAAGAATGGAGAGAACGCGTCGCATTGGCAACCACGATCGGGCCACCAAGGTTTGGTCATCTGCGAATGCAACATGTGTCAGCCAATCACCCTTCATCTCCCAACCCACATTCGTCCCGTATCCTCTCTCTCCAGACTTCCCTCGCCTCCTGCAGAGCACCGTCCAATACCAGATTGGAAAGCACGGGGGATAGCGGGTTTCCTTGCTGAACCCCCCTTTCCACTGCAAACCCCCGGCTCTCTGCACCAGGCCACAAAGCAATAATTCCCTTCATGCCAGAATGCAATCGACGTAGCGCCCCTACCACTTGCAGATCTACTTCGTTCTCCAACAACGCAGCAAAAAGCGAAGAATGGTGAACTCGGTCGAATGCCTTTTCTACACCCAGCGCGGCGACCCACAACTCTTTTCCCCACTCTAAAGACTTCTCTATGACAGTACGCATGATGTGTATGGCATCTGCACACCCACGTCCTTGTCTAAAACCTAAGTGCTCTCTCCCCAAGCGTTGATCAATGATCGGCGCAATCCTGTTGTACCATACCGTACTGAACAACTTCGCCATGACAGGGAGAACAGCAATTGGCCTGTAGTTATTCGGTAGCGTCGAATCCCCCTTCCTGAAAAGCACTCGGAACTTCATTCGTATCCACTCCTCTGGTGGCGCGAGGCTCCCTTGCAAAATCTGGGTAAAGAACTCTGCACTTTCATGCACTGGCCCTTCATGCCCTGTCTTCCACATCTCCGCCACTAAACCATCCTCGGCCGCAGCTCTGTCGGTCTTCAGCTTCTTTATTCTTTAGCGCAGATCGAAATTCATCTTCTGTCACTACATCCCCGCGTGCTCCCTGCGGCTGCGCAAAGCCCTGCTCCCAGCAGTCAGCGTAGAGATCTTCGTAAAAAACGGCAATGAGGATGAGGAGGAGGAGGAGGAGGACGACGACGACGAGGACGAGGACGAGGACGAGGAGGAGGAGGAGGAGGAGGAGGAGGAATCAGGCCTCGGCCTCGCACTGTCCCCGGCGCTGACTGCTCTCGACGCCCCCCTGTGCACAACGAGGGCCCAGACCCACTCGCCCAACCTCTCACCCAACCGCCCTACTCGCCCCCCCCCCCCGCGGGCCCCGCGGCGACCCGCGGCGCCCGCGGCGGGGGGGGGGGGAGAGGGAGAAACGCTGCTGGCTACGCGTTTCTGTGGCAGCGCGCAACACTGCGCAGTGCTCTCGCCAACAAGGGCCCGGACCCCGGGCCGCGGGCCCTCCCCCGGGGCACCCTTCCAGGGGCCGGCCCAAGGCATCGGGCGCGCTCTGCCCAGGAGGGGAAAAAGCACACAGACGTGGGAAGTGGGTGGGGGGGGGCGACAGAGAGGAAAATCCGCCGACCCTAGAGGCGTGTGCGATATCCTTTGTGCTAAGCCTACACGAATGCCATCGACACCTCACTCCTTGACACTTCACCACCCGTCAACGCCTCTCCGCCCAACCCGCAATTTCTCGCACGGAACCCACCGACGCCCAGGCCAACGCTCCCACCACGTCCCGACACCTCTATCTACGGCAGCTCTGTTCTTGGGATCCCCCAACCCGCAACTCCTCGCCCGGAACCCACCGACGCCCCCCCCCACGCTCCCACCACGTCCCGACACCCCCATCCACGGCAGCTCTGCTCTTGGGATCCCCCAACCCGCAATTCCTCGCCCGGAACCACCGACGCCCCCCCCCACGCTCCCACCACGTCCCGACACCCCCATCCACGGCACCTCTGAGCTTGGGACGCCCACCCCGCAATTTCTCGCCCAGAACCCACCGACGCCCCCCCCACGCTCCCACCACGCCCCGACACCCCCACTCACGGCAGCTCTGTTCTTGGGACCTCCCAACCCGCAATTTCTCGCCGGGAACCCACCGACGCCCCCCCCCCCCACGCTCCCACCCACGTCCCGACACCCATCCACGGCAGCTCCGGTCTTGGGGACCTCCCACCCCACCGTACGCCCCCCCCCCGCGCTCTCACCGCGTCCCGACACCCCCATCCACACCAGCTCCGTTCGTGGGACCTCCCACCCCGCAATTTGTCCTCCTCGCTGTCCTCCTCTCCCTCCTCCTCGTCGTCCTCCTCCCCCCTTTTCCTCCTCCTCCTCGAAGGCACTCTCGAAAATGACTAGCCCTCGAACCAACAGCACACCCCCGCGAACGAGATTGTGGCAATTACCGATGGTTCCTGAACCACGTCGCCACGGCTCAGCAATAACGTGCCCGAGGAGTCCGCCGACTCCTTGTGGTGTCCTCGGCGTGTTTGATTGGTGCTTCTCCTCCCGCCACTCCGCCTGAACCCGCATCCTGCCTGTAACGTCGAAGGCAATCCAGCCGTCGGCGGACGTCCGAGGATCGCTGGATGCATATGAAAGAACCTTCCAACTCCGAGCCGAGGTCGCCACGGAGGGACGACGCACTGACGCGATGCGACAGGGCGCGTCACATGTGACGGCTCAAGCAGGCCTGGAAACAAGAGGGATGTCACACATCTCGGCCTCCCATGCATTCCTCAAACACCCCTATGGGCCCAAAAACCATTCTCTGGGGTCGGCGGCAGAGGCGGCAGCCTTAAGATAATAATCATCGTCGTCGTCGTCGTCATCATCAACATCATCATCAGCATCATCGTCATCAGCAGCAGCATCAGCAGCAGCATCAGCATCAGCATCAGCATCAGCATCATCATCATCACCACCACCACCACCATCACCGCAATAATCATCATCATCATCATCATCATCATCACCACCACCACCACCACCACCACCACCACCACCACCACCATCATCATCATCATCATCATCATCATCATCATCATCATCATCATCATCGTCATCGTCATCGTCATCGTCATCATCATCCTCATCATCATCATCTTCATCATCATCAGCAGCATCATCAGCATCATCATCATCATCATCAGCATCATCATCCTTTTCCTCTTCCTTTTCCACCTCCTCCTCCCCCTCATCATCATCATCCTCATCCTCATCTTCCTCCTCCTCCTCCTCCTCCTCCTCCGCCTGCCTCCTCTTCGCATTCCTGGCCGACGCCGATTGCGCAGCAGCGGCAGCGTGAAGCTCCCACCCCAAAGGCGGTCGCGGCCTCTCGTGTCCGCGGAAGACCTCCCGGCGGACGCGGGGGGGATTGGCAGCCGGGCCCGTGGCCGATCCGATCCACATCCCTGCGCCCTGGGAACCCTGACATCCTGGCGCCCTAGAAAAAAGACCGACGGAAGGTTTTGACGGTTTTCGGCCTCTGGAGGCCCTCGCCAGGCCCTGGGCCTGTCCAAGAACAACTCAGGATAAAAAACCGGTTTTCGGGAAGGGGCCCAGAACTAGTGCAGGGAGCCACGAATTGGAAGAAAACAAAACCTGAGGTGTGTGGGCCTTGGGAGACTCGATTCGGCCATCCTCGAGGGCACGAATCAAGCTCAGAACTGCTGGGCGAAACCCACGCCGAATGGATGTGGCAGTCGGGGAGGGCATCACGGGGGCCAAGAGAGCGAGGGCCCGTCAAGTGCTCCCCCCGGGGAGGAAGATGAGGAGAAGGACGAGTGTAAACCCAAGATGCAGCAACTATGCCGCGATACACACTTTCACCCCAAGAACAACTCCCCATGGGCCCGCGCAAACAATATGCCCCATTCTGGAAGCGTCTCGAAGGAATCGGAGCGCCCCAAGGGACTGCCATTCAGGCGAGGGCCTCTTTTGAAAAAGAACTGCCCTGCATCCGAGGGAACTGCTGGACGTAGTTCGGCCCCTGGCCGTAAAGGTCCGAGGGCATCTCAAACAATTGTTTTGTGATTCGCGGGTCGAAAGCGCACCTCTTCTGGTCGAAGCTAAGCGGGCCGCGCGAAGCTTGCATTAAGCAGGGATGGGGGAGGGAAATGGGGGGCGCAGCCTCAGAACGAGGCCGGGAGGAGGCAAAGCCTCGGGATCAGGCGGTGCCGTAGCCGAGGGCATCTCAAACAAACAGATCTGGACAAGGAATCGCCCTTTGTTCTGGGCAGCGGCTGCAGAAGTCCGGGTCATGGCCGCAAATGTTGCGGAAATGCAACCCAGAGCCGCGGCTTGAAAATGCACCGCCCTCCGTCCGCCCACACACCTGTTGGGAGACTCCAAAGTGAATACTCCGAGACCCTCCGCGGAGCGGAAGCCCCAGACCGCGGGCTACGAGCACCCTCCCCCCAGACAACGGGCACCAACCCCTGGACTACTGGCACCCTCCCCCGCTGACTATTGGTACCCCCGCCCCCCGACTAGAAGCATCCCCCCCAGGCACGAGAGACCCACTGGACTACAGGCATCCCCGAAGTCGCTCCCCGTCCGAACCCGCAACGAACCGCCAGGAATCTCTACCGCGCGTATGGACCCCTTCCCAGACTACAGGTACCCCACCCCCAGACTACAGGTAGACCTCCTGGACTACAGGTACCCCGCCCTGGGACTACAAGTCCCCCCCCGGACTACAGGTACTCTTCCCCCAAACTACAGCCGACCCCCCCCTGGACTACGGGTATCACCCCCCACGCTACAGGTAGCCCCCGCCCCGACTCGACATGTACCCCCCAAAAATACGGAAGATCTGAAAGTATGTGCGGCCGATGGACAACAGCCCTCCATTTGCAGAGCTCTGAGAAGCGGCTGGGACGAACGTGCGCGACGCGAGACCGAGAGCCACACTTCCTGAAAATCTGCAGCCGTATCACGGAGAGAGGGGTGGTCGTGTTCAAAGTGGTGCCGTCGCCCCGGGGCCGCGCACGCCCGTTCTTAAAGGTTGTCATACCTGTACGGATGGGGGGCGGCTCATGTTTTCAGAACTCGGGGTGTTTTGCCTCCGCGCCGCGCTCGATCGTTTGGGAAAAGCGCCACGCGTCTGGACGGAAGTCTGCTGCTTTTGCAAATGGGCCTATCCTCGGAGGAGGACCAAAAAACCTTGACGATGTGTTGAGGACCTATCCTTGGAGGAGGACCTGTCCTCTGAAAATGGAGGATACATCCTGTCCTTATCCTTAGAGGAAGACCTATCCGATCCTATCCTCGAGGATATATCCAAAATTGGACCTATCCTTGGAGGAGGACCTGTCCTTTGAAAAAGCTCGCGCGGACGTCCCGCGCGAGGGCGGGACTCCTGACTGAGTTGTGAGGAAGTATCAGGCGAGAGCCGCTGTTGTTGCAAATCGGGGGCCAAGGGTGCAATTTGGTGGCCCCATCGCGTTCCCTTGTAAAAAAACAGGCGTGAGTCACGGAAGGAACTTTGAATTGACATATGCAATGATGACTGGGCAGGGGGGTCAACAATAATTGCTCCTCCGAAAATGCGAGCTCCACAACAACAAAACAAACAACAACTAACAAAGCAATGCCAAGACTGTTTGCTCGTATCTGCTCGCGTGCCATCCAACACGTATATCCCAAGCGTCGGTACCCGCCCTCGTCGTCTCCGATAGTACCCCCCTTTGGGGTATAGTTTTCTTATCTGCAGCATGTAGTTCCTGCAGCGGGGCTTTGATCTCTCTTGGCCTTGACGTGAGGCCCCTCCTTCTGCCTTCCCCCCTCTGTTGATTAAAGCTGTGCGCGGCCCGCTTAGCTTCGACCGGCAGAGGTGCGCTCTCGACCCGCGGATCAAAAAAGTAGTTCCTGCAGCCCCAAAGGCAGGAGAAGAGAGGACGGATGGAAGAAAGGGACAAGGGGAAGGGAGGAGGATGGAGTACGAAAAGGGGGGCTAGGAGCAGAAAGCAGGTGGCAGAACCAGACGGGCAGATCGGGCGGGTAGACCCTAGGGGGCGGGCTGGGATGGCGGGCCCAGGCGGCCAGGTCGAACGGGCGGGTTGCTGAAGCGTGCGTCCTGCATGAATCGCGAGGAAGTCTCGAGCGATAACGCGATTCCCAAATAAATCGTGAGGAAATACACGGCAAAGGCGTGTTTCCTGAGTGTCCAGGGCGCGGCGTCTGAACAGATGGCGAGGAAGAGCCATGCGAGAGCGCGATTCCTAGATAAGTTGTGAGGGCGTCCCGCGCGAGAGCGGGATGCCTGAATGAATTGTGAGGAAGTATCAGGCGAGAGCCGCTGTTGTTGCAAATCGGGGGCCAGGGGTGCAATTTGGTGACCCCATCGCGTTCCCTTGTAAAAAACCAGGCGCGAGTCACGGAAGGAACTTTGAATTGACATATGCAATGATGACTGGGCAGGGGGGTCAACAATAATTGCTCCTCCGAAAATGCGAGCTCCACAACAACAAAACAAACAACAACTAACAAAGCAATGCCAAGACTGTTTCCTCGTATCTGCTCGCGTGCCATCCAACACGTATATCCCAAGCGTCGGTACCCGCCCTCGTCGTCTCCGATCGTACCCCCCTTTGGGGTATAGTTTTCTTATCTGCAGCATGTAGTTCCTGCAGCGGGGCTTTGATCTCTCTTGGCCTTGACGTGAGGCCCCTCCTTCTGCCTTCCCCCCTCTGTTGATTAAAGCTGTGCGCGGCCCGCTTAGCTTCGACCGGCAGAGGTGCGCTCTCGACCCGCGGATCAAAAAAGTAGTTCCTGCAGCCCCAAAGGCAGGAGAAGAGAGGACGGATGGAAGAAAGGGACAAGGGGAAGGGAGGAGGATGGAGTACGAAAAGGGGGGCTAGGAGCAGAAAGCAGGTGGCAGAACCAGACGGGCAGATCGGGCGGGTAGACCCTAGGGGGTGGGCTGGGATGGCGGGCCCAGGCGGCCAGGTCGAACGGGCGGGTTGCTGAAGCGTGCGTCCTGCATGAATCGCGAGGAAGTCTCGAGCGATAACGCGATTCCCAAATAAATCGTGAGGAAATCCACGGCAAAGGCGTGTTTCCTGAGTGTCCCAGGGCGCGGCGTCTGAACAAATGGCGAGGAAGAGCCATGCGAGAGCGCGATTCCTAGATAAGTTGTGAGGGCGTCCCGCGCGAGAGCGGGATGCCTGAATGAATTGTGAGGAAGTATCAGGCGAGAGCCGCTGTTGTTGCAAATCGGGGGCCAAGGGTGCAATTTGGTGACCCCTCGCGTTCCCTTGTCAAAGACCAGTGCGAGCCCCCAGAGAAGCACTATAATTGAAATACGACGGTTACCGCGCAGGGTAAATCAACAATTATCTCTTGACAATGAAAATTTAACAACAACAACAACAACAACAACAACAACAACAACAACAACAACAACAACAACAACAACAACAACAAGAACAACAACGACGATGACGACGAAGTCGACGACGAAGACGACAACAGCAGCAACAGCAGCAACAACAACAACAACCACCACCACCAACTTCACCACAAACACC
>CAUYUJ010018922.1:99907-192148 GCA_963575745.1 Prorocentrum cordatum
GCGGGACCCGTTGTTGTTGTATTCCAGGGGCCAAGCACCCTGATTAAAAACAGGATGCGAGCCCAGGAGGAAGCACTTCAATTGCAAGCACTCAATGGTCACCGGAGGGGGGCCAACAACAATTATTCTTCAGTAGTGAGTTCAACAACAGCAACAGCAACAGCAACAGCAACAGCAACAACAACCACAACCACAGCCACAACCACAACAACAACAACAACAACAACAACAACAACAACAACAACAACAACAACAACAACCGCAACAGTAACAGCAACAGCAGCAACAACGACATTAACCACAACCACAACCATAACCATAAGAACAACCACAAAAAAAAAAACAACAATGACAACAACAACTAAAATAACAGCAACAACCACGACCACAACCACAACCACAACAACAACAACAACAACAACAACAACAACAACAACAACAATTACTAGCACGTGGGGACACTCCGTTCTCACCAGTGCCAGGGTTTTCATAGGAGGCGGGCAATACCCCCACTTTGTGGGGGGGCCGGTTCAAGCTCTACCAAATTTCCAAACGACTCTTCGCCACCACCCACACCCAGCTTCCCGCCCTATGACGTTCGGACACTTCACTTCGTGGCATGCGGACGACCGTGGCTACTATTCAGGGCCCCGCGGCCGACGACGACGGCGTGCGCGCGCGAAGAAAAAACGAATGTGTCCCGCATGGTATTATTTGACAGGGATGATGGCCCTGGCAGGTGCGCAACCGTTGTTGCAGAAGTTCGAAAAAGTTGCTCGCAAAAGCCCGTTTGACAGAAATGTTTAAAAAGTGTTGGGTTTCCTACGAATCCGCAAGAGCGCGCGGGATGAAATTTTGACAATTTTTTTTTGAAAAACCATTGGTTTTTTGATGTTTTTATGTTAAAATCGCTACGAAAACTAAGGTTTTGGAAGGATTTCGTCTTGCGCGCGCGAATGTCCACTTTACCTTATTTTTTGCAAGGGATTCTTGAAGTTTGGATATGTTAGAACAAGAAATGTCCACTTTAGCTTATTTTTTGCAAGGGAAAGCGGGGGACAACAAAACAACCGGATCTGGTACACATCGTTTTGCCTGAGACTTCCTCACGAAAATGATGAAAATGTGGCTGCGGCCTAGGCGCGGCGGGGGGGGCGCGCACCAGGGGTCCCAACAATAATTATTCTTAAGAAGAAATAATGTTCAACAACAACAACAACAACAACAACAACAACAACGACAACGACAACAGCAACAATAACGACACCAACAACAATAACAACAAATAAATAAACAAAAATGCACATCCCGCGCACAAGGCCGACATGTCGTCCCCCCCTCGGCACCGCGCTAAGTGCTGTAGAGATCTGAGCCCCCGCGCGAGCGCGGCGCACGTGTCCCGTGCGCCTCTTCGTCGACGCGCGTGCGGACGAGAATGATGGGCCTGTTTTCCACCACCACCAGCATTAGTTGAAGGGAGAGGTCCTCCTCCTCCCCCTCCTCCACCTCCTCCTCCTCCCCCTCCTCCTCCTCCTCTTCGTCCTCCTCCTCCTCCTCTGTCTGTCTGTCGCAGGCCGCGCGGCGCTCGCGGGCGAGGCGGGCATTTGTTCCCGCTCTCGCGCGGCCCCGCTGCCGCCGCCGCTGTCGTGGGGGTCGCCCAACGAAGCCACGCGCCGCGCCCGCCGCGCGAGCGTCGCTCGCGAGGGAGAGGCGCACGGAGCCAGGGCGAGGGCGACAAGGCGCACGCTCGCGCGGCGGGCGCGGCGCGTGGCTTCGTTGGGCGACCCCCACGGCAGCGGCGGCGGCAGCGGGGCCGCGCGAGAGCGGGAACAAATGCCCGTCTCGCCCGCGAGCGCCGCGCGGCCTGCGACAGACAGAGGAGGAGGAGGAGGACGACGAAGAGGAGGAGGAGGAGGGGGAGGAGGAGGAGGAGGTGGAGGAGGAGGAGGAGGAGGAGTGTGCGCTTGCCTCGCCCTCGCCGCACCCATCTGAGGCTGTGCCGCTCTCCCGCACCATACGCGGCCCACGCAGATGGCCTTTCCTTTCGCCAAGCCGTCGGGAGCGGGGCCGCGCGCGAGCGCCTTCCGCTTGCGAGGTGGCAGCGCGGTCCAATCCCAATATCGAGCTGTGCCACATGTGATCCTTCTGTTGTGGGAGGGAGGGTGGGAATCGACAGACCAACCTGACTCGCTCGACCTCGTTAACTCGACTCCTCCTCCTCCTATTCCTCCTCCTCCTCCTCCCTCCTCCTCCTCCTCCTCCTCATCCTCCTCCTCCTCCTCCTCCTCTGCTTCCCGTCCCTCCTCCTCCTCCTCCTCCTCCTCCTCCTCATCCTCCTCCTCCTTCTCCTCCTCCTCCTCTTCCTGCTCCTCCGCCGTCGTGAATGTGTCACAACGTGGCTACCCAGACCCAGATGTGTGGACCCCTCTGCAGGGACCAGCTCTTCAGTCCGAATCGTTCGATCACTATCCCAGGGCATGGTGAGGGCTCCAGACGCCAAAAATGAGACAAACACTTCCGTCGTGTTTTTTCCTCGACGCGGGGATGTCTCGCGCCTCGGCGGCCGCTCGGGGAACCAGGGGGGCACCCACGGAACGCTCTCGGCGAGGCGCAGCCACCTGACAGAGCACTCCGAGGCTGGAAAGCCCCCAGGACCCCCGCGAGAGCCCCTCGAAACCTCGCCCTGAACCCCCGAGGGGCCTCGTCCGTGGTCCGAGGCGAGCAGGAGGAGCAGGACGAGGAGGAGGACCAGTGTAAACCCAAGAGCCATCAACGATGTTGGAATACACCCTCCCTCCAAGCTCTCTCCTCATAGGCCCTTACAGCGGTTCGTTTCCATTGAGGGATCTGCCTCGTTGGAAGACGACCGTTTGAAGACCCGGAAGCATGCCAAAAAATTGACCTGACCGTTGCGTTTTGACGATCCTGGGTCGTGCCAGAGCGCCGTTCTTGGAACTTCAACACCGCAAATCAACGTAACTGTCGCGCCCGCGCAAAACCCTGGACCCTTCCAAAAAACACCATTTCTGGTTCGCTGCTCGTGGGAATCCGTGAAACTCTTGCAAAGTGTATGAACGAATGTTTTTTTCCCTGCACACACAGAGGAGGTGCCCAAAGAAAAAGCCGGTCTTGAGTTACATTTCCGCGGCGCAAGCTCCGGAAAAACAACGGTATAAAGTGTATGAACGAATGTGCGTGGCGCTAGGGCGAGAGCAACATGTTGAAAAGGAACCCTCCTCAACCCGTAAAACTCTTGCAAATTTGTCGAACGAGTGTGCGCGGCGCCAAAGCGAGAGCCACGTTTTGACAACGGGTTGATCCTCGATCCGTGAAATTCCTGCACATGTTCAGAACGAATGTGCGCGGCGCTAAGGCGAGAGCCACCATGTTGAAAACGGGTTGATCCTCCATCCGCGAAACTCTTGCAAATGTTGAAAAAAACTATGTGCGCGGCGCTAAGGCGAGAGCCACATGTTGAAAACACGTGATCGTCCATCCGTGAAACGCTGGCAAAGTTTCAAAACGAATGCACGCGGCGCTGAGGCGAGAGTCAAATTTTGAAAGCCACCCGCCCTCCATCTGCGAAGCTGTTGCCAACTTGTAAGCTTCAGAATCATATATGGTGAGGGGGTCTCAGGCGAAAAGCCCGGCCCGCCCTAAAAGCTGGACCCGGGGTGCGACAGGGATAAGCTATAAGGAAAAGGAATGGAGCAGGAGGAGGAGGAGGAGGAGGAGGAGGAGAAGCATGACTCCCCCCTTCTGCATCCTCCTCCCTTTGGACGCCCGAAATGGGCACGGAAAGAATGGGTACAATGCCCAACAACAAATGTTGTCCCAAACCAACAGCGGCCGCTGTTGGGCAGGCTGCCTCCTGTCTCAAATGGACACAGGCCGCGGCTGCGCGGACAGCGGGTCCTGTTCAGAATGAACCGGATCTGCTCTTGGGCATCGTACCCGTTCTTTCCGTACCCATCTCGTTCGTGCCGACATAAGGAAAAGGAATGCAGCAGGAGGAGGAGTATGACTCCCCCCTTCTGCATTTCCCCCCTTGGCCGCCGAGGAGGAGCCCTCCTCCCGCCCGAGGCGGCGCCGAGGCGGGCCTCGCCGCGGCGTGGGGGGCCACGGGCGACCCCGAGGTCGGTGCCCTGCGGCGCCGGCCCGAAGGGGGGCTGCGGCAAGACGGCGACGACCACGGCGACGACGACGACGACGACGACGACGACGACGACGACGACGACGACGGCGACGACGGCGACGGCGATGGCGACGGCGACAACGACGGCGACGGCGACGGCGACGGCGACGGCGACGACGACGCCGCCGCCACCGCTGCCGATGACGACGACGACGACGACGACGACGACGACGACGACCTGTCCCGCCCGCCCGCCCGTCTGAGGCTGCGGAGGGCGGGCGGGTGAGTAGCAGAAGGCGAGGCCAGGACAGGGGCAAAATCGGGTCGGGACGGATCGGGTTCTCTGAACTCTGGCGGCTCGGGAGGTCGTATCGGGCGCCGCGGCCAGTTCAGAGCGCCCCGGAACAGGGCGAGACCTGATCGCTGTTCTTCGTTTTGTGTTCGTTATGTTGTTCGTCTCGCCCTACCAAATTTCCTGCACCTCGCTGCCAAAACCAAAAACAGAACGCAGCCGGAGTCCAGCAAAAAAGCGTTTAGGTCCAGCCATGATCCAGAACGCTCCGAGAGCGTTCCAGAGGGCTCTGGAGCGATCCGTCCACGTCCTGGCCCAGCCCGCTGGCATCCTCGCGTCGTGCACGGAGCACAGCGGAAGTGTTTGGCTGTTTGGCGGCACCTGGGGACCCTCACTGGGCCCAAGGAGCCGTCAAGACGAGCCGAGGATGAAGGCCTGGTCCTGGGGGAGGGGTGCAGACCTCTGGGGCTCCACGTTTTGATACGTGCACGACGCTGGGGGCGGAGGAGGGGGGAGAGGGCTGGGCAGAGGGAGGAGAGAGGGGGGAAGGACAAGCCAGGTGCGCTCCCGCCATATCTGACATCCCACCCCTCCCACCCCTCCCTTCACATTGCGTTGTCTTTTCCTCTATCCGCGGACGAGTGGCATAGCGGACCTGGAACGGCAAGAAAAATTAAGTTCTGCGCAATCGGGAGCGCGAAGCTGCGGGAAGCTGCATACATAGGAGGAGGAGGAGAAGGAGAAGGAGAAGGAGAAGGATCAGCAGGAGGATGAGCAAGAGAAAAAGGATGATGAGGAAGGAGAAAACCGAGGACGAACAGCAGCAGGAACTGGAATTGAAGGAGCGGGAGGAGCAGGAGGACTAGTGGAACGCGGAAGAGGAAAAGGGGCGGCCACAACGACGAGGATGGCGGCAGATCCAGGAAAATGGCCCGCGATGGGGCGAGAGCGCCACTCTGAACGACGGGAGCAAAGCCCCGATCCTAAAATGAGGCCCACGCTGCAGCGGGGGCACCATTTTGAAAGGACCGATAGAAGAAAAAAACATTCGGACCCACCCTGTGCGTAGAAAACAATACGCGGAGGGGGGGCGCACGACATCCTGGACGTCTTCGGCAGAGATAAGAGAGTAGCACTCAGATCGAGTACTGGTGGAGCGAGGAGTGAGAAGAGGGAAGGATGGGAAGGAAGGAGAAAGGGTGAGGAGGAAGAAGCAAGGAGGGAGGACAGGAGAGGGGAGCAGGAAGGGGGGGGAAGAAGGAAGGGGGAAGAGGGGGGACAGACAGGAGGGCAAGCTACCCCGCCACCCATCTCGTCCAAGAATGTTTGTTCCTCCATCCGCAGACGAGTGTCAAATCAGACCTGGACTCTTCAAATTACCTCATCGCGCTAGAGAACTGAACACATTGGAGGAGGAGAAGGACGACGAGGAGGAGGAGGTGACGCATGAGCAGGATGGGCGGGAGGAAGAGGAAGGAGGAGGAGGAGGAGGAGGAGGATGAAGGTGCATGGGTTCGGCGGTGCCTCTGGCTGCAGCGATGGACTGAAACTGTTTGAGGGTATGTGATTGGTTATATCGTATTGAATATCTACGTCCACGAAACATTATGGTGTTCGTTGGTTTTGCTGGTCTGTGGCAACACGCTCATGCTTCAAGAAACTGCACACGTGGTAGTAACAACAAAAACAACGATCGCTACTGGTATCTGAATACTTCGCTGGTATGAAGTGGCATTGGCAAGCAAAACAAGGCATGATGACGATGATGACGGCAATGTTGCCGGCAATGAACACGATGATAATCCCACCAGCCCTCTGGGCGTAGGTGGTCTAGAACAGATCCTCTTCCACCCCTCCCTCTTCCCCCTTGGGGAGGGGTTTACCCCTCCCCCTACCCCCTCCCCTGGACCTCGACGGAGGGTTTCGCGAGCGGTCGGACGGCTCTTTTGGCCCCAAGATGGCTTCAAGAGCGCGTCAGAGAGCCCAAGATGAGTTCCAAGATGGCTCAAGATAGCGCAAGATCGCTCGAGATGGCTCCTAAGATGGTGCCAAGACGCCCAAAGACGGCCCCAAGACGGCTCCTTGTGGCCAAAGAGCTCCCCAAGGAGGCCCCGAACAGGCCAAAATCGTCCCAAAACCTTAAGAAAATCAATGTTGTTTGTTTTCTCCCCGTTTCGTTTCCGATGGCCATCCGAGGCCTCAAGATGGCTCCAAGATGGTCCAAGAGGGCCCCAAGAGAGGCCCAAGAGAGCCCCAAGACGGCCCCATGAGCGCCCAAGAGCGCTCCAAGAGCGCCCCAAGAGCGCCCCAAGAGGCGATGTCTGGAGCTCCTGAGGGGGGAGGCTAACTAGGGAACCCCACTTGTTGATCGATCTCCTCCAAGATGGCCCCAAGAACGCCCCTACAGCCCCCAAGGGCGCCCCAAGAGCGCCCCAAGAGGCGCCCAGACGGCCCCAAGAGGCGCCCAAGAGGCGCCCAAGAGGCCTCCAAGAGGCTCCCAAGAGACCCCCAAGAAGCCTCAAGAGGATCTCCGACATGCATTTAAGACGTTTCTGGCTCTTCGGTTCGCCGTCCTCTTCAATTTATCATCCCCCTCTTCCTCCTCCTCCTTCTCCTCCTTCTCCTCCCTCCGCTCCTTCCCCTCCTTCTCGTCCTCCTCGTCCTCTCCCTACTCCATCCACATCCTCCTCCTCATTCTCCTCCTCCTCCTCCTCCTCCTCCTCCTCCTCCTCCTCCTCCTCCCCCCTCCGACGAGGATTCCTTCTCCATCCTCCCCCTCTTGGGGTACGTGACAGCTTCCCCCGCCGTTTATTATTCTGCATGCTCCCCGACTTCCCTGATCACCTCAACTCCCCTGGGCATCGTTTCTGGATGGGCTGGTGGGGACTTTTTTTTATACGGCCGCAGGCGAACGCGCCGGCGGCGGGCGAAATAAGTCGGGCCGCGACAGCAATCAATTACCGACGGCTAACGCGCGCGACTAGGCGGCCGCGGCGGCGCCGGATGCAGCAAGCAGCAACTGCGGCGAGGGTGAGGCTGATCCGAAGGAGAGCTGAACCCAGGGCAGAGCTGCAAGGCCCAGGGAAACCCAGGGAGCACCAAATTAGCCAAACCTGGCACGCGCTGCCAAAATGGCGCGAAATCTGAAGAGGCGCCAGCCGAAGCGTCGCACACCGACAGATCGAGTAATGACCCCTCAAAGGTAGGTAAACCTACGCCCCAGGAGCAATCATGTGCACCGTGGTCCATGCATAGCATAGCAAGACCTGTGAATACATAGCAATGCAACCGAGCAGGATGGACCACACCCAATGCCAAAGATGTACCCAGGGTGCTCGTGCGCAGCCAGTGGCGGGTGACACCGGGACAATGAAGGCGGCGCCAGCGGATGCGACGCACGACCAACAGTCATCCGAAGTGTGCCACCTGTGACACCTGTGGACCTGTTGGCAATGCCAGGAGCCAAATAGGATAGACCACACTCGACCCTGTCGCGACCGTACAGAACCTAAGCTGCATAAGGCTGCCCGCTGGAAGGCTGCCACACCCAGGAGAAGCCAGAGTGAATTAGGGTGGACCAAGGGCGGGCGCGCCCGCGGCTTTAGGTGACAACCTTCCACTGTTTCTGGTCCTTCCTGGGTGCGCGGCGATCAGCGTGGCCCTTCGCCGCTTGGCGACCCCTGCCCGCGCCGCCACTTCCACCCAGGTACCGAAGCCGCAACTGCGCCCAGTCAACGCCGAGGTCCAGCGCGTCGCCCATGGCCCGCACGTCACAGTTGTGGCTGCGGAAGGAGGACAGGAAATTGACGCGCGTCTGCTGGTCGCGCCGCCGCGGGTCGAGCGCGCCTTTGCTGCCAGACATGGCGTGCTGCTGGGCGAACGCGTGCCAGGCGCCCGTGAACCTCGCTCCCAGGGTGACCTGAAGCCGCTTTATCGTCTCGCCAGGTGTCTCCCCGGGGGGTCCCACTGGGTGCCGCCGATCTTGGCTTTATATAGCTGCTGTCCCGTGTCTGGGTCTAAAAGATTCTGGACAGTGACGCGCGGCGGGGCCCGCTACCAGGGGCGGGGTGGTCAGCGGCTGGTCCTCGGCGCGAGGCCTGCTGCTGCTTCTGCGGCTGCTGCTGCTGCGTCCGCCGCCTGCCGTCTGCCGCCCACCAGACCCGCCAGCGCGGCCGGCGTCGCTGCGGGCCAGGTTTCGGCCCAGGGGCGGCGGGGAGACTGGAAGGTCGCCAGTCACAGAGGCTAGGCAGGGCGCCCACCTGCTGCCACGAAGACGCGCTGGGGGAACGTTCCGGCCGCGCTGCGGTTGTTCCTCGGCGCTCGAGCTCGCGCCATTGCCAGGGAGGGAGGGGCCAGGGCAAGTAGTGTCAGCCAGAGGAGTGTGGCGGTGGGTGGTTGCCTGTTCCTGTTCTTGCCCATGCCCCCATTCCTGCGCTGGCGCCACTTCCGCGCCCTCCCCGTGGGCGGCCGGCAGCTCCTGCTCATCGGGCCCTTCCGGCTCCTGCTCCGCATGCTGCTCACGTTCGCTGCTCTGCGACTGTTCCGACTGGTTGGGCCCGCCGCCGGAATCGCTTATGGCTTCGCGAGGCGCGGCGGCTACTGGGGCACGGAAGCCTGGCGGGGACTTGCGGGTTGGCGCGGGCCGCACGGTTGGCCGCCAGGTAAAGGCCGCGTCGCCTCCAGCAGCTGGGGCGGAGAGGAACGCTGCACCGTGGTAAGCGGGGGCAGGCCCCTCCCGTCGGCGCTCGCCTTCAGACCCGCGCCCGCCCTCGTCCACGAGCGCGCCCCCATCTGTCGCAGCGTGACTTTCGCCATGTGTGGGAGTGCTGCGGGTCGCACCTGGCCCAGGCACGCTGTCAGAAACCGTTTCTTTCGCCAGGACGGGAGTCGCCTTCATCAGCGTGGCCCGGCCTTCGGGAGGGAGTGGCTGCGGTTCGCTGTCCGTTCGGGCGGATTCGCTGACAGGGGAACGAGGGCGAATTGGCGCGAAGGGACTTCTCTCGACAAGCTGGCGGATGGCCTCGACGTCCTGCTTCTGCAAGGCATGTTCGCGGCTCCCCAGCGAGGGGTCTTCGAGAGTACCAGGGACGGCGGCGGGCGGAGTCGCAACGGGGCGTTGTTGGGTCTCGCCGCCAACCAGATGCATCGACAGCCCCAGGCTTTGCAAGCAATGGGCTCCGCATCGGCCGTCGGCCACGGGGATGGCCTCGGAGGCACTGGCTGGAGGGTCTGCGCCGATCGCAAACACGCGCCCGTCTGTGGCCCGCACGCACCTCCAGGAGTCAAGCGAAACCTCCAATCGTGAGCGCCCAGGGCCGCTGTCAGTCACACTTTCGCGCACTCCCACGACGCGAGAACTGTAACAACTGACGGCCGCGTTTGGATTTACGACCTCCTGGCTGTCTGTTGCGCGCGGAATGTATCCGATTTCCGCAGTGCCGTGCGCTGCTTTCCGAACTGTCGTCGCGATGCTGTTGCCAGGAGAAAGCGCCATTTCGGGCGCATATTCGGCGCCCGCCAAGACTCTGCTCCCAGGGCGCCGGCAGGAGTGAGGGGACGCAATTTCGGCCGCATCTTCCGCCTCAACATCGAGACCGCCCCCGGGACGCTGATAGGAGTGAGGGGTTGTAGGAACGCCTGCGCGGTTGTCTCCTGGAGGGGAAGGCACCGGCGCGCTGCGGCTGACGACCACCTGTTCGGTCTGTAGCAGTCCCAGGGGACTACTGCAGCTGAAGGCCGCACGTTCCAGCGTGAACTCCTGACTCTCTATGCTGCGAGGAGGCTCGAGATATCCCCCACCATCCGCTCGGAGAAACGTCGTGGACCTCCCTTCGGGAGGCGGCCGGTCTCCGAGCGCAAGCGCGCCCTCTACGGCATTCCCGACTGTCGCCACGATACTGTTGCCTGTTGCCAAGGGGGCACGCATTTTCGGCCGCATCTTCCGCCTCAACAACGAGACCGCCCCCGGGACGCTGATAGGAGTGAGGGGTTGTAGGAACGCCTGCATGGTTGTCTCCTGGAGGGGAAGGCACCGGCGCGCCGTGGCTGACGACCACCTGTTCGGTCTGTAGCTCTCCCAGGGGACTACTGCAGCTGAAGGCCGCGCGTCCCAGCGTGAACTCCTGACTCTCTATGCTGCGAAGAAGCTCGAGATATCCTCCATCATCCGCTCGGGGAGGCGTCGTGGACCTCCATTCGGGAGGAGGCCGGTCTCCGAGCGCACGCGCGCCCTCTGCGGCATTCCCGACTGTCGCCACGACACTGTTGCCAGGGGGGGACGCGATTTCGGCCACATCTTCCGCCTCAACAACGAGACCGCCCCCAGGACGCTGATAGGATTGAGGGGCTGTAGGAACGCCTGCTTGGTTGTCTCCTGGACGGGAAGGCACCGGCGCGCTGTGGCTGACGACCACCTGTTCGGCATGTAACTCCCCCAGGGGACTATTGCAGCTGAAGGCCGCACGTTCCTGCGTGAACTCCTCACTCTCTATGCTGCGAGGAGGCTCGAGACATCCTCCATCATCCGCTCGGGGAGGCGTCGTGGACCTCCTTTCGGGAGCAGGCCGGTCTCCGAGCGCGGGCGCGCCCTCTGCGGCATTCCCGACTGTCGCTACGACACTGTTGCCAGGGGGGCACGCAATTTCGGCCGCATCTTCCGCCTCAACAACGAGACCGCCCCCGGGACGCTGATAGGAGTGAGGGGTTATAGGAACGCCTGCTTGGTCATTTCTTGGAGGGGAAGGCACCGGCGCGCTGTGGCTGACGACCACCTGTTCGGGCCGTAGCACTCCCAGGGGACAACTGCAGCTGAAGGCCGCACGTTCCAGCGTGAACTCCTGGCCCTCGATGTTGCGAGGAGGCTCGAGATATCCCTCACCATCCGCTCGGGGAGGCGTCGTGGACCTCTTCTCGGGAGGAGGCTGGTCTCCGACCGCGGGCGCTCCCTCGGCAGCACTCCCACCTGTCGCCACGATACTGTTGCCAGGGGGGAGCAATGGGATATGACGTGGTGGCCGACAGCCCCGGCGACTGGCAGTGCGACAGCTTGAGCTCGTGCCACAACAGCTTGAGCCACAACCGCTTGAGCCTTAACAACGAGGCCGCCCCCGGAACGCTGATAGGAGTGAGGGGCTGTGAGAAAGCCTGCTCGGTTGTCTCCTGGGCGGGAAGGCACCGGCGCGCTGTGGCTGACGACCACCTGTTCGGTTTGTAGCTCTCCCAGGGGACTACTGCAGCTGAAGGCCGCACGTTCCAGCGTGAACTCCTGACACTCTATGCTGCGAGAAGGCTCGAAATATCCTCCATCATCCGCTCGGGGAGGGGTCGTGGACCTCTTTTCGGGGGCAGGCCGGTCTCCGAGCGCGGGCGCGCCCTCTGCGGCATTCCCGACTGTCGCCGCGATTCTGCTGCCAGAGGGGGGCGCAATTTCGGCCGCATCTTCCGCCTCAACAACGAGACCGCCCCCGGGACGCTGATAGGAGTGAGGGGTTGTAGGAACGCCCGCTTGGTTGTCTCCTGGACGGGAAGGCACCGGCGCGCTGTGGCCGACGACCACCTGTTCGGTCTGTAGCTCTCCCAGGGGACTACTGCAGCTGAAAGCCGCACGTTCCAGCGTGAACTCCTGACTCTCTACGCTGCGAAGAGGCTCGAGATATCCTCCATCATCCGCTCGGGGAGGCGTCGTGGACCTCCCTTCGGGAGGAGGCCGGTCTCCGAGCGCAGGCGCGCCCTCTGCGGCATCCCCACCTGTCGCCACGATACTGTTGCCAGATGGGGGCAGAATTTCGGCCGCATTTTCCGCCTCAACAACGGGACCGCCCCCGGGACGCTGATAGGAGCGAGGTGTAGGAACTCCTGCTTGGTCATTTCCTGGAGGGGAAGGCACAGGCGCGCCGTGGCTGACGACCGCCTGTTCGGTCCGTAGCACTCCCAGGGGGCTACTGCAGCTGAAGGCCGCACGTTCCAGCGTGAACTCCTGACTTTCTATGCTGCGAGGAGGCTCGAGATACCCTCCATCCACCGCTCGGGAAGGCGTCGTGAACCTGACGTCGGGAGGAGGCCGGTCTCCGACCGCAGGCGCGCCCTCCGCGGAGCCACCACCTGTCACCGTGACACTGCCACTAGGAATGGGCGCGCTGTCGGGGGCATATTCGGCCTCCACCAAGACTCTGTGCCTGGGGCGCCGATAGGAATGAGGAGCTGTAGGAACGCCTGTCTGCCTGTCTCTGACAGAAGGAAGAACCGAACCGCTGCGGCTGACCACCGCGTGCTCTGTCTGTAACTCTCCCTGGCGACTGATGCAGCTAACGGCCGCTGGTTGGCGACTGTCTTCAGGCGAAACGCCACCTCCAGATTTGCAGCAATCGTCAACATCAGATTTACGATTGTCTTCAAGCGGGTCGGTTCTGCGCCGAGGGAGCGCGCTCGCGACGGCGTCCGCCGCGCGCCCAGCCGCCTGGGCCAGGGCCGCGACGGCCGTCCAGAGGGAGGCTTGCGCAGCCTTTGCGGCGGCAGCGGCGCAGGCACACGCGGCGGCGGCGGCGGCTGCGTCGGGCGCAGCACTGGCGCCGACTGCGCGGAGGCTTGGGGCGTCAGCAGCGTCGGCGGCGAAGGCGGCGCGGGGCGCGGGCCGCCGGACACGGACGGCGCCAACTCGCCCGAGGGCGTCGGCTGCGTCCGCGGCCCTGGCCGGTGCGCGCGCGTGGGCCGCCGTAGCCACGTCGGCCCCCCAGACGGCGCTGGCGGCGGAGGCCGCGGCGGGGCAGCCATCGCCAGCGGCGCCAGCGGCGTTGGCGGCGCAGACGGCGGCGGACGCGCCCAAGGGAGAGGACGCCTCCGACGCGTTGGCAGCGCCAACCGCGTTGGCCGCGCTGGCGAGCCCAGGGGGGCGGCCGCCGGCCGCGGCAGCAGCGCCCAGGCGGCGCTGATTCGCAGCACGCCCTGGTCGGCGCCGCCGCGCCGCCGCAGTCTCCATCGCCCAGGGCCGAGCGCCAAACACGTGTGGGGGGAGCGCGCCGTCATGACTGCCAGGATTACCAGGGTTGCGACTGACGGTCGCCCTTGCACTCTGCACTGCCAGGCATCTGCTTGGGACCCCGCTACTTCCTCGGCTGAAGGCCGAGTTGTTACTCGTACTGTCGCCAGGAAACACGGGATTAATCGGCGAATCCGAAGTGGGATTGATCGGCATGCTGGGGACTGGATCTGCCTGAGACACTGGCTGCGCTGCACGGTAACGACCCAGGGGGCAGCTGAAGGCTGCACTTCCAGTGAAGGAATCCTCCAGATAGTCGTCAGTCGCCCTGGTCACCACGGCTGGAGCTGCCTCGAAATTCAGGTCCCCAGGTCCAGGAGCCGCCTTCGAAACTCTGGTCACCACGGCTGGAGCCGCCTCGAAATGCTGAGTTCCTGGTCCCCTGAGGCTGGTGCTGCTGCAGCTGGTTCGGCTCCTGTTGCTGCCGCTGCTGCCCTGCTGGTGCGTCTGCCCGCTGGGAGCCAGTTGGTGCAGCAGCGGCGCGGCCGCGGCGGCGCCAGCCGCGGCGGGCCCAAGCGCGGCAGCGCGGGCCACGGCGGCCGCGGCACGGCCGCGTGGCCCGCGGCCGCAGCGGCGGCCGCCTCCGCCACGGCCGCGGCGGCGGCGGCGGCGGCCGCCGCGGCGCTGGCGGCCGCAGGGGCGGCGGCGGCGGCACCGGCCGCCGAGCCCGCGGAGCGGGCCCCAGCGGCGCCCGCGGCACCTGCGGCGCCCGCGGAGCCAGCGGCCTCGCCGGCGGCGGCGGCGGCGCCAGCGCCGCGCCCGGCGCCAGCGGCGCCTGCGGCGCCAGCGGCGTCGGCGGCGCCCGCGGCGCCACAGGCGCGGCGGCGGCGCCCGCGGAGCCGACGGCGCCGCCGGCGCAGGGGCCGCCAGCGGCGCCGGCGGCGCCCGGCGGCCGCAGAGGCGGCCGCGGCGGCCGCCGCCGCGGCCGAGGCGGCGGCGCCGCGGCGGCGGCGGTCGCGGCGACCGCGGGGGCGGCCAGCGCCGGCGGCACAAGCCGCAGCAGAGGGCGGCCCGCGGCGGGCTGCGCAGCCAGGCAGCCAGCAGGGGGCGGCAGCCTCGGCGGCGGCCGGCGGGCCGCGCGGCCGCGCTGTCAGCAGGGGCCGCGGCGCGGCCGCGGCGGCGGCCTCGGCCGAGCAGCCGGCCGCCGCGGCGGGGGCGGCGCAGGCGGCAGCCAAGTGCAGCGGCAGGCCAGGCGGCGGCGCCGCGGCGGCCACGGCAGCCGCGCCGGCGGTGCCAGCTCGGCGAGCGGCCGCCGCCCGCCGCAGCTGCCGCCGGCAAGCCGTGCGCGCCGACGGCGACATCAAAGCGAGGCTTGCGACACAGAGACCCACGGCCGCGCGAGGGCTCACCGTGGGGATCGCGCGAGAGGAAGAAAGCCTGCTGCAGGCGCGCCCGCCTCGGGCCAGCCCCTCGGCAGCAGACAAGCACGAAGCCGCAGGGCGACGGTTTCGTACTTGAGCCAGAGGGGGCTACGGACTGGTGGGGATACGCGAAGCGTCAACAATCACTGTAACAGCTACAAGTCTGATAAAAGCAATTGAGAGGCAGCACCATCCACTCAGCCGCACAGTCTCGATGTGTAGGCTGTCAGTCCACCGACTGTCTCAATGGGACTGACCGTGTAGCACGCTCTCCTAGCCCATGTCTATACATCCTTCACGCGTCGCACGGCCGAATCAAGAGCTCCACCGAAGACTTCATCGGGACCGACCGCATAGCGTCTTGAATCATTGAATCATTCATGTTTCGTCGCAGATTGTGTCGGTGCCGTGCTCGCTGGAATCGTTGCTGGAATTGTTTCCGGCGTCGTTCCCAGATACATCTATATCGCCGGGTTGTTGTATGATGTCGTTGTCGGTATACCAGTGACGGCGACGTGTTACCCTAATTATCATCCGTAGCATTTGTCGTTGATTTCTCTGTAAGCGGTTTTCCAAAGCTGTCGTTAATGTCCTAGCTTCATACCCGTACAGTATTGTAGGTGTCACACATCCATGAAAGAGTCGCAGTCTGTCGTCCAACGACAAATATTTCCCCAACAATTCGTGCTTCAGCGAAGATTTTTCCAAGCGGTGGTCACCAGGTTGTCGGGTTCATTGCCGTAAGGGGCCGAAAACTGAACCTTGCGCCCAAGATATTTGCAGGATCTGAAAGGCGGTAAAGCCTCTATTACCGTCCCATTCGCATGCACCTGCTGTGGTGATCGGCATCGACAAGAATGTCCATGACCGTTGTGCGAGACCTTGGTCTTGTCAGGATGCAAGGCGAGTCCGATGCTCTTTTCTTCTGCGCTGAGGTCTGCAAGCATTGCTCCCATATCAGATGAAGACGTTGCAACGAGGAGTAAGTCATCGGCAAAGCGAAAATTGTTCAGCCGGTTATGGTCGCCAGGCTGGAGTCGTACACCTATGTTGAGGTGATTCCAAGTTGGTTAGTTTGCGCCTCATTGACTCTGTGACACACTTGAACAACAAAGAAGGGCGTGGATCGCCTTGCGTTACTCCCCTTTGTATGCTGAATGGTTTGCTTGTCTTCTCAGTCTTCACAGGCCCCGACTGATCCTGATACAGCTTGTCAAGCAGATTACCGTAGCTGTTTGGAACAAAGTTTGGCAAAGCCCTCACATGTTTCACCCTTTTCGTGGCCTCGTAGGGAGCTGCACCCACGGCCTCAGTGGGACCGATCGCCGAGCGTCCCCGCCCATTGCGGCAAACCCCAACACACGTGTCGTGGCCCATGGGGAGCCCCACCGAAGGCATCAGTGGGACCGACCAGATAGCGTCCCCCAGCCAGTTTCGGCACCACCCTTCCACGAGTCAAGGCCCCATCGAAAACTCCACCGAAGACCTCGAATGGGCGGACCGCATAGCGTATCCAAGCCCGTGTCGGCACACCCCTCACACTTTCCGTGGCCCCATAGGGAGATTCACCCATGGCCTTACTGGGACCGACCACATGACGTCCCCCCGCCCGTTTCGGCACACCCCTCACACGCTCACTGGCCACATGGGGAGCTTACCGTCTCAGTGGGCGCCGACGTATGGCGGCGCCACGCCATTGTGGTGCACCCCTCACACGACTAGTGGCCCCTGATGGAGATCCACCTGCGGCCCCAGTGGCAGGTTCTACACAGCGGCACCGCTCACTTGGGCACACCCCTCACACGATTCAGGGCCCCATAAGGAGCTCCACCTACGGCCCCAGTGGGAGTGTCCGCTTGGCGGCGCCACCAAGTTCGGCACGCCACTCACGAGGACCGCGACCCCATAGGGAACTCCACCTACGGCCCCAGTGGTGAAATGGTGAACGCGTACGTCACGTCCGCCCGTTTGGGCACACCTCTCACGCGAGCCCCGCCTGCGGCCGACATTGGAAAGTTCGCGTGGCTTCCCCCACGCATCTCGGCGTACCTCTTGCACGTCTCGCGTCCCAGTTGGAAAGTTGAATGCGTTCCCCCACCCACTGCGGCACAGCCCTCACATGGGCCGCCCAGCGAGGAGTCCAGCACCAACGTCACATGAACCTGCTCAGGGTTGGGTACATCCCCAGATGCTGGGCTTCTTCTTCGATTCGAAAAGGAGGAAGACGCCGACGACGGCGACGACGACGACGACCACCACCACCACCACGACGACGACGACGACGATGACGACGACCACGACGACCACCACCACCACCACCACGACAACGACGACGACGACGACGTCGACGACGACGTGCGCGCGGCCGTCCCTCCTGCCCGCGCGCACGGCGGCGCCAAACAGGGCCGCGAAGAGGACCCGCCCGAGCTGCGCGGGCATGGCAGCAGCTGGCCGCCGCGCAGGGGGCTCGGCGCGCCGCGAACGCCGCCGTCGGTCGATCGATCGAGGCTCGACCGATCGAGGCTCCTTTCACGAGCAGCAAACTTATCCGTATCCGCGCGGTCCCGCGGATGCGCGGTCGCAAAAATGCGCCCCGCGCGGGACATCCGCGAGAAAATGCCGCGTATCCGCAAGGTCGCGGCCCAGGGGCCCAGCCCGCGAGGCCGCGGATACGGAGACGTTTCTCGCCCACGGTCCTCTTTGTTTTTCGAACACGATATTGGGGAGAAAACAAAAAAAAGTAAGAAACCGCCAAGAACGTGTGCGCAACGTCCCTGGCAGCGTTGCCGATACTCGGCCCGTGAAAACGGCACCCGGGTCTGGGCAACGGGGACAAAAACCTGGAGCGGAAACCCTAAATTCTTAATCGTATACTTATCAAATCCTAAGTACTGTAAAAGCGGCCCGTATGCAACCCCGCTCCATCTACTGCAAAAAATAGCATTTCCTGAGCATGCGTGCAGCATCTCCAATTTTTTACAGCACAAAGTGCCCAGTCCCCGTCGCGACCCCCCTCCATCTACTGCAAAAAAAACTATAATTTCCTGCGCATGCGTGCAGAATCTCCTATTTTTTTACAGCACAAAGTGCGCCCCTCTTATGTAAACCCGTTCCATCAACTGCACAAAATAGCACTTCCTGCGCACGCGTGCAGAATCTCCTGAATTTTACCATACAAAGTACCTTCCGTTGCGACCCGATCCACCGATTCCACCGACTAGCGTTTCCTGCGCATGCGTACAGAACCTCTTCCGCCCGACCCGACTCGTCCCGCCCGTTACAGCACTCGCGTGCCAACTGGAGCGCACATCCGTTGTCGCCGTCGTCGTCGTCGTCGTCGTCGACGCTGTATTCGACGCGGTTCTCACGAGGGGAGGGATGATCTTTATGGTGGGGTGGCGTGCGGGTGGGAATGACGGCCACCGCAGGTGGGTTCGCGGTCACGTTGTACTCGTGGCCACGCCTAGTAGACCTTAAACCCTGCACCCTGAACACTAAACCCTAAATTCTTAATCCTATAATGATTAAATCCTAATTACTGTAAAAGCGGCCCGTATGCAACCCCGCTCCATCTACCGCAAAACAAAACACATGTCCTGAGCATGCGTGCAGAATCTCCTATTTGTTACAGCACAAAGTGCCCAGCCCCCGTCGCGACCCGGGTCCATCTACTGCAAAAAAAATGTTCTGCGCATGCGTGCAGAATCTCTATTTCCCAACCATCCTGTGGTGTTGGGTCCTCGTTTTGAAGAGACGGTGCCCCGCGTTCCCCTCCTTCCTCTCCTCCTCCCTCCTCCCCCTCCTTGCCTCTGCTCTCGGCACACCTCTCACGCGTTTCGTAACCCCATAGGGAGCTCCACCGAAGGCCCCAGTGGGGGTGTCCACATGCGGTTCCCCCACCCAGGGCAGCGTTTCGTGGCCCCATAGGGAGCTCCACCGAAGGCCCCAGTGGGGGTGTCCACATGCGGTTCCCCCACCCAGGGCAGCGTTTCGTAGCCCCAGGGAGCTCCACCGAAGGCCCCAGTGGGGGTGTCCACATGCGGTTCCCCCACCCAGGGCAGCGTTTCGTAGCCCCATAGGGAGCTCCACCGAAGGCCCCAGTGGGGGTGTCCACATGCGGTTCCCCCACCCAGGGCAGCGTTTCGTGGCCCCATAGGGAGCTCCACCGAAGGCCCCAGTGGGGGTGTCCACATGCGTTCCCCCACCCAGGGCAGCGTTTCGTAGCCCCAGAGGGAGCTCCACCGAAGGCCCCAGTGGGGGTGTCCACATGCGGTTCCCCCACCCAGGGCAGCGTTTCGTAGCCCCAGAGGGAGCTCCACCGAAGGCCCCAGTGGGGGTGTCCACATGCGGTTCCCCCACCCAGGGCAGCGTTTCGTAGCCCCATAGGGAGCTCCACCGAAGGCCCCAGTGGGGGTGTCCACATGCGGTTCCCCCACCCAGGGCAGCGTTTCGTGGCCCCATAGGGAGCTCCACCGAAGGCCCCAGTGGGGGTGTCCACATGCGGTTCCCCCACCCAGGGCAGCGTTTCGTAGCCCCAGAGGGAGCTCCACCGAAGGCCCCAGTGGGGGTGTCCACATGCGGTTCCCCCACCCAGGGCAGCGTTTCGTAGCCCCAGAGGGAGCTCCACCGAAGGCCCCAGTGGGGGTGTCCACATGCGGTTCCCCCACCCAGGGCAGCGCTTCGTAGCCCCAGAGGGAGCTCCACCGAAGGCCCCAGTGGGGGTGTCCGCATGCGGTTCCCCCACCCAGGGCAGCGTTTCGTAGCCCCATAGGGAGCTCCACCGAAGGCCCCAGTGGGGGTGTCCACATGCGGTTCCCCCACCCAGGGCAGCGTTTCGTAGCCCCATAGGGAGCTCCACCGAAGGCCCCAGTGGGGGTGTCCACATGCGGTTCCCCCACCCAGGGCAGCGTTTCGTGGCCCCATAGGGAGCTCCACCGAAGGCCCCAGTGGGGGTGTCCACATGCGGTTCCCCCACCCAGGGCAGCGTTTCGTAGCCCCAGAGGGAGCTCCACCGAAGGCCCCAGTGGGGGTGTCCACATGCGGTTCCCCCACCCAGGGCAGCGTTTCGTAGCCCCATAGGGAGCTCCACCGTAGGCCCCAGTGGGGCTGCCCTCATGCGGTTCCCCCACCCAGGGCAGCGTTTCGTAGCCCCAGAGGGAGCTCCACCGTAGGCCCCAGTGGGGGTGCCCGCATGCGGTTCCCCCACCCAGGGCAGCGTTTCGTGGCCCCACAGGAAGCTCCACCGAAGGCCCCAGTGGGGCTGCCTGCATGCGGTTCCCCCACCCAGGGCAGCGTTTCATAGCCCCATAGGGAGCTCCACCGAAGGCCCCAGTGGGGGTGTTCGCATGCGTCTCCACTACCCAGAGGTAGCGCCGCCGAAAACGATATTCACACTTGCGGTATTCACAGTTGCATATGGTTGGGTCCTTCGCCAGGCTAGTTTTTTACAGCACAAAGTGCGCGGCCCCCGTTGCAACCGGTTTATGTAAACCGGCTCCATCTACTGCAAAAAAAACATGTTCTGCAAATGCGTGCAGAATCTGCTGAGCATGCGTGGAGAATCTTTTGTTTTTTACCATACAAAATGCGACCCCCTTATGTAAACCAACTCCATCTCCTGCACACACTCGCGCTTCCTGCGCATGCGTGCAGAATCTTTAGCTCGGTAGAGCACTCGCGTGCCAACTGGATCGCACATCCGTCGTCGCCGTCGTCGTCGTCGTCGTCGACGCTGTACTCGCTCTGGTTCTAACGTGGGGAGAGATGATATTCATGTTGGGGTGGCTTGCGGGTGGGAGTGACGGCCACCGCAGGTGGGTTCGCGGTCAAGGTGTAATCGTGGCCAAGCCTAGTAGACCCTAAACCCTAAACCCTAAACTCGGGCCCCAGAAATCGGTCGATCGCTCGAGGCTCGGCACCAAAGGATTTGCAGAGCGCTGCGAGCACTTTCCCCGTTCTCGAAATCGACAGTGCCTGTCCGTGTTGGGCGCCGTGCTTGCTGCGTTCCGAATCCGGGATCGCTCGTGGCCCACCTGATCGTTTCTTTCCGTTTTCAAACATGTCGCCTACCTGGACACAAGAACAATGTGCGTTTGGCGATCAACGTTGTGCGATATGTGTGGGCAAGATACGTGATGCGATCTATGTGGTGTACTCGATGGTGCGCGGTCTAGTTTACGCACAATGTAAGGTACGCTATATGTGGTGCCAACGATGTAGAGCTAAATACGTGGTGACACATACATAAGGTACCATAAATACTGTGCAAATGACGTGGTACAACCGACATCGTGCATTGCATGTGGACCAGCAAGCGCGTTGCAATATATGAACCAGGGTCGACGGCCCACGGGCCCCCCCCCCCCGGATGGTATGGTCCCAGGATTCCTCGGGCCCCCCCCCCCTCCCCCCCAGATGGTATGGTCCCAGAGACGACGGCGACGACGACGACGACGACGACGACGACGACGACGACGACGACGACGACGACGGCGACGACGGCGACGACGGCGACGACGACGACGACGACGACGACGACCACGACGACGACAACGATGGCTGCGGCGGCGACGACGCCGGCGGCGGCGGCGACGACGACGATGACGACGATGACGACGGCGACGACGACGATGACGACGACGACGACGACGACGATGACGACGACGATGACGACGACGACGACGACGACGACGACGACGACGAGGACGACGAGGACGACGAGAACAACAAGGACGACGAGGACGACGACGACGACGACGACGACGACGACGACGACGACGACGACGACGACCTCTGAACCCCCACCACAGCACCACACCACATCCACAGGGGGGGGGGAGGGGGGCACCGCAGTGCAACACCACGCCATGCCCACATCTGAACCACCACAGCACCACACCACATCCACAGGGGGGGGGGGGGAACCGCAGCGCAGCACCACGCCACGCCCACAGGGGGGGGAGGGGGGGACCATCGCGCGGGGGGGGGGCCCAATGGCATCAGCATTGGAGGGGGGGCCCAAACCCTGGACCATATATGTGGTGCACTCTACGGTGCGCAATAGATGTTGTGCACTTTATGCTGTGCAGCAGAAGCGGTGCGATATACGTGGTGCAAGCTCTGTGGAGCAATATATTTAGTACAGCATATGTGACACCATAAAAAAAACATGTACACATATATATACATATATATATATATATGTATATGTATATGTATATGTATATATATGGGGTGCGACCCACGCTGCGTAATCTATGTGGCTCGAAATGTGTGGTGCAATCCACGTAGTGAAATGTGTGTTGCAATCTGGATAGAGCAATGTGTTTGGTAGAATATGGGTGTTGCAATCCACGTTGTGCAACTTATTTGGTTCAATCGATGTAGTGCAATCTACGTGGTGCGGCATAAGTGGTGCAATCGACCTGGAGCAACAAATGTGAAAACATACGTGCGGCAATAGACATTGTGCAATATACGTTGTGAAATCTGCGTGCCATCTACGTTGTGAAATCTATGTGGGGCAACGTGCGTGGTGCAATGTGTGATGTGATTTACGTCGTTCAATACATATAAGCAGATACGTGGTGCAAAAATGCGGTGCACTCTACGTTGCGCAATAGAAGTGGAGCGATCTATGTGGTGCAATGTATGATGCTGTGCCAAATACAAAATGCAACGTATGTGAACCAGCCGAGATTGTCTGATTTATGCAGTGTCATCTATGCGGTAAATATCACTTGTGGAACCCGCGATTGTCAACTCTACTCTCCGCGCGATCGTCCCACCCACCCACCCGCAAATACGTTTGCTAAACCCACGCGGCGGGGATTGCGATGAGTGTTTGGCGTTGGCTGGTGCATCTACGCGGCCGCGATAGCCCGCGCACGCTCGCGCGCGCAGTGGCCAGCTGGTTTGGCGCCACCGACGCGGCCGCGGTGGCGCCAACCGCTTGGCACTTCCCAGCGGGCATACCAGTGCGAGTCGGCCACTTGGGCGGGCGCGGTACTGTGGCAACGTCCACAACGGTACACACAATGATGATAGTAGCGAAGCTGGTGACGATGATGACAACGACGACGGCACGGCCAGTGACGGGACCGATGCTGATCACGCCGACGACGATGACGGCGACCTCGCGTCGGTGAATAGGTTTTGAAGGAGTTCGACATGCGTGCGCGGCCGAGGAGCGGGTGGCCCGCATGGTATTAATTGACACGGCTCGTCCCCCCCAGCACGCGCGCAACGGCGCGTTCGAATGATTTCGACATGCGGAGCGAGAGGCCCGTTTGGCAGAATTGAATGAACCATTTGAATAACCGATGGTTTCCCCACGAATTCGCAAGACCGCGAGGCCAGTCTTTTTGGAGGAAAACTGGCATTGCAAAACAATGTGTTGTCATATGTGTTCGAAATACTCGATGTTGAAATCCACATGAAGTCTAAGGTGATTGAAAGATTCCGGTATGCGCGCGCGACGACGCGAACGTGTGCACTGTCACATTTGTTGTAAGTGATTATTGTGACAGCACACGAGCGCAAGGGCGTTCGAACGATTTCGACATGCGCGCGCGGAGAGGCCCATTCGGTAGCACGTTATGACAATGTTGACAAACTGATGGTCTCCCCCAGGATTCGCAAGAGCGCGAGCGCAAGCTTGTTTTGAAAATACTCGTTGCGAAACCATGTGTCATACATATTTCGGGACACTAATCTTGAAATCCTTACGACATCTGGGGATTTTGAAGGATTCGGGATGCGCGCGCGACGACGCGTGTGCGCACGTCGTCCCATCTGTCGCAAGAAACTCTTGAAAACTGATGATTGTCGACAAACGAGTGTGCGCGCACAGCATGCTTTCAGAGAGGATGAAGGAGGGGCATTACCGGCCTGGCTGGGATGACATGAACTCACAGTCAGGATGGACGATGGGTCAAGATCATCTGCAAACTGCAGGACGAAAAGGTGACCCGTCAGGTCCCGGAGTGAGGGCAGATCCTACTACTCTTCTAGAAAAGAGAACCGATGTGGTGCAACATGTGTTGTACAATCTATGCTGTGCAGTCTACGTGGTCCAACATGGCCGCCAGACTTGTGTTGCTCCCATCGTGCTTAAGGACCACAGCCCAGAAATGATTCTCAGCACCGGGAAAGGTGTCGAAAGAGTGCCGCAACAGTGTCGAAACAGTGTCGGACGAGTGCCTCCCAGGGCCCGACGCGTGAAAAACGCTCGAGTTTCGGTACTTTCTTGGTGCTCGAAATTCTTTCTGGTGGTCAAGGCTAAAGTCAGATGGAACATGAGAAAGCCAGACCGAAGACACGGCCCAGACGACGTGTGTCGGCGACGTGGCGGCGACGGGACGGCGACGGCGGACACACAGCCGCCAGACCGAAGACACGGCCCCGTTCCTTGGAGCACTAGTGGGAAACCCCAAGCGCAAGCACTGTCTGGGGAATTTCTTTTTCATATACGTGACTAGTTCTCACAATGCCACCCGCCTGACGTTCACATTCCAAGGTGTCAGTTGTAGAGCGTGCTGGTCGAGTCAGAAGCGAAAAAATGGAAAACATTAGGAAAAAGCTGGTGACCCCCCCCCCAAAAAAAACGCCCCCAGCGTTTCCCACAACAACTGAGGGCTGGACCGATCAATCCTCCTTGGTCGACCGATGGATCGGGCCGAGGCTCAAGGGCAATCGAGCGAGGCTCAATGGCGATCGATCGATCGATCGGGTCGAGGTCTGCTGAATGGGTCCCTCGAGGGCGATCCATCGAGGCTCGAGGGCGATCGATCAATCGATCGGGTCGACGTTTGATGGATCAATCGGGTCGATTGATCGGGTCGATACTTTTCACGGCGCGCCCGAGGGGGAGACAGAGGGAACGAGCCGTCTCATCAGAAGCCGAGAAATTCTCTGAGAGGCCACCGGGGGGCTTCTCGGAAGGCAGGAGAGCTCCTGAGAAGGCCCGCCGCCTTCTGAGAAGCCCTGACCCCTCAAGGACCGTCAGCGTGTGGTCTTCGGGTCATACCTCGGGTCTTCGGTGGCAGTTCGGGACAGTCTGGGCACCCATGGACACCGTTCGCCGAGGCGCAGCCGCTGGAACGCATCCCGAGCCTGGAAATCCGCCGAGAGCCTACAAACACGCGCGAAAACCTCAAACCTCGAAGCCAAAGCTCCCAAATTCATACATATATATATATATATATACATACATACATACATACATACATACATACATACATACATACATACATACATACATACATACATACACACATACATTACATACATACATTACATACATACATTACATACATACATACATACATACATACATACATACATACATACATACATACATACATACATACATACATACATACATACATACATACATACATACATACATACATACATACATACATACATACATACATATGCATACATACATACATACATACATACATACATACATACATACAACATACATACATACATACATACATACATACATACATACATACATACATACATACATACATACATACATATATATATATGGGCTTGGGCCCCCCCCCCCCAATGCTGATGCCATTGGGCCCCCCCCCCCCCCCCGCGCGATGGTCCCCCCCGCCCCCCCCTGTGGGCGTGGCGTGGTGCTGCGCTGCGGTGCCCCCCCCCCCCCCCTGTGGATGTGGTGTGGTGCTGTGGTGGTTCAGAGGTGGGCGTGGCGTGGTGCTGCGCTGCGGTGCCCCCCTCCCCCCCCCTGTGGATGTGGTGTGGTGCTGTGGTGGTTCAGAGGTCGTCGTCGTCGTCGTCGTCGTCGTCCTCGTCGTCCTCGTCATCCTCGTCGTCGTCGTCGTCGTCGTCGTCGTCGCCGTCGTCATCGTCATCGTCATCGTCGTCGTCGCCGCCGCCGCTGGCGTCGTCGCCGCCGCAGCCGTCGTCGTCGTCGTCGTGGTCGTCGTCGTCGTCGCCGTCGTCGTAGTCGTCGCCGTCGTCGTCGTCGTCGTCGTCGACGTCGTCCTCTGGGACCATACCATCTGGGGAGGGGGGGGGGCCGAGGAATCCTGGGACCATACCATCTGGGGGGGGGGGGCGGGGGGGGGCCCGTGGGCCCGGAGCCCGGGACCATATTTTCAATGCGGGCTTCCCAGAATCCTGCGGCCCGGCGAGGGCCCCCAGGAGACAAAAACGACCAGGAAACTTTTCAGGACATGTCCCTCGGCCGCCGCCGACAAGGGGCCTCGCCGCGGCGAATCCAGCCGTGGCGACGAGGTAAGAGTACAGTAGGAGATCGAACCCTGGGACCCCAGAACATCAATTGAATTTTGGTGAGAACGTCACGCTTTCCATAGCAAAACCATCGAAACCCAAGAAACCCAACGCACCCTGGAGGCAAGAAGGGTGTTTCTTGGCATGCGTTTCCTCTGCAGGGGTATTGGTAGTCTTTCCTCCTCTGAGGCTCCTGCGCGAGCTCTACCCCGAGGGTTTCGCCGCGGGGGAGGGGCGCCGCGGCCGCAGGCGGCGGCCTCAGCCTGCACGAGGCGTCGACTGACCGTAAGGGGAACCCTTCGCCGGGGTGACCACCGGCCCGCCTGGAAAAAGCGCTTCCTCCCTCGGCGCGCCGTCGAAGAGGGGCCTCGCCATGAGGCGTCACCCCGCCGCCGCCGAGGCGCGGCGGCGGCGCCAGGTTCAGCGGGATTCCCCTCCTCCTCCTCGATCCCCTCCTCCTCCTCCTCCTCCTCCTCCTCCTCCTCCTCCTCCTCCTCCTCCCTCCTCCTCCTCCTCCTCTCCTCCTCCTCCTCCTCCTCCTCTCCTCCTCCTCCTCCTCTCCTCCTCCTCCTCCCCATACTCTCCTCCTCTCTCCTCCTCCTCCTCCTCCTCCTCCTCCTCCTCCTCCTCCTCCTCCTCCTCCTCCTCTCCTCTCCTCCTCCTCCTCCCCATACTCATCCGCCTCCTCCTCATCATCCTCCTCCTCCCCCTGCTCCTCCTCCTCCGCCTCCTCCTCCCCGTCCTCCCCGTCGTCGTGTTCTTCTTTCGTCATCGTAAGTATCCTCCTCCCACGCGTCCTGAGTGAACTGGAACTGAACTGGGGCGGAAACTCATGTCCTTCTCCCCTCCCTGCGGTGCTGGCTGACGGCCGCTTGGCAGTCAGCGGGTGCTCACGAGGAAGGGGGAGTTGAGAGTGGAGGGGGAGGGGACGGAACGGAAGGAGTTGATGGGGGTCCAAGACTGCTCAAGATGCGCCCAAAAGCTCAAGAGGCCCCCAAGAAGGCTCAAAGAGCGGCCAAGGAGGGGGGAAACCGAGCTGGCCGTGGGCTGGCCGTGGCAGGCTTGTCCTGCGGGACTGCCACCAAAGCCCCCAACATGCTGCAAAGAGGCCCTAAGAGGCCCCCAGAGGCCCCCAAGACGCCTCCGAGAGTCCCAAGAGGCCTCCCAGGATCACCCTGCAGACCACCAGAGGCCTCCCAAACACGGACCTAAACGACTCCCGAGAGGCCCTCAAGAGGCCTCAGAGAAGCTCACGATGCGCTGCTCCGCTGGCGCGGTGGCGGGGTTTACCGCAGGCGGCGAAATACTGATATCGAAAAGGAATGCTGGCCAGCGTGGACCCCAAACAGGAAATCGTTGCCATGTGGATGTGCAAGCTACGTGGTGCAAGCTACTATGTGGTGCAATATACGTGGTGCATTATGTGTGGTGCGAAAGGTGGTGTGCAAGCCAGGAGGCGCAAGCTGTACCGTGTAAGCTACGTGGTGTGAGTTCTGCAGCGCAGTCTACGCGGTGCGCGCTATGCGGTGCAACCTATCTGGCGCAAGATATGTGCTGCAAGCTTCTCGGGCGGCCACGGAGCTGACCAACCCTCTTCCTGAACGAAACCAATTCGAAAAAAAATGAAAGCACTGTCTGAGGGCCACCGTCAAATCTGCAGTGGGCAGTTGCGGTGCTTTGCGATGAACCTGCAAGTCTGGCGGGACGCATGGCAGCCTCCATAGGCATTCGCGGGGGAGCAGGCGGGAGGGCGAACGAGGGAACAATGAGGGCGATGAGATGGCGGGCAATTTCCCTCCTCATCGTCCTACTCGTCCTGCTCCTGATCCGCATCCTGTTCCTCCTTTTCTTCCTCCTCCTCCTCCTCCTCGATCCCCTGTTAGTCCGCTTGTATCCACATCCGCCTCCTCCTCATCATCCGTTACCTCCCCCTCCCCCTCCTCCTCCTCCTCCTCCTCCTCCTCCTCCTCCTCCTCCTCCTCATCCTCCTCCTCCTCCTCCTAGTCCTTCCCGTCGTCGTGCCCCTCCTTCTTCTCCTCCGACCACTCCTCTATTTACTCTTCGTCATCGTCAATATTCTCCGTCCCTTCCTCCTGAATGAACTGTAACTGGCATGGGGCGCAAAATCCCGTTCTGATTTCCTTTACTGTGGTGGTTGTAAGCGGCCGCTTGGCGGTCAACGGGTGCTCGCGAGGACAGGGGAGAGTAGGGCGGGGGAGTTGAGGGGGAAGGGGGAGGGAACGAAAAGGCGGGAGTTGATGGGGTAGAGGGGGAGGGGAGAGAGGGGAGGGACAAGCTAGGTGCACTCGCGTCACATCTGGCATCCTATCCCTCCCACCCATCCCTTTGCATTGCGCTGATGGTGCTTGTATCCGCCAACGGGTGTCATGGCGGACCTGAAACTCCCGAAGGACCCCGTTGTACGATGCGCAATCTGCAACGGGGGAGATGTGCACATTGGAGGAAGAGGTGGCGGGAGGAGCAGGAGGCACAACTCTTTCAGGAGCTCACAGAGGACGTACGCGCCCAACCACGTACAAGAATACGGCCCCCCCGTCCGCGAGACCAGCCTCGTGCTACGAACGCTCGCGCAACGCGTACTTTCGAAAACAGCGTGGATGAAATGTACGTGTACGTCCTTCATTCGCTCCTGTTTCTTGCGACATCGAACACGGTACCATTGCGACAAGGCACCATTATTGAGAAATCGAAAACGGTACGACTGCGAAAAAAAACATACGAATGACCAACGCTTGCAACTCCAGTGCGCAATCCAATTTATATACACATCCATGATACAAATAAGAAGAGATAGAGAGAGAGAGGGCGGGCACTTTCAAGAGAGGGGCGGACGGGAGAGGGGCGAGGGGGATCCCGACAAGCCAGGTGCGCTCACGCCACAACCGACACCCCCATACCCCGTCCTGGAACGGAGCCGGGGCGAGGAGAAAATCGGGCGAGGACGAATCGAGAATCTCTGAGATTCCGCGGCCCTGAGGGACGTCGCGGGCGCCGCGGCCTGCTCAGAGCGGTGCCGGACGCTCTGCGAGCGCTCCCGAGCGCTCTGCCACGGAAGCATCCCCGCCCTGGCCCCGCCCGGATCCCGCTCGTCCCCTCCGGTCTGCGACGCTTCTCTGCTCCGACGGCGGGTGCGCCAGCAAGCCTGGATCCCGAGCAAGGACCCCATCGCGCGAGGTGCGCTCGGAAGCGACGGGGGAGGCGATGGGGAGGAGGAGGAGGAGGAGGAGGAGGAGGAGGAGGAGGAGGAGGAGGAGGAGGAGGAGGAGGAGGGCAGGGGGGAGGGGGGAGGGGGGGGAGGGGGGGGGGGGGGACCGAGAGCCGCCCTGCTCTCCGAGGCCCGCCTCGTGCGGCTCCGGGCTGCCGGAAGCGGCAGCGGGAGGCGCTGCGATACGTCGGAGGATCTCGAGCCCACGCGGCTGCAAGCGCGCCGCGGCGATGACGGGGAACGCCGAGGGTGGGAAGCGCCGAAGCAGAATCGGCGATGCGTCGCCGACAGGTCCGCGACGGGCCCCGAGAGCGAAGCCGCGCGCTCCTTGGCGGGGTGAGCCATCGGGCTCCCCGTCGGCGATTCGGTGGGCGCGTGGGGGTCGGGCAACCCGACAGACCCGCCCCAAGCCCATCTATAGAGGAGCAGAAAACAGGATAAACGTACCTTCTCTGAGGTCCACGCGGATTGATCGAATCGGCGACGATGCATCCCCCTCACCGGGCGCCGGAGGCGCTGTCAGGACCAGCGCCGATGCAGGAAATCTGCGCGGGGCTCCCAGCAAGTATGGTTGTGCCGTTTTATCTTCCTCGACCATCGGGCCCCTTATCGGCAATCAGTGAGCCATTGGGGATCGATGCACACACACACACGAGCATGTCTAGGTGGCGACATCCGAACCCTACCCCACCAGGCATCGGTTCTCCTGAATCGATGGAAGGCAGGGGTAAGGTTCGGACTTCGCAACGTGCTCACCGAAGTCCGAACCATACCCCGACCGCACATCAAGCTGCCCGCAAGCTTGATCGGCGAAGGTAATCAGGATTCTAAGAGTTCGCCGCCGAGTACGGTGAGGGCGTTGGATAAGGAACCAATGGATGAGGAATGCGGGGTCTGGACTCCAGTGGAACTCCGACTGAGACTTGGCCATGGGCACCACCGCCGCCCTCGTCAGATAAGGAATCCCCCAGGGGCTGAAGCATCCTGGGTACACTCGGTAACGAACGCCCCGGCCGGATCCCCTGAGATCCGACGCGGCGGAGAAAAGAACTGCAACATCGTAAAGAATCAAGCCGGAAGCCCTGGACCCAATTTCTCTGCGCCATGGTTCAAACCGTATCGATATGTAAGAGCCCCGCGGCCCGACACCAGGCGAAAACGCCCAACTCGGAAAACTCGGCGCCGGGATCTCAAGGCCACCCCCTTTTGAGGAGGGCAACGTGAGACAACGGCCGCGAGACAACGGTGGCCAAATCGGCTCAAAATCGGTCACTGGACCCCTCCCGGGGTCCAAACGCACCGATTTTTCGCGTTGCGTCCAGCCGTGGCGACGAGGAGGCCCCTCGGAGGCGAAAAAGGCAAAAACGTCACCCTTGTCTCACCCTGCCCTCCTATGACCCCTTCCGAGGTCTGGACCCATTCCCCGGGACCGGCTTCGCATCCCGAATCACTTCTTGGCGGCCCCTGGGGCCCTGCAAGGGTCCACACGGGGCCGAGAATAAAGGAAACCGGCCCCGGGACTCGCCGCCACAAAGTGAGGTCGCCAGGACGCTCGACGACGCTATTTAGGGTCGCCAGGACGCTCGACGACGCTATTGAGGGTCGCCAGGGGCGCTGGCCGACGCTATGTAGGGTAGCCAGGGGCGCTGGCCGACGCTATTTAGGGTCGCCAGGGCGCTCGCCGACGCTATTTTGGGTCGCCAGGGCGATCGCCAACGCTCTTTAGGGTCGCCAGGAGCGCTCGCCGACGCTATTGAGGGTCGCCGCCGTCGTGATTTCCCGTTCGCAACGCGAGGGAGTCTGGGTTCCACGCTGCCCCCGAAGGCTGCGCAGCCCGCCGGGGCCTGCGCGAGGCCAGCGGCGGCCCCGCCGGCACGAGGGGCGCGCGCGCCCCGGACTGGGCGGGGCCCCGCCGACGGCCCACGCGGCCAGGCTCTCGCGCGCCGCGAACGGCGAAGCGCGTGAAGAGTGTGCCGAATTGGTGCGGGGCCGACATGCGGGGGCTGCTCCTGGGGCCTGAAGTAGAGCCCCCTTTCATGGGGCCACAAGACGTGGGATGGATGTGCCGAAATGGGGCGGGGACGCCATGCGGGCGCTGCTATTGGGGCCTTCGGCGAAGCGAAACGTGCGAGGGGCGAGCGGCAATGATGACGATGATAATAACGATGCGCAGGAACGGAGCAGGGATGCGTGGACGGAGGACGAGGATCAAGAGTAGGAAAAGAAAGAGGAGGTGGAGGACGAGAAGGAGGCGGAAGGGGAACTGCGAGCATCGCGATGCAGGTAAAATGAAGGAGGGGGCCAGCAAAAGAACAAATACCAAGGATGGAAATTAACCTAAAGGAGGGGGGTAAAGGAGGAGCAGGGCGGAGCTCCCTATGGGGCCACGAAACGTGTGAGAGGTGTGCCAGAATACGGCGGCGGCGGCATGCGGACTGCGCCACTGGGACCTGAGGTGGAGCTCCCTATGGGGCCACGAAACGTGTAACGGGCGTGCCAACCTGGGGCGGCGCCGGCAAGCGGACTGCGCCATTGGGACCTGAGATGGGGCTCCCTATGGGGCCACGGAACACGTGAAGGGGTGCCAGAATGGGGCGGCGCCACCATGCGGACTGCGCCGCTGGGACCTCCGGTGGAACTCCCTATGGTGTCACGAAACGTGCGAGAGGCGTGCCAAAATAGGGCAGCGCCGCCATGCGGACTGCGACATTGGGACCTCAGGTGGAGCTCCCTATAGGGCCACGAAGCGTGTGAGGGGCGTGCCAACATGGGGCGGCGCCGCCACGCAGAGTGTGCCACTGGGACCTCGGGTGGAATTCCCTATGGAGTGCAAGTAGCTGTTCACTTGTAGCTCTGGTAGCACACCAATCTCAGACGTCTCGATATAGGCGACTGTGTCTGATGATTTCCCTTTGAGCGGTGTGCTCCCCAGCTCCATGACTCACCTATAAATCGACTAAAGAATCAAAATAATTATTTGGCTGCAGCTCTGGTAGCAGACCGATCTCAGGCGTCTAGATACTTTGGACTGAGTGCACCTGAGCTCCGCAGCTGGCCTACATCCGGAATTAAATTACGGAAACGCACATCATCTCTCGTATAATATTTACAAGACGAATACTTGTTCAGTCGCGGCCATGGTTGCAGGCCGAATGAAGACGTCTCGAGACCGTAGGCGAATGTGCATGATGACTTTCTTTTTCGAAGCATGCTTCTCAGCTCCATAGCCAGCCTACAGCTCGAAAAAAGTGAAGAAAAACGAACGTCATCTCTTTAGACATTAGCAGAGGTTGAAGAGTTGTTTTTGGTCCCACTCTGGTAGCAGACCGATCTCAAGCATCTAGATACTGTAGACTAGCGCCCCTGATGATTGCCTTTCGATTGCTGTGCCAAACAGCTCTGTAGCTCATCTACAGCTCGAGCTAAGAAAATCGTCAGCACCTGCCTAGATGACACTCGACACTAAATCTCGCCTGAGTGTATTTTGATGATAATATCCACCCGATCGACCTGAGATTAAGATGGCGAGCGGGAATAAGATCGCATATGAGAAGAACAAATATCAGACTTCTAACGAAATGTCAATGTTCGAAAAAATGCTTTTAAATAGGGCACAAAAAACTTCCGTCGAGAATTTCCGAGCCAACAAGCCCGCCAGCGCGCCGGAACTGCGAGCCGGCGGTAAACCGTCAACCTTGGTTCTGCCGTTCTGCGCAGGCCGATTCGGGCTTCCACGGGAGCAGGCCAGGACACAGAGAAACGACACCTAGCAGCGAAGCTGCACAGCTAGCAGCGAAGCTGAAAGATAAAACAGCGAAGCTGTCAGATGAGACACGCGTGCACCATCTACATACGTGCGCACAAATCAGAAGCACCCGCCAATAAGCTCTGCGATGCAGCAAGTTCGGCCTGAGCAACTGCGCAGTGGAAAGGAAGCATAAAGGCCCGCCCGGCAACAACAGGCCGCCATCCATTGGAAAAAAGCCCAGGGGGAGAAGAGGAGGGAGGCAAGTTAGAGGAGCACCCAACAACATGATGTGCCTAACTCACACCTGCCGCCATCAAAGGAGCCCTTTTCACCGCATGTACACTATAATGCAATATGTTATGGCCCCACCGAACATCTGTTGTTGTTTGCCGTCCTCTGGCAAGGGGTGTCTCACGGTCCGCCCCCTGGTTTCCCCCCCGACAAACCCACTTCCAGATATCACGGCCCGCTTCTGGACTGCATAGTTTAAACCTCTTACATAATGAGTACAACTGGTTCTGCATACTGGCGATGGTGCGCGCATACATTTCATACGAGCATTTGCATCGGCCCGTCAACTATCTAGTCACACATTGGCTGCCCCCCCGCAGTTCCATACATAACCAATATGAGTTGCTCAGTCATCGTGTCATCCGAGAACAAAGCCGCAAATCTTTTAGCTTGACGGTCGACTTATGTCTGTTGTCTCCTCCTCCTGATGAGCACCCGAAGCTGCATCTTTGATCGAGCAGAACTCTAAAATCTTGGTCAACTCAAGTTGCCTAAGTGTATCGACAGACAATGACTTCCAACCCTGCTCCGCCAAACACATACTCTGGTCCCGATGAGGCCCCTGTGCGATCTCAAACATAGTGAACCAAGGATGAAGAACCTGAACGACACGATGTTGGCACCAACGAGTATAATCACGGCCCCGAGATCCAAACGAACAGCTCATTGCACCCCTACGTTCAGGAGATTCACCCGACGCGTGGAGCATGCATAACGCGCTCTGCATTGAGGGAGTAGGCCACGTACTGGTGTAGTCATGTCGTGCACGCCTACACGCTGGCTGAGAAACGGGCGTAGGTTTCGAACATGGCGCTCCGTCACGACGCTGGCGCACAACACGTTTCATATCGCTCATCTGTTGACGACGATTGCGAGCAGGCGCAGGAGCAGGGGGGACAATTTCCACGGGCGTGCTACACAAGATGTCAGGCTCCACAGGTTCCTGATACAAAATACCCTCGCTCAGATCATCAAGCACAGGTCGTCCTAGATTACCGTGCACAGCACACAGAATATGTTTTGCAAACAACCATTGCCGATACAGAGTAAGTTGCACCAACGATGGCCGACAAAGATTGAGCAATAACATTCGTGCATGACGGATACGGGTACTCCAACAGTCAGCCCACGTCTCACAGTGGGCCTCTTACGGCGACGGCACATGACTGAAAAGAACTTACCCTCCTCCACCTGTACCACAGTCAAACTATACACATCACAAGTGGTGCCCTCGATACCGTGCAAAACGAACTCCGTACACGGCTATTCTACCTGTTGAACTTCCGCGTCCTCGGCACCAATGGGCTCTCATAGAAGATCGATCCGTCTAGCAGTTCTTGCGGGCAGCAGCAAGACGGCGTTAGAAATCCTCATGCTCAGAAAATTCAGTGCCCAACAGAGTGCTCTACACAACAATGCGAGTGACCTACGGGATCTCATGCATAAGAGACTGGGAAGTAGAGCCAAGGAACTGGGTGGGCACGGTGATCTGAAGTGAACGCGGAGGACCAACACAACCACAGGCAAGATATTATAAAGAGCTCTGCGTCCAAGCAGAGCCACGTTGATGAATAGATTTCGCCAAGTCGGTAAGCAAAGATAACATATTAACATATCTTCACGCTTCGATGCAGCTAGGATGACATTGCCGGCCCAAAGACAACTATTGACAAGCAACTGAGACGCCTCAATCGACAGCTGTACACCATAAGCTCGATCACGCCACCGTGCAACAACAGGCGATAACATGCACAAACATTTAGCTACCCACAGTGCTGGAGCCTCCATGGAGCCCGTGCGAAGACCAGAGTTCCACGTGATGCCCTCGACGGACGACTGCTGACATGTAAGTTATGCAACGTTGATCGCATAATTATCAAAAACAGCAAACACGATCTCGGGATCCACTCCAAGGTCAAGCAAGAATTCAGCAGCCAAACGAACTGTGAGATAATCAGACGCCTGCTTAATGTCACAACTCACGATGTGGCAATCCTCCTCCTTCTACAAGGACTGCATGCCTCGCCAGGTGTTTCAAAGGCGCGGTGAACTTATAACATCTGTGCCCAACAACAAAGCCATACAGTTGACAACCTCTCGGCGCAACCGTCTTCATGTAGGCTTCGAGCAAGATGGCAAGACAACAACTGAGAAATGTGCCGAAGACCGAGAGCAAGATGGCAAGACAACAACTGAACTGTTTTCCCGGCGGTAACCATTTGGCTACCGCCGGGAACTCGTAGAACTTTCTCGCGATATACACGAATGGCATGCGAGCGCAGCAATCTCGCATTCCGCGCGAGGGTGCGGTGTCATAGACATGTGTTTCACAGCTCCTTGCTTGTCCACAGCTCGAGTTCGTCCCGATACTGCAGGCTAGCGCTCCTGATCAATCCCATTCGAACAGTCTGCTTCCCAGCTCGCCTACAGCTCGAATTAAGTAGAGCAAACCAACACCGCCTATCTAGAATAAGAGAAGCTCAGATATATGTTTAGTTTCAGTTCTGGGAGCAGACCGAACTCAACCGTCTAAATGCTTCCAATTAGCGCTTCTCAAGCTTGTTGCTGCCAATTGGCATATAGCAGAGCTCCGCATCTAGCCTGCAGCTCGAAGTCAGCACAGAAAACGAACAGCATATCTTAGCAAAAGCTGCGAGTGTAAGTAACTGTTGAGTTGTAGCTCTGGTAGCAGACCAATACCAGATGTCTCGATACTGGAGGCGACTGCGTCAGATGATTTCCTGTTGAGCGGTATGCTTCCCAGCTCCCAAGCGTGTCTCCCATAAAAACGGATGAATGTGAATACTTATTTGGTCGCAGCTCTGGTAGCACACCGATCTCAGGCGTCTAAATACTTTAGACTGATGCTTCTCAGCATCCCCTGTCGATTGGTGTGCATCTCAGCTCCGCAGCTGGCCTAGGACTCAAATTCAATCGGGGAATCGCACATCATCTCTCGTAACATATCTAGAGCGCGAATAGTTTGTTTCAGTCGCAGCTATGGTTGCAGGCCGAACCCAGTCGCCTCGACACCGTAGGCGAGCGCGCCTGATACATTCCTGTTTCAAAACATGCTTCTCAGCTCCATAGCCAGCCTACAGCTCGGATAATGTAGAAACACCTAACATTCTTTCTTGAAAGATTAGCAGGGTTAGCAGAGCTCTGGGGCCCCAGCTCTGGAAGCAGACTGCTTTCAGGCATCTAGATGCTTGAAACCAGCGTTTCTGATCATTTCCTCCCGGCTGCTGCCGAACAGCTCTGTAGCTCATCTACATGTCGAATTGAGTTATGGAAAGCGGACAGCACCTGCCAAGATGATCTCAACAGCCGATCCCGCCTAAGTGCTTTTTCATAGTCCATCCAATCGGCCTGGGGTCGAGATGGCGAGCGGAAATCACGAATTGTCAAATTTGAAGAAAAGATACTAAGTAGGCCGAGGGAACACCAAACGTCCGTCGAGCTTTTTCGAGCGTTGTACGAAGTTGGTTCCCCTTCGTCTTCTGATAGTAACACTGCAGCTACAGACTGGAGAATTTGACTGGCAGGCGCAGCACAACCACTACAGGCGCAAAGGATACTGATTCTTAACCTGCTGAAGCTATTACAGAAACATCGATCAAGCACATATCTCTCCGCGCATGCACTACGGCATCATAAAAATATATCCTGGTATACCTCGAAGCAGAAGCTCCCGCCGATGCAGATGGACGCTTCTGACAATATCAGTGCGAATCAGAGCTGTGTAGATCGCTTCCTGCTTTAGCTAGGTTTACAAAACCATGTGTATCTCCAAACAAAGAAACCGACGGCGGTCTGGAAACATTTCTGGGTATACCTCGAATCACAAGCTCCTGCCGATAAAGTTGGATGCTTCGTATCACGCTGAATCCATCGGTGCGAATCAGAGCTGCGTAACTTGCTTACTGCTTGGAGGACAGAGCTCATTTCGATATCAGCTGAAAACTCATGTATGTTTTCGGGCTTGATACGAATGAGTCGCCAAGTGCTTTAATAGTAGAACTGCAGGTACCGACCTCAGAAATTCACTGACAGAAGCAGCATAACCCACTACCGGTGGAAAAAAACTGGCTCTGAATCTGCTCGAGTCATACAGAGGTTTTTTTTTCAACCAATATATTTATATATATATATATATAATTTTTTATAATTTTTTTTAAAGAAAAAAAAAAAAAAAAAAAAAAAAAAAAAAAAAAAAAAAAAAACGATCATGCACATAACTATACGCAGATATATATATATATATATACATGTATATATATATCATGATCATCATCATCCTGCTGAATCGATCGGTACCAATCAGAGCTGCGTAGCTTGCTTCCTGCTTGTTTGAAGTTCAAGACCATTGTCACCTTGAAGAACGCATCCCGGTGGCCCACGGCTCCTGGACGTCTTTTCACAATAATATTGCAGCAACGGACCTGAGAATTTGAAAGACAGATGCGGCACAACCCACTTCACCTGAGAAAAAGCGTGGTTTCCAAAACGAATGTTCAAGTCTCTCAGAATCTCCCAAAAACAAACCCCAGGTCATCACCTTTACTGGGAGCCAGCGGAAATCCGTCAACCAGGTTTTTTTGCGGTTTGCGGTCCGACCACGGGGCCCTACAAGGGCGGTCGGGTTGGTGCAGCCATCCCCTGCGGGCTGGATGTACCCTGAAAAACGTGATACTCTTGAAGTATCTACTACACCTCACGTCGCCGCCACAAATGAAGCGAAGAGCAACGAGAGAGAGCATCACAGACCAAGAAACAATCACAACATGCAAAGATCAAGGTAAACGCAGTGTCGTCCTTCTTTGAGGCAACCGTAGTGTCGACCAGATCAAAGGCCTACTTTGAGGCACCACGTGACAAATCACGGAAAGTCACGTTCAAAGGTCAATGAGCACTCAAATCAAGGAAGCAACGAATGACCTACTTTGAAGGATCAAGCGAAGCTCTTATTCAACACACGTGCATGCACAACCACACACAGGCATGAAGAAAAGCAACGCAGTCCCAGATCACAATAGTTCGTACTCAAAGTAATCAGTTATCACAGAGTCAATGTTGAACCAGCACTGAAACATCCCCCAGGAAGACCTTGCATCTTCTGCTCAAGCTCCATAAGTCTCTGTGCATGTGCTGTTACTTTACTTCCTACTTATTTAATATCTTGGCGTACTCCTTCAGTCAATCTCTGCATGTCATGGGTGCTCGTCGTCCTGACGGCATCCACCTTACTATCTACCGCCGCGACCGCCGTCGTCACACTCTGCGTCTGATGAGCCATCATCTTCTGAAATTCACCCAACAAGTTGGCAGAGCCAGACTGCTCCTCCCGCAGAGCCACTGCCGTTACTTTACTGCCAACTGCTTTAATATCTTGGCGAACGCCCTCCGCCGCCTCGCGTGCCGATGATGAGACGCTCGTGGACCCCATCTGCTGTATCTTTCCGAACTCCGCAAATGTATCCCCTGAGTCCGATGAGCTTCCTCCTCCACGAATCTCCACATCCTCGTTCTCCTTCTCCACCTCCGACATCTTAACATCAGCTGCCGACTTAACAGGAGCAAAAACAACAGACATGTTATCCTCGTTATCCTTCTCCAACTCCGACATCTTCACATTGGCTGCCGTCTGAGCAGGAACAGGAACGTCCAGGGTCTGCCCTACAGGCTCCCCAAGGACGGCATCATGCCCCGACCTGCAACTCATAGTTTTCTTCTTCGGCCTCCTCGATATGGGACTCAGCCTCGCTTGAAGGGGTATCTCATAAGATACCACTGAAGACCGATCATCAAACTGGACTCGCCTAGATGAAGAGCTCCCGACATGAAAATCAGAGGCGCCATGATCAACACTGGACCTGTGATAACAAGATATCTCATGGTCAACATCCTGAGCCTTTAGGGTCTGCCCGACAGGCTCCCCAAGGAAAGCATCCTGCCCCGACCTGCACATCATAGTTTTCTTCTTCAGCCTCCTCCGCTGCCGCCGGGATCCGGCCGAACCGGCGGCAGCGGGATCAGGGGCGCCCTGCGCCGGACCAACGCCACACCGCGTCGCCGCCATGACCGAGGCCACGGCAGCCGCCTCGGCTGCGACAGTCCTGCGCGGGGCACCTGCCTGAACAGCAGCGCGGACCGCTGCCTCCACAAGAGATGCAGCCAACGCGGCGCCGCCGTCGTCCCTCATAGTGAGAGCACCGTGTACAGCATGAGGAACCAAAGACTCCTTACTGCACACCAGGTTTTTTGCGGGCTTTGCGGTGGGGTCCTCCAGCACATGCAAGCAGCGGTGCTCCCCGCGGCCACCAGGCGCAAGTGGCTCTACCGAGCGTGTGAGACGTTATCTATAACAGACGCAATCTGCGAGATTGCGTGAATTAGCTTCGAGGCGGCCGTTAACTCACAGACCGTCACGGTTGACTCCCTATCGAGGCCAAACGCCTCCTCGGCAATCACGTGACACTGTATAGCATTTTTATGTTCTACAAAAGCCTGCAGCCACCAGCCTCCCCCAGCCCCAATATCCGAGGTGCCTCCGTCGAAGTAACCTCTCAATCCTAACACTTTCGAAGTATATAAAGGGGCAAGATACTCGTTTCTCTTCGATGTGTGTGGGCAAGCTCTGCAAGCCCACGTGAGTTCATCAGCATAACTGTTACCCTCCCTATAAAGATGTTTGATTGGGTCAGCCCCCGCGCACGCAGTTCTCAAACAGGTGTCCGTTATAGCATCAAGAGTGTTTTGTGCCGCCTCCAAGGTGTTATTATAGCCCATGTTCGTGCACCTCCAGTGCCCTCTTATCCATTGGACCACACACAAGCTATCACCCAGTATTTCAAATGGAATCTTATCCGCCTCATAGTCAAAGATAGTCTCATTTACCAGGTTACCGCCAGAACACCAGGTTACCGCCGGAACCCTCGTAGAGCTCTGCACACGCAGATAAGCTTCCTCGAAACCCAACTCGAAACTTGCAACATGTATTTCTGGGGTTGCATACGGAGTCGGTTCCCCCAAGTGTTTCGATAGTAATACAGACCTAAGGATTTGACAGACGGACGCGGCACAACCCACCACAGGTGCCGAATAAATACTGGTTCTCAAAAAGAATAATCAATTGGTGACTTGGCCACGCTACACAGGGCGCGAGCGCCCAAGCCTAGAGGCTAGAGCAAGCTAAATCCGCCTCCTCCGCTTTGCAGAGGAAATTTCTTCCACTATGAGCTCAACACCTGTACACGGACGGGCGCTCGGCAGCAGACAATTCTACTTCCGTCACATTGGAGCCCACATCAAGCATGTAGGCTCCAGAGCACACGAGCGTCCACGGGCCATTCGCTGGAGCATCTTCAATCCAGTAGCCTCCTGCAGCACTTTCGCGACTCACACCACCATCCCAGCATCCTCTGATACATTTAATGTTTGCCTTGTTTTGTTTGATATAATCATGCTCGTGAGTTATGTAACAATTTCCTTCTCTCGCATGGTGCGTCAGCTCTTCAGCGTAGGCGTTAGCCTCCCTATAAATATGTCCAGACATTCTTCCTATAGGTAGGGCATCTCGTATTAGGTTGCTCACACATGCCACACATAAGATTCTGAATCTTAGCAATACAATTAGCGTATCCGTTGTTGTCACACGCCCAAACTCGCCTCAACCATTGCACCACCGTCCTACTATCGCCACACATTTCAATTGCAATCCCCTCCATCCCAGGATCCCATATCGCAGTTTGTTCGTGTATCGTCGCAGGACGTCGGGCCAGCTCATCATTTGTCGGTGTCCTCGCAAACCCCCCTATCCGTACCTCCTCATCCCTCAGTACAAACATATATTGCATGTTGGGCACATGTGAGATGTGCTCCAAAAAATCATCCGAGTCCGTCGGGCATACACGGGTATCATACCACAGGAGGGACCTCCACATCTCAAATGGTGCGTGCCAGCTCCCTGCAACAATTCGTGGCCTGCCCCGGAGCCGTCTGCGCCCCTCCATGGATCCCGCTTGCGACGTCGCCGCCAGTACCGCATCCCTTTGCACCGTCCACTCCCCCGATACATGTAGCATCACACGCAATGTCTGTTGCCATGACTTACTATACACTGTTGTGGGCACGTCACATTTATAGTGGGAAACCTAAACTGAAAACTCTAATGCTATATATTACAATTTTTGTCCACAAGCGTCTTGAATCCCCCCTCTCTGAACATGCCCCTGGACCCGGTAGTGTTCCTGATCCCTGACCTCCCCCAATGTTTCCGCCACCTTTTTGCGCAATCCCCGTGCGAAGACATCCCCCCTCGAAACTTCGCAATATGGCAAGCACTGTCCACGACAGTTCCATCCCACACAGCCGTCACACACAGTCTGTTGTACTCTGTTCTGGTACCGTCGAATTTTTTCCCTCGCAATCACCGCCCGTGAACGGTGAAAAATAATATCAGCATTACTCCGATAGAAGGACCCCACATGAGAATATGTTTTAGCTTGCCCTTACCCTATTCCTCCTCGCCCTGACGGACACTCTCCTCTTGCCCGCCGTTCTGCCCTCACCTACTCCCCCTCGCTCTATTTATCCTCTTCCTCCTTCTCCACTTCCTCCTCATCATCACCCCTCCCTGCCCCTTCCCCGCCCTCGTCCTTCCCCTGCTTCTTCTCCGCGCGTTCTTCCCCTTCCCCCTGGTCGGGGCAGGCAAATCGATGTTCCTCGGCGCCGTCGCCGCCGCGGCCAGAGCGCGAGCAATCCCCGACGGTTGGTTCGCGAAGCCTCTGGGGCAACCCCGCGGGCTGCCGGGGCGCGGGGGCAGGCGGTCGGGACAGTCCCGCGGGCCAAACCGCTGGGAAAACCCCGCGGGTTTCGAGCGGGGCGCAGCCGCGCTCAGGCGGGAGGCAGCATGAACCCAAGCACTGCGGCCGACAATGGGTTACCACCGCAGACCGGACGCAAGAGGTCACCCCTGCCCCCGATTCGGCCGACGATGGGTTACCAACGCCAGCCTAGAGACAAGGGGTTACCCCTGCCCCCGAGTCGGTCGAGGATGGGTTACCACCGCCAGCTCGGACGCAAGGGGTTACCCCTGCCCCCGTTTCGGCCGATGATGGGTTACCACGGCCAGCCCGGAGACAAGGTTACCCCAGCCCCCGACTCGGCCGAGGATGGGTTACCAACGCCAGCCCGGAGACAAGGGGTTACCCCTGCCCGGGATTCGGCCGAGGATGGGACCACCCCCAGCCCGGACGCAACGGGGTTACCCTGCGCCCAATTGGGCCGCCGATGAGTTAGCACTGGCGGCCCAGAGACAAAGGGCTTCTGGAGCTGATCTGCATCTCCAAAAAAAACAGAGTATGAATGGTTGTTCCCGGAGAGCTCTCTGAGAACTATAGGGCTTTATATTAGAAGCCGGACGGTGGTGGTGCCTGCCAGCAACCCGTCTTCGCCGGTCCACGATCCCCGGAGGGGCTTGTAAAAGGTCGCAGCGTGTCCAGGAGCGCTTCCGGCACGCGTCCACGCGTGCCTGCACGCGTGCAGGCACGCGTGGAAGCGTCGCTGGCAGCGCTTCAGAAGCGATGCAAGAGAGCTCCCCAGAGCTCATCACGAAAGCTTTCCAGAGTATGCCTCTTTGCTATCCGGGTTTTGGACGCTACCAATTCGGCTTATGCGCTGATAGCAGACCGAGTCCAGGTGTCTAGTAGCGCGCCTGATAATTGCCGTTCAATTGCTGTGCCGAACAGCTCTGTAGCGCATGTCAGCTCGAATTAAGTCAAGAAAATCATCACCATATCGGAGAAAAAATACGGATAGTTTTTCAGCCCCAGCGCTGATAGCCCACTGATTTCAAGCGTCTAAATTATTAGAACTATCGCGCCTGATAATTCCCTTCCGCTTGCTGAGCCGAACAGCTCTGCATCTCATCTGCAGCTCGAGTTAAGTCAAGAAAACCAGCACCATCTCGAAAAAAATCGGAGAGTACGAATAGTTTTTCGGCTCCAGTGCTGATAGCAGACTGAAGTCGGGCGTCTAAATACTTTAGACTAGCGCGCCTGATCATTTCCTTCCGATTGCTGTGCCGAAGAGCCCTTTATCTCATCGGAGGCTCGAGTTAAGTCGAGAAACGCATCATCATCTCCCCAAAAAACTGTAGAGTACGAATTGTTTTGCGGACCTGGTTCGAGTAGCAGACCGAGTTCAGGCCTTTAGATGCTTCAGACGAACGCTCCTGATGATTCTGAATCGATTACGTGTGCCTACCAGCTCTGTAGCTCTCCTACAGCTCGAGTAATAGGTACCCGATCGACCTGAGATTAAGACGGCGAGCGGGAATAAGACCGAATACCACGGGAAAAAATATTAGAGCTCTAACAATTTTGTTCATTCCAGAACATAATTGTCAACCGAGCAAAAGTCACCAAAAGGTCAGTCGAGATTTGTTTCCCCCACATCCTAAGTGGGGTTCTTGTTTTCTCTGCACACCCTCCGCGCAGGATCTCTCGTCCTCCTCCCTCTCCTCTGCTCTTCTTTGCTTCCTCCTCCGCATCATCATCACCATCACCATCACTTCCCACTCATCATCATCATCACCATCAGCATCACCATCACCATCGCACGATCACTCACCATCATCGGCATCGAACGATCATCATCATCATCATCACTACTCGCTGACTCACCACTTCGCCCCCATCATCATCACCACCATTTACCATCAGAATCGCACGATCACTCACCATCAGCACTCATCATCACCACCATCATCATCATCACGTCGTCATCATCACCACCACCACCACCATCATCACCATCATCATCATCAATCAGATATCATCATCAAACACCGTCGTCATCATCCCATCACCATCATCCACCAAGAGGGAGCCTCGTCTGTGAGTGAATTGTGAGGAAGTCTCAGGCGGGAGCCCCCTCCCTATGGGGCCCGCAGATCATGTTACTAATGCGAGCGGGTCATCGGATTCTTGTAACTGTCGTCACTTTTGGGCTCCTCAGCAAGCGGGAGCCTCGTCTGTGAGTGAATTGCGAGGAAGTCTCAGGCGGGAGCCCCCTCCCTATGGGGCCCGCAGAACATGTTATTAATCCGAGCGGACCATCGGATTCCTGTGACTGTCGTCACTTTTGGGCTCCTCAGGTCTGAATTTGGAGGAAGCATCAGGCGGGAGCCTCGTTTGTCAGTGAATTGCGAGCAAGTCTCAGGCGGGAGCCGCCTCCCTATGGGGCCCGCAGATCATGTTACTAATCCGAGCGGGTCATAGGACTCCTGTAACTGTCGTCACTTTTGGGCTCGTCAGGTCTGAATTTGGAAGAAGTATCAAGCGGGACCCTCGTCTGTGAGTGAACTGTGAAGACGCGTCAGGCGGGAGCCCCCTCCCAATGGGGCCCGCAGCTCATGTTACTAATCCGAGCGGGTCATCGGATTCCTGTAACTGTCGTCATTTTTGGGCCCCTCAGGTCTGAATTTGGAGGAAGTATCAAGCGGGAGCCTCGTCTGTGAGTGAATTGTGAGGAAGTCTCAGGCGGGAGCCCCCTCCCTATGGGGCCCGCAGTTCATACTTGAATCTGAGCGGGTCATCCTCAAACCTGTAACTGTCGTCACTTTTGGGCTCCTGAGGCCTGAATATGGAGGAATATCAAGCGGGAGCCTCGTCTGTGAGGGAATTGTGAGGAAGCGTCAGGCAGCCCAACGGAACCACCGAAGGGATTTGAGAGCCTTTTTGTGGGGATGTCTCAGGCGGTTTGCCTGTTTCCGGGCTCAACATCCTTCGCTTGGACAGCAGATTGCGAGGATGTCTCAGGCGGGGCGCTGGTTTCAGCACCCCTAAGGGGAGCCGCCAGGGGTGGTTGCACGGGCTCGTTCGCGGCCATTTTGTGGGGATGTCTCAGGCGGTTTGCTTGTTTTCTCTGGACACCCCGCGCAGGAACAGGAACCCACCATCATCATCATCACCCATTCCTCACTCACTCACTCACTCTCTCACTCACACACTCACTCACTCACTCCTCGTCATCCCTCACACACTCACACACTCACTCCCTCACTCCCTCACTTACTCATTAGCACTCACTCACTCACAAGCTCATGAACTCACATATGATGATGATGAGTGTGCGCGTGAGGGAATGTGATGATCATCATCATCACCAGTTAGTCAGTCACTCGCTCACTCACCCCCTCCCTATGGGGCCCGCGGATCACGTTACTAATCCGAACGGGTCATCCAATTCCTGTAACTGTCGCCACTTTCGGGCTTTCGCGCTGCCAGAACGCCACTCCCAGGCCACATGTGCCTCGTCTGCGAATGAATTGCGAAGAATACTCAAGCGGGAGCCCCCTCCCTATGGGGCCCGCGGATCATGTTACTAATCCGAGCGGGTCATCCAATTCCTCTAACTGTCGCCACTTTTGGGCTCTCGCGCCGCCAGATCGCCATTCCCAGGCCACATCTTGAATGCCCGGAGCCAACTGTAGGCCACTTCGTGTTCTTCGTGCTCCCAGAACACCACTCCCGGGCCACATTTTGAATGCCCGGAACCAACCGTAGGCCACTTCGTGTTCTTCGTGTTCCCAGAACACCATTCCCGGGCTACATTCCGAATGTCCGGAGCCAACTGTAGGCCACTTTGTGTTCGTCGTGTTCCCAGAGCGCTATTCCCGGCACGTGCCCCCGCGCCAGGGCGAAAAACAAACACGCAGAAGAGACAGCCAGGACGCCTCACCAAACACGAGGACGACGGTGAGGGTTATCCAGATTTGCCCATAGGATTCTCATGTGGGGTCCTTCCGTCGGAGCAATTTGCCAACTAGCCCTACAGTGCTGTGGAATTACTCTTAAGCTTCCAGCAACTAGCTAAGGGAAGCTCTACGAGTTAAATTAGCAGAGTATGGATAGTTTGTCGGCGCCAGCGCTGATAGCAGCCGAGTTCAGGCGTCTAGATACCTTAAACTACCTACTACCCTCCGCAGCTCGAGTAAAGTCAAGAAAACCAATACTATATCTAAAGAATTAGGAGAATACGAATCGTTTTCGGGCTCCAGCGCTGATAGCAGACCGAGTTCAGGCGTCTAGATACTTTGAACTAGCGCGCCAGATGAATTGCTGGGAGCCGGCGGTAACCGGCGGTAAACCGCCGGAAGCCTCGTAGAGCTCTTCTTCTTGCGCGGAGGTGCTCAGAACACATCGAGGGAGCTTTCAAGCGTAAGCTGAAAAACTCAAAAGAAAAACACGTTTTTCTGCTTTCATCCAAAGTCGGTTCCTTCAAGAGTTTTGATAATAATACTGCAGCTGCGGACCTGAGAATTTCACCGGTGGACGCGGCATAAACCACTACAGGTGCGAAAAATACCGGTTCCCAAAACAAACTTTCGAATCTCTCAGAATCTTGAACTGGCGCCAGCGGTGAACCGTCAACCTGGTCACCGCTGGGAACCTCGTAGAGCTCCTTGCACGCGTAGGAATGCTCAGAATCGAAGCAGATAGCTTCTCGAAGCATTTCAATGAATTTCGGTGACAACCTGATGTTGATTGCTCCAAATGTTTCGATAGTAAAACTGTCTCCAGAGAGCTGACTGGCGCCGGCGGTGAACCGTCAACCTGGTCACCGCCGGGAACTTCGTAGAGCTCCTTGCACGCGTAAGAGTGCTCAGAATTGAAGCAGGGAACTGAAATGAAGATTTTCTTAAAATCTCCATTTTACATTTTTCGGTGTCAACAGACTATCGGTTTCTCCATGTCCTCTAATAGTAAAACGTAATCTAGAATGCTCATATTAAGACACAGAGCTTCTCATGGCATGCTACGTGTGGGAAAAAGATTCTTAATATGTCCAGTCAAATCTCTATCAAATCTGAAAAAAACAGAGCCCAAGTCACCGCATTGTCCGTTCTGGTCGGGTCCGTCAACTAGCTTCACTCTGCGCCCGATATCCTCTTAGCTCATCTTGATGAAGAGCTCTACGAGGCATTCTCTCTCATAATAAAACTTGAACACATGCTAGACGGAAGAATCTGGTTCCTCGAATTATTAAATATCTTTCAAATCTTAGCAAAACCGAGCCCACGTCACCACATTGTCCTTTCTGGTCGGGTTGGCCACTGGGAGCCGGCGGTAAACCGTCAACCTTGGTTTTTGAGTTTGAGTCAGGGCGCGGACAGTTGTGACAGCTGAGCCCCAAGACTCCCAAACGGAGCACAGGGTAGCTAGAGAAGGCATCTCTTATCATCACACTGCCGAGCCACTGAGGCATAGGCATCGGAATAGGATGCAGGAACAAGGAAAAGGATGCAGCACGACATGTGAAATTGCAAAGGTGTAGGAACAGGTTAGAGAAGAAAGAGGCTACCCAAAACGTGTTCCACGGCCATACAGAGCCGTCAATGGAGGCACATCCCTCCACAGAGCGCCCTCCGTCGAAGAATCCACGGAGGCCGTCTAGTGTTTGTTGTACTCGCATATACAACCTTGGTTACCGCCGGGAACTCGTAGAGCTTCCTCGCACAATGCGGGCGCGGAAATCTCGCTTTGCGCGCGCGAGGGCAGTCTCATGGAAGAGGACGCGAAGGAGAAGAAGCAGTGAGGAAGAAACATCTCTGGAAAAAACTGACATACCAAACCCAGTTGAGGCGTCTGGACACTTTGAGCTAGCGCGTCTGTTGATGTCCTTCCGATTGCTGCGCCGAACAGCGTAAACAAAACCATCACCATCTCCAAAGGATTAGCAGAGCATGAATAGTTGTTCGGCCCCAGCGCTGATAGCAGACCGAGTTCAGGCGTCTAAATACTTTCAACTAGCGCGCCTGAGTATGACCTCCCAATTGCTGTGCCGAACAGCTCTGTAGCTCATTCGCAGCTCGAGCTAAGAGGAGGAAACTAATACCAGCTCTCAAGAATTAGCAGAATACAAATAGTTGTTCGGCTATAGCGCTGACAGCAGACCAAGTTCAGGCGTCTAGATACGTTAAACTAGCGCGCCTGATGGTCTCCGCCTGATTGCTCTGCCTAACAGCTCTGTGGCTTATCTGCAGCTCGAGTTAAGTCAAGCACACCATCGCCATCTCCAAAAAAAAGCAGAAAACAAATAGTGTTTCGGCCGCGGTTCTAGAAGCAGACCGAGGTCAAGCATCTACATACTTTCAGCTAGCGCGCCCAATTATTTCCTTCTGATTGCTGTGCCTAACAGCTCTGTAGCTCATTTGCAGCTCGAGTTAAGTCAAGAAAACCATCACCATTTCCAAAAAAAAGCAGAGTACAATTAGTTGTTCGGCTCGAGCGCTGATAACGTGCCGAGTTCAGGCGACTAGATACTCCAGGTTATCGCACCCAATGATTTCCTTCAGATTACTGTGCCAGGAAGCTCTGTAGCTTATCTGCAGCACGAGTTGAGTCAAGAAACGCATCATCATCTGCAACAAAAAATGTAGAGTGCGAATAGCTTCGTGGACCTAGCTCGAGTAGCAGACCGAGTTCAGATGTCTAGATACTTCATTCGAACGCGCCTGACGATTCTAGATCGATTACGTGTGCCTACCAGCTCTGTAGATGTCTTGCAGCTCAAGTTAAGTTGAGAAAACCGACAGCACCTGTCAAGATGACCGAAACAGCCGATCCCGCCGTAGTGCTTTTTGGCAGTAATAGGTACCCGATCGAGCTGAGATTGAGACGGCGAGCGGGAAAAGATCGAATACGGGGAGAGAAAATACGATAGCTCTAACGACCTGTTGAATTTCGAGAAATTCAATTTAAACCAATCAAAAGTTCCCAAAACTTCCGTCGAGATGCTTTTGCCAACTAGCCCCCCAGCGCGCCGGAATAACTCTTCTAGCGTCGCCAATAACGCTCTAAGGGAAGCTCTACGAGTCACTTGGTAGCGTTCAAGACCCGGAGAGCAAAGAGACACTCAAACTCGAAAGCTTTCCTGGGGAGCTCTGGGGGGCTCTCCAAATGCGCTTCTGAAACGCTGCCAGGCACGCTTCCACGCGCGCCTGCACGCGCGCAGGCACGCGTGGACGCGTGCCGGAAGCGCTCCCGGACACGCTGCGAAGTTTTACAAGTTGCTGCGTCGATTCTGAACCGCCGTGGAGGAGCTGCTGGCAGGCACCACCACCGTCCGGCTTCTAATCTAAAACCCCATAGCTCTCAGAGAGCTCTCCGGGAACTTGGTGGCGCCCAAAACCTGGAGAGCAAAGAGGCACTCACACTGGAAAGCTTTCCTGGGGAGCCTTGGGGGGCTCTCCAGAGGCGCTTCTGAAGGGCTGCCAGGCACGCCTCCACGCGCGCCTGCGCACGCGCAGGCACGGGTGGACGCGTGCCGGAAGCGCTCCCCGACACGCTGCGACCTCATACAACTTTCTGCGACGATTCTGGACCGCCGTGGAGGAGCTGCTGGCAGGCACCACCACCGTCCGGCTTCTAATCTCAAACCGTATAGCTCTCAGAGAGCTCTCCTGGAACTGGGAGCCGGCGGTAAGCCGTCAACCTTGGTTACCGCCGGGAACTCGTAGAGCTTTCTCGTGCAATGCGGGCGCCGCAATCTCGCATTCTGCGCACGAGGGCGCGGTCTCATGAAAGAGGACGCAAAGGAGAAGAAGCAGTGAGAGAGAAGCATCTCTGAACAAATGAATAGCCATACCAAACCCAGTTGAGGCGTCTCGACACTTTGAGCTAGCGCGTCTGTTGATGTCCTTCCGATTGCTGCGCCGAACAGCGTAAAGAAAACCATCATCATCTCCAAAGGATTAGCAGAGTATGAATAGTGTTTCGGTCCCAGCGGTGATAGCAGACCGAGCTCAGGCCGAACAGCTTTGTAGCGCATCCGAAGCTCGAGCTAAGAGGAGGATATCAATACCATCTCTCAAGAATTAGCAGAATACAAAATAGTTGTTCGGCTCTAGCCCTGATAGCAGACCGAGTTCAGGCGTCTAGATACGTTGAACTAGCGCGTCTGACGATTCCCTTCTCATTGATCTGCCTAACAGCTCTGTAGCTCATCTGCAGCTCGAGTTTTGTCAAGAAAACCATCGTCATCCAAAAAAATGGCATAATAAAAATAATGTTTCGGCCCCAGTTCTGATAGCAGACCGGGGTCAAGCATCTAGATACTTTCAGCTAGCGCGCCCGGTGATTATCTTTCGATTGCTGTGCCTAAGAGCTCTGTAGTTCATTTGCAGCTCGAGTTAAGTCCAGAAAACCATCATCATTTCCCAAAAATCAGCAGAGTACGAATAGTGTTTCGGCTCCAGCGCTGATAACGTACCGAGTTCAGGCGTCTTAATACTCCAGACTATCGCGCCCGATGATTTCCTTGCGATTGCTGCCCAAAAATCTCTGTAGCTCATCTGCAGCTCGAGTTAAGTCAAGAAACGCATCATCATCTCCGAAAAAGTAATAGAGTGCGAACGGATTCGCGGACCTAGCTCGAGTAGCAGACCGAGTTCAGACGTCTAGATACTTCACTCGAACGCGCCTGACGATTCTAGATCGATTACGTGTGCCTACCAGCTCTGTAGCTGTCCTACAGCCCGAGTTAACTTTAGAAAACCGACAGAACCTGTCAAGATGACCGAGACAGCAAATCCCGCCTGAGTGCTTTTTGGCAGAAATAAATACCCGATCGAACTGAGATTAAGACGGCGAGCGGGGATAAGATCGAATATGAGGGGAAAAATACTAGAGCTCTAGCGAATGGTTGAATTTCGAGAAATTCAATAAAAAAAAAACACGTCAAAAGTTCCCAAAGCATCCGTCGAGATTTGTTTGCCAACTAGCCCCCCAGCGCGCCGGAATTACTCTTCTAGCTTCGCCGCTAACTGGACGCCGGCGGTAAACCGTCAACCTGGTTACCGCCGGGGACCTCGTAGAGCTCCCCCCGCCCGCGTAAAATTCGTGATACTTTCCCCCCTCCCAGCCGCGACAGCAGCCACTGCCGCAGCCGCCGCCGCGGCAGGGAGAGAAGCCACCGCGAAAAATTCAACTCCGCGACACAGTACACTTTCTTCGTTGCTGTCCCTGTCTCCTCCATCCCCAATACCGCTGAGCGCGATCAGCGGGAGCGCGATCAGCGGTCGCCGGTACTTCTGACCGACTCAGTCCTCCATTCCGGTTCTAGCGACCGGCCAGGAGGTCGGCTCTGGCGGCTGCGAACCCTCAACAAGCTAGACATCACAAGAAAATAATCTCATCGGCCCAAGCACTAAAGTCGGCACCGAATCCTAGACTACTTCAAGCAACCGCTTGCCTCAGGAACGACTTACTTCCCGCTCTGGCCCTGGCGTCTTTAGGGACTCTCGCGCCACATGGTCTTTCTTGGCATCCAGCCCTGTCCCAGGGGCGACGTGCGGCCCCGGCAGTAGTGGCAACTGCCCGTACCACCAGTTTGGACGACTGGCCGCGCCGCCGGTTCTTGGGTCTGGTCTCCCGCCAGTTCTTGGGATGGTCGCCAGCCAGTTCTTGGGATGGTCGCCCCTTCGGAATTTGGGTCCGGTGCCCGCCAGTTCTTGGGATGGCCGCCCACCAGTTATCGGGTTGGTCGCCCATGGATTGGGATTCCGCCCCTCACGTGCGTGCCGAACAGTTTCATGACATGCTCAGGTCGAAAAGACAAACACTTTTTTACACATGCGCAGCTCCACACAGCCGCGGCCACGGCCACGGCCACAGCCACGGCCACGGCCACGGCCACGGCCACGGCCACGACCACGACCACGGCCACGGCCACGACCACGACCACGGCCACGGCCACGGCCACGCCACGACCACGGCCACGGCCACGGCCACGGCCACGGCCACGGCCACGGCCACGGCCACGGCCGCGACCACGCCACGGGCCACGGCCACGGCCACGGCCACGGCCACGGCCACGGCCACGGCCACGACCACGCCACGGCCACGGCCACGGCCACGGCCACGGCCACGGCCACGGCCACGGCCACGGCCACGGCCACGGCCACGGCCACGGCCACGGCCACGGCCACGGCCACGGCCACGGCCACGGCCACGGCCACGGCCACGGCCACGGCCACGGCCACGGCCACGGCCACGGCCACGGCCACGGCCACGGCCACGGCCACGGCCACGGCCACGGCCACGGCCACGGCCACGGCCACGGCCACGGCCACGGCCACGGCCACGGCCACGGCCACGGCCACGGCCACGGCCACGGCCACGGCCACGGCCACGGCCACGGCCACGGCCACGGCCACGGCCACGGCCACGGCCACGGCCACGGCCACGGCCACGGCCACGGCCACGGCCACGGCCACGGCCACGGCCACGGCCACGGCCACGGCCACGGCCACGGCCACGGCCACGGCCTCGGCCACGGCCACGGCCACGGCCACGGCCACGGCCACGGCCACGGCCACGGCCACGGCCACGGCCACGGCCACGGCCACCACGGCCACGGCCACGGCCACGGCCACGGCCACGGCCACGGCCACGGCCACGGCCACGGCCACGGCCACGACCACGACCACGACCACGACCACGACCACGACCACGACCACGACCACGACCACGACCACGACCACGACCACGACCACGACCACGACCACGGCCACCACGGCCACGGCCACCACGGCCACGGCCACCACGCCCACGACCACCACGCCCACGACCACCACGCCCACGGCCACCTGCCCACGGCCACCACGCCCACGGCCACCACCGCCACGGCCACCACGGCCACGGCCACCACGGCCAAGGCCACCACGGCCACGGCCACCACAGCCACGGCCACCACGGCCACGGCCACCACGGCCGCGGCCATCACGGCCACGGCCACCACGGCCATGGCCATCACGACCACGGTCACGGCCACCACGGCCACGGCAAGCACGGCCACGGCCACGACGGCCACGGCTACCCGCGGCCGCGGCCACGGCCACGGCACCACGGCAGCAGCTCCGTACGACAGCAACGGCCACGGCTCCAAAAACGCACCAGCGACGGCCACGGCCACGGCACTGGCGACGGCGCCACGGCCACGGCACACCACGGCTTCAAAAACGGCCACAGCCACGGTCACGGCCACGGCCACGGCCACGGCCACGGCAATGGCCACGGCCACAGCTGCGGCCACGGCCACGGCCACCGCGGCCACGGCCACAGCCATGACGACGACCGTGGGCCCCTTTCCTGCTGGGCATGAGTTTGCTGTTTCTAGTGCCGTTCCCCTCGTTTGGAGGGATGCGGCCGAGGCCGCGTGGCTCCTGGACGGTGCTACGGTCACGGAGTGTGAATTGTCGGCAGCCGAAGCGCTGCTCAGCGCTGCCCATGTGCTCTTGCGGGACCTGTTCTCGCCCAGCTGCTCTCAGCTGGGAATGCGAGTCCAAACAAACAAACAAACCAGCTTGACGGTTTACCGCTGGCGCCCAGTCTCAGGTCGATCCGGAACAAATTACTGCCAAAGAGCATCCAGGCGGGATCGGCTATTTAGTCTCATCTTGGTAGGTGCTGTCGGTTTTGCTGACTTAACTCGAGCGATAGAAGAGCTACAGAACTGGCAGGCACACACTTGGTAGCGTCCAAAAACCGAAGAGCAAAGAGAACACACACACACCGGAAAGCTTGCCTGGCGAGCCCTCGGACGCTCTCGCGAAGCTCTCCTGGAGCTCTGGGGGGCTCCCCTGCAGCGCTTCTGAAGTGCTGCCAGGAAGCCTCCACGCGTGCAGGCACGCGTAGACGCTTGCCGGAAGCTCTCTCGGACGGGCTGCCGGGTCGAGCGAGCTGCTGGGGGGATCGTGGACCGGCGGAGATGGGCTGCTGGCGGGCACCACCACCGTCCGGCTTCGAATCTAAAACCCTCTAGCTCTCAGAGAGCTCTCCGGGAACAATCCATCTAGAATCACCAGTGGCGTTCGTCAAGTTCTAGGTGCCTCGAGTCGGTCTGCTACAAGAGCTGGGTCCGAAAGCCTGTTAGTTTTTTTTGTTTCTCTCTCTCTCTCTCTCTCTTTCTCTCTCTCTCTCTCTCTCTCTCTCTCTCTCTCTCTCTCTCTCTCTTTCTCTCTCTCCTCTCTCTCTCTCTCTCTCTCTCTCTCTCTCTCTCTCTCTCTCTCTCTCTCTCTCTCTCTCTCTCTCTCTCTCTCTCTCTCTCTCTCTCTCTCTCTCTCTCTCTCTCTCTCTCTTTTCGCCGGGAACCTCGTAGAGCTCCTTCCACGCGTGAGAGTGCTCTGAATCGACAGAGAGATCTTCTGGAAGGATTTCTAGAAAAAGGCAACTTTGTCTTTTGTCATGTCGACATGAAGTTGGTTCCGCCAAGTGTTTTGATAGTAATACTGCGCCTACAGAGCTCATATTAAGACGCAGAGGCCCTCATAGTCGTTCACAGGTGCGAAAAAAAACTGGTTTCTCAAAATGAACTGTCAACTATATTTCAAATCTTAGCAAAACCGATCCAAAATTACCACACCTTCTTTTGTGGTCGGCTCGATCAACTAGCTCCACCCCGCGCCGGAATTCCTCTAGCTCGTCGATACTGAAGAGCTCTACGAGGCATGCAGCTCGAGCTGCAGATGAGCAACAGAGCTGTTCGGCACAGCAATCGGAAGGAAATCCTGAGATGCGATGGTCTCGAGTATCTAGATGCCCGAACTCGGTCTGCTACCAGAGCTGGGTCTCAAAAACAATTCGTACTCTGCTAATCTTAGAGATGACGATGCGTTTCTTGATGTAACTCGAGCTGCAGATGAGATACAGAGCTGTTTGGTGCAGCAATCGGAAGACAATCATCATGCGCGCTAGCCTCGAGTTTCTCGATACCCAAACTCGGTCTGCTACCAGAGCTGAGTCCGAACAACTATTCGTGCGCGACTATATTTTGAGATGACTATGCTTTTCTTGATGTAACTCGCGCTCCAGATGAGCTACAGAGCTGTTCGGCAGGAAGTCGAAAAGAGTTCATCAGAAGCGCTAATCTGAATTATCTAGATGTCCGAACGCGGTCTGCTTTCTGATCTACTCGTATTCTTTTTCCCGAGATGACGATGCCTTTTTCGATGTAGCTCGAGCTGTTGATAAGATTAGAGCTGTTCGGCAGAGAACTGGGACGAAGATCATCAAGGGCGCTCGTTGCAAGTACCTACATGTTTGAAATCGGTCTGCTACTAGAGCTGGAATTAACGAACTATTTGTCTGGAAAGCTCTCTGAGAGCTAGAGGGTTTTCGATCGGAACCGGCGGTAAACCGTCAACCTGGTTACCGCCGGGAACCTCGTAGAGCTCTTTCTTGCACGGCGATCGTCGGAACACATGAAGAAAGCTTCTGGAGCGAGAAACGAAAGACTCAAAAAAACGCGTCTTTCTGTTTTTATCTAACGTCGGTTGCTCCAATTGTTTTGATGGTAATACTGCACCTACGGACCTGAGAATGTCACTGGCAGACGCGGCATAACCCACTACAGGTGCGAAAAATCTGGTCTCAAAATGAATTGTCATATATCTTTTACATCTTAGCAAAGCCGACCCAAATGTGCCACATTGTCTCTTTTGGTCGGGTCGGCCAAGGGGAACCGGCGGTAAACCGTCAACCAGGTTACCGCCAAGACCCTCGTAGAGCTCTTTTCTTACACCGCGCTTCTCGGAACACATGAAGAAAGCTTCTGGAGCGAGAAACGACAAAATCGAAAAATCAAGTTTTTCTGATTTTACCCCACGTCGGTTCCTCCAAGTGTTTTGATAGTAATACTGCACCTACGGACCCGAGAATTTGACTGGCAGACGCGGCATAACCCACTACAGGTGCGAAAAATCTGGTTTCTCAAAATGAATGGTCAAATATCTTTCAAATCTTAGCAAAACCGACCCAAAGTCACCACTTTGTCCCTTAAGGCCGGGTCGGCCAACTGGGCGCCGGCGGTCTACCGTCAACCTTTCTCACAGCCGGGGGACTCGTAGAGCTTCCTGACCATATATTATGTCCAAAGAGTAGAGAACGAATTGTTGTTCTGCCCGAGCGCGGATAGCAGACTAATCTCAGGCGTCTAGTGATATCCCATTGCTGTGCTGAACAGTTCTATAGCTCATCTGCGTGTAGAAAATACCATTACGGAGAAAATAACAGAGTACGAAAGCAGTGTTTGGCGTCTGCGCCCACAACACACCCAAACCAAGCGTCTAGATGCTTCGCGCCTCATGATGTCCTTCTGATTTTTCTGCCGAAGAGCGCAACTCGAGTTCAGTGAAGAAATTCACCCAGATTTGGAAAAAATATCGGTCGAATACGAATAGTTTTGTGAACCTAGCTCGGGTAGCAGACCGAGTTCAGACCTCTCGATGCAACAGACGAACGCTCCTAATGCTTTTGGATCGGCTTCTGTGCGTACCAGCTCTGTAGCTCTCCTACAGCCCGAATTCAATACAGAAAATGGACAACATCTGTCAAGATGACTCGAAGAATACGAATAGTTTTGCGGACCTAGCCCGAGTAGCAGACCCAGTTCTGACCTCTGGATGCAACAGACGGACGAACCTGATGATTTCGAAACAGTTTCTGTGCGCATGAGCTCTGTAGTTCTCCTACTGCCCGAGTTACGTGCGAAAACAGACAGCACCTCTCAAGATGACTCGAACAATACGAATAGCTTCGAGGACCTAGCTCGCGTAACAGACCGATTTCAGACCTCTGGATACAACAGACGAACGCGCCTGATTATTCTGCATCGGTTTCTGTGCGCATCAGCTCTGTAGCTGCCGTCGAGCTCGAGATAAATACAGAAAACCGACAGTTCCTGTCGAGATGACTCGAGCGATACGAATAGTTTTGCGTACCCAGCTCGAGAAGCAGACCGATTTCAGACCTCTGCATGCGACAGGCGGACGCGCCTGATGTCTCCGAATCGGTTTCTGTAATTACCAGCCCTGTAGCCCCCCTACAGCCCGAGTTAAGTGCAGAAAACCGACAGCACCTCTCCAGATGACTCGAACAATACGAATAGTTTCGCGGACCTAGCTCGAGCAGCAGACAGAGTTCAGACCTCTGGATGCAACGGACGAACGCGCCTGATGATTCTGAATCGGATTCTGTAAGCATCAGCCCTGTAGCTGCCCTACAGCTCGAGTTAAGTAAAAAAACGACAACGCCTGTCAAGATGACTCGAAACGGCCGATCCCGCCAGGATGCTTTCTGGCAGTAAAAGGTACCCGATCGAGCTGAGATAAAGACGGCGAGCGGGAATAAGATCGAATATCACGGAAAAAATACTAGAGCTCAAACGAATTGAGGAATTTCGAAAACAGAATTTTCAACCGACCAAAAGTCACCCAAAGGTCCGTCGAGATTTGTCTTGCCAACTGGAAGCCAGCGGTAAACCGTCAACCAGGTTACCACCGGGAGCCTCGTAGAGCTCTTTTCTCGTGCGGGGCTGCCCGGTACACATTGAGGGAGTTGTCTTCAAGATTTCTGTGCGAAAGAGCTCTCAAGCTCATCTGGAGCTCGAGTTAAGTAGAAAAAAAACACCTTGAGTTCCAAAAAAAATCGGTCGCATACGAGTAGTGTTGCGGACCTAGCTCGGGTAGCAGATTGTGTTCAGAGCTCTAGATGCTCCGGCCGAACGCCCCTGATGATTCTGGATCGGTTTCCGTGCGTCCTAGCTCTGCAACTCTGCTACAGCTTCAGTTAGGTACAGAAGACCGACAGCGCCTGCAAAGAGAACTTGAAGAATACGGATAGTTTTACGGACCTAGCTCGGGTAGCAGACCGAGTTCAGACCGCTCGATGCAACAGACGGACGCGCTTAATGATACAGAATCCTATCATGTGCGTACCAGACTGTAGCTATTCTGGATCGTGAGTTAAGTGCAGAAAACCAACAGCACTTGTCAAAATGACTCGAAGATTACGAATAGATCTGCGGACCTAGCTCGAGCAGCAGACCGAGTTCAGGAGTTCTCGATGGGGGAGACGAACGCGCCTCAAGATTCTGAATCGGTTTCTGTAAGCATCGGCGCTGTAGCTGTCCTAAATCTCGAGATAAGTACAGAAAACAGTCAACGCGTGTCAAGATGACTCGAAACGGCCGTCGGTTCCAGCAAGTCTTTTGATAGTAATATTGCAGCTACCGACCTGAGAATTTAAATGGCAGGCGCGGCATAACCCACTACAGGTGAGAAAAATACCGGCTCCCAAAACGAATTTTCAAATTTCGCACAAAGATTGAAAAACCGACCCAAAGTTAACACATTGTCTCTTAAGGTTGGGTCGGCCAACTAGCTCCACCCTGCGCCCGAACTGGGATCCGGCGGTAAGCCGTCAACCACGTAACCGCCGGAAGCCTCGTAGAGCTCCGTTTTCGTGCGGCTCATCGGTCCAGGTAAGTCTAGAAAACGAACCTCAAAAACTAGCAGAGTATGACTAGTTGTTGTAATGCGAATAGTTTCGCAGACCTAGCTCAAGAAGCAGACCGGGCTCAGACCTCTCGATGAAACAGACGAACGAGCCTGATCATTATGTCTCGGTTTTTGTAAGTATCAGCTCTATAGCTGTCCTGTCTCGAGCTAAGTACAGAAAACCGACAGCACCTGTCAAGATGACTCGCATAATACAAATAGGTTCGTGGACCTATCTCGAGTAGCAGACTACGTTCAGACCTCTAGATGCAACAGATGAACGCGTCTCATGATTTAGAAAGGATTTATGTAAGCATCAGCTCTGTAGCTGTCCTGAATCTCCAGTTAAATACAGAAAACCGACAGCACCTATCCAGATGACTCGAAGAATACGAATAAATTCGCGGACCTAGCTCGAGTAGCAGACCGAGTTCAGAACTCTCGATGGAAAAGACGAACGCGCCTGATGATTCTGAATCGGTATGTGTTAATATCAGCTCTGTACTTGTCCAAAATCTCGAGTTACGTACAGAAAACCGTCAACGCGTGTCAAGATGACTCGAAACGGCCGACGGTTCCAGCAAGTGTTTTGATAGTTATATTTCAGCTACAGACCTGAGAATTTAACTGGCAGACGCGGCATAACCCACTACATGCGAGGGAAAAACCAGCTCTTAAAACGAATCTTCAAATTTTGCACAAGGATTGAATAACCGACCCCAAGTTAACACAGTGTCTCTTAAGCTCGGGTCGGCCAACTGGGCGCCGGCGGTAAACCGTCAACCTTTCTTACCGCCGGGGGACTCGTAGAGCTTCCTGACCATATATAATGTCAAAAAATCTGTGAGAACGAATAGTTTTTCAGCCCGAGCGATTTCAGACCTCTCGGTGCAACAGCCGAACGCCCCTGATACTTCTGGATCGTTTTCTGTGCGTACCAGCTCGTAGCTCTCCTACAGCCCGAGTTCAATACAGAAAAGGGACAACATCTGCCAAGGTGACTTCAAGAACACGAATAGTTTTACGGACCTAACCCGACTAGCAAACCCAGTGCAGACCGCTGGATGCAACAGACGAACGCGCACGATGATTTCGAAACAGTTTCTGTGAGCATCAGCTCTATAGCTCTCCTACAGCCCGAGTTACGTGCGAAAATCACTCGAACAATACGAATAGTCTCGCGAACCTAGCTCGAGTAGCAGACCGAGTTCAGACCTCTGAATGCGACAGGCGGACGCGCCTGATGTCTCCGATTCGATTCCTGTGATTATCAGCCCTGTTGCCCCCCTACAGCCCGAGTTAAGTGCAGAAAACCGACGGCGCCTCTCAAGATGACTCGAACATTACGAATAGCTTCGCGGACCTAGCTCGGGCAGCAGACCGAGTTGAGAGCTCTGAACTCAACAGACAAACGCGCCTCATACCTCGTAGAGCTCTTCGTTATCGATGAGCTAGAGGAATTCCGGCGCGGGGTGGAGCTAGTTGGTCGATCCGGCCAGAAAAGAAGATGTGATAACTTTGGGTCGGTTTTGCAAATATTTGAAAGATATTTGACAATTCATTTTGAGAAACCAAATTTTTCGCACCTGTAGACGACTGCGAGGGCCTCTGCGTCTTGACATGAGCTCTGTAGGCGCACTTTCACTATCAAAATATTTGGGGGAACCAACTTTATGTCGACATGAAAAAAATGAATGTTCATTTTTTTGAGAAATGCCTCCAAAAGCTCTCTCCTTCGACTCTCAGCACTCTCACGCGTGGAAGAAGCTCTACGAGGTTCCCGGCGGTGACCAGGTTGACGGTTCACCGCCGGTGCCAGTCATTTTGAATCGGTTTCTGTAAGTATCAGCTCTGTAGCTAAACTATAGCTCGAGTTAAGTGCAAAAAACGGACAACGCCTGTCGAGATGACTCGAAACGGCCGATCCCGCCTGCCTCATTTTTAGCAATAAAAGGTACCCGATCGAGCTGAGATTGAGACGGCGAGCGGGGGAATAAGATCGAATATCACGAGAAAAAACATAGAGCTCGAACGAATTGTTGGGGGGAAAAAAAAAAAAAAAAAAACTACCAAAAGTCAGCAAAAGGTCCGTCGAAATTTTTCTTGCCAACTAGCTCTCCAGCGCCCGGGAACTGGGATCCGGCGGTAAACCGTCAACCAGGTAGCCGCCGGGAGCCTCGTAGAGCTCTGTTCTCGCGCGGCGCTGCTCGGAGTATGAAAACAAAAAAAAAAAAAAAAAAAAAAAAAAAAAACCTTCGCAGCTCGAGTAATGGACCGATTTCAGACCTCTCGATGGAACAGACGAACGCGTCTGATGATTCTCAATCAATTTCTGTAAGTATCAGCTCTGTAGCTGTCTAAATCTCGAGTAAAGTACAGAAAACTGCCAACGCGTGTCAAGATGACTCGAAACGGCCAACGGTTCCCTCAAGTCTACTCGAGCTAGATCCGCGAAACTATTCGCATTATACGAGTGATCTGAGAGGTGCTGTCGGTTTTGCTTAACTGTAGATTTAGAAGAGCTACAGCTGGTACGCATCTAAACCGATCCAGTATCACCCGGCGCGTTCTTTTTTCATCGAGAGGACTCAACTCGGTCTGGCACTCGAGCTGGGCCCACAAAACGAAGATGCAAAATGAAAATTAAACGTTTGTCCCGAGCTATTTCTTCACGAGAAAGATTTGTTTGTGCGCAGCGCCGCTCGAGAACAGAGCTCTACGAGGTTCCCGGCGGTTACCTGGTTGACGGTTTACCGCCAGATCCCAGTCTCTGTGCAAAATTTTGAAAATTCATGTTGAGAACTGGTATTTTTGCCACCTGTAGTGGGTCATGCCGCGCCTGCCAGTTAAATTCTCAGGTGCGTAGCTGCAATATTACAAATCTAAAACCCTCTATCTCTCAGAGAGCTCTCCGGGAAAAACCGACCCGAAGTCACCACATTTTCTCTTAAGGTCGGGCCTACCAACTAGCTCCACCCTGCGCCCGAATTCCACTTAGCTCATCCTGCCAAGAGCTCTACGAAGCACTGGCACCGGAGGTGAACCGCCAACCTGGTCACCGCCGGGAACCTCGCAGAGCTTCTTCCACGCGTGAGAGTGCTCAGAGTCGAGGGAGAGAGCTTCTGGAGGCATTTCTCAAAAAAATAAACATTCATTTTTCACGTCGACATAAAAATGGCCCCCCCAAATGTTTTGATAGTAAAAGTGCGCCTACAGAGCTCATATTAAGACGCAGAGGCCCTCACAGTCGTCTACAGGAGCGCAAAATCTGGTTTCTCAAATGAATTGTCAAATATCTTTCAAATCTTTGCAAAACCAACCCAAAGTTATCACATCTTCTTTTCTGGCCGGATCGACCAACTAGCTCCACCCCGCGCCGGAATTCTTCTACCTCATCGATAACGAAGAGCTCTACGAGGTATTACTCTTAAGCTTCCAGCAACTGGCGCCGGCGGTGAACCGTAAACCTAGTCACCGCTGGGAACCTTGTAGAGCCCCTTACACTGGTCAGAGTGCTCAGAATCGAAGTAGAGTCATACAATGAAGATTTTCCTAACATCTTGATTCTCGATTTTTTCGATGTTCATATTGGCTCGGTTCCCGGAAAACAACTCTTGATAAAATGCATCGGGAGAGCTCAGCTGCTGTCAGAGAGAAGTTTCTATGCCAATGCTCGGCGTAAAAATGTGCTTTCTCAAAATAAATGGTCAAATATCTTTCAAATCTTAGCACAACCGACCCAAAGTCACCACTTTGTCCGCCCGGGCCGGGTCGACCAACCTCGTAGAGCTCGTTACAGGCACGAAAGTGCTCCGAATCGAAGCAGACAGCTTCTCGCGGCCTTTCTCGAAAAAACATCCACTTCCCATTTTTCGATGTCACTCCGACGTCGGTTCCCGCTCATTTTCGGATAGTAATAAAACTCTCTCCAGAGAGCTGAGCTGCTCTGAGAACGAAGTTTAGATACAAATGCTACGCGTAAAAATCAGCTTTCTCAAAATGAACTGTCGAATATCTTTCAAATATTCGGGGGGGGGGGGGGGGGAACAAAAAAAAAAAAAAAAAAAAAAAAAAAAAAAAAAAAAAAAAAAAAAACCTTTGTCCGTTCTGGTCGGGTCGACCAACTAGCTCCACCCCGCGCCGGAATTCCTCTAGCTCATCGATGCCGAAGAGCTCTACGAGGTACTAGCTCCACCCCGCGCCAGAAATTCCTCTAGCTCATCGATGCCGAAGACCTCTCCGAGGCACTAGCTAAGGGAAGCGCCACGAGAAACTTGGTAGCGTCCAAAACTGGGATCCGGCGGTGAAACGTCAATCAGGTAACCGCCGGGAGCCTCGTAGAGCTCTGTTCTCGCGCGGCGCTGCTCAGAGCACACGAAAAAAGCTTTCTCAAGCGTGAAGACAAAAGTTCGAAAAACACGTTTTTTTCATTTTGTATCTTCGTTTCGTGGACCTAGCTCGAATACCAGACCAAGCTCAGATCTCTCGATGCAAGGGAAGAACGCGCAGGATGAAACTGGATTGCTTTATATGGGTATCAGCTCTGCAGCTCTCTTAAATCTTCAGTTAAGTACAGCAACCCGAGAGGACTTGTCAAAATGACTCCAACAATACAAATAGTTTTGCGGACCTAGCTCGAGTATGAGACCGAGTTCAGATCTCTCGATGCAACACACGAACGCGCCTGGTGATTCCGAATAGGTTTCTAAGTATGAGCTTTGTAGCTCTCCTAAATCTCGAGTTCAGTACAGAAAACTGACAAGGCGTGCGGCGATAACTCGAAACACAATCAGTTCCCTCAAGTCTTGTGATAATAATATTGCAGCAACGGACCTGAGAATTCAACTGGCAGACGCGGCATAACCCAGTACACGTGAGAAAAATTCCAGCTCTTCAAACAAATTTTCAAATTTTGCGCAGCAAAGATTTAAAAACCGCCCCCAAGTCATCACATGGTCTCTTAAGTAGCTCCACCCTGCGCCCGAATTCCTCTTAGCTCATCTTGCCGAAGAGCTCTACGAGGTACCCAGAGAGCAGAGAGCAAAGAGAATACACACCGGGAAGCTTTCCTGGCGGGCCCTCGGACGCTCTCGTGAAGCGCTTCTGGAGCTCTGGAGGCCCCCCTGCAGCGCAGCCGGGAACGCTTCCACGAGTGCCTTCAAGCGTGCACGCACGCGTGAACGCGTGCCCGAAGCGCCCCCGGACCCGCTGCGACGTTTTACAAGTCGCTGCGGCGATTTTGGAGCGGCGAAGATGGGCTGCTCGCAAACACCACCACCGTCCGGCTTCTAATACCTCCTAGAGCTCTTCCGCAGAATGAGCTAAGAGGAATTCGGCGCAGGGTGGAGCTAGTTGGCGGAACCGACCTTAAGAAACTAGTCATACCCTGCTGGTTTTCTCGATCAATGAGCCCCGCACAGAAACGGAGCTCTACGAAGCTTCCGGCGGTTACCTGGTTGACGGTTTACCGCCGGATACCATCTAAAACCCTCTAGCTCACAGAGATCTCTCCGGGAACTACCTCCACCCTGCGCCCGAATTCCTCTTAGCTCATCTTGCCGAAGAGCACTACGAGGTATTCCTCTTAGCTCATCCTGCCGAAGAGCTCTACGAGGTAGTAGCTTTCCAGCGCCCCAGAACTGGGAACCGGCGGTAAACCGTCAACCAGGTCACAGCCGGGCACCTCGTAGAGCTCTTTCCTTGCACAGCACTCCCCCGAACACATGAAGGAAGCTTCTGAAGCGAGAGCCCAAAAACGCGAAAAATCACGATTTTTCGGTTTTCATCCAAAGCCGGTTGCTCCAAGTGTTTTGATAATAATACTGCACCTACGGACCTGAGAATTTAACTGGCAGACGCGGCATAACCCACTACAGGTGCGAAAAATCTGCTTTCTCAAAATGAATGGTCAAATATCTCTCAAATCTTAGCAAAACCAACCAAAAGTCGTCACATTGTCCGCCCGGGCCGGGTCGGCCAACTCGGAACCGGCGGTAAACCGTCAACCAGGTCACCGCCGGGCACCTCGTAGAGCTCTTTCCTTGCACAGCACTCCCCCGAACACATGAAGGAAGCTTCTGAAGCGAGAGACCAAAAACTCGAAAAATCCGGATTTTTCGGTTTTCATCCAAAGCCGGTTGCTCCAAGTGTTTTGATAGTAATACTGCACCTACGGACCTGATATTTGAACTGGCAGACGCGGCATAACCCACAACAGGTGCGAAAAATCTGCTTTCTCAAAATCAATGGTCAAATATATCAAATCTTAGCAAAACCAATCAAATCATAGCAAAACCAACCAAAAGTCGTCACATTGTCCGCCCGGGCCGGGTCGGCCAATTAGCTCCACCCCGCGCCGGAATTCCTCTAGCTCATCGATAACGAAGAGCTCTACGAGGTACTGGCGCCGGCGGTGAACCGTCAACCTAGTCACCGCCGGGAACCTTGTAGAGCTCCTTACACTGGTAAGAGTGCTCAGAATCGATGTAGGGTCATAAAATCAAGATTTTCTGCAAATCTTTATTTTGATTATTTCGATGTTCATATCGGCTCGGTTCCCGGAAGTCAACTCGTAAGAAAATGCATCGGGAGAGCTCAGCTGCTGTCAGAGAGGAGTTTATATGCCAATGCTTGGGCGCAAAAATCTGCTTTCTCAAAATAAATGGTGAAATATCTTTCAAATTTTAGCAAAACCGACCAAAAGTCACCACTGGGCGCCGGCGGTAAACCGTCAACCTTTCTTACCGCCGGGGGGCTCGCAGAGCTTCCTGACAATATATAATGTCGGAACAAAATTGCAGAGAACGAATAGTTTTTCAGTCTAAGCGATTTCAGACCTCTCGATGCAGCCGAGAGCCCCCCGATGCTTCTGGATTGTCTTCTGCACGAGAACTCCAGCTCTCCTACAGCCCGAGTTACGTGCGTTAATCGACAGCACCTCTCAAGATGACTCGAACAATACGAATAGTCTGGCAAACCTAGCTCGAGTATCAAACCGAGTTCAGCCCTCTTGCGAGCGGACGCGGCTGATCCGAATCGAATCCTGTCATTACCAGCCATGCAGCCCCCCTGCCCGAGTCAAGTGCAGGAAACCAACAGCACCTCTCAGGATGACTCGAACAATACGAATAGTTCCGCGGACCCAGTTCGAGCAGCAGACCGAATTCCGAGCTCTGCATTCGACAGGCGGACGCGCCTGATGTCTCCAAATCGATTATTGTGACGACCAGCACTGTAGCCTTCCTACAGCCCGAGTTAAGTAGAGAAACCCGATAGCACCTCTCAAGATGACTCAAACAATGCGAATAGTTTCGCGATTCTAGATCAGGCAGCACACCGAGTTCAGAGCTCTGGATTCAACAGACAAACGCGACTGGTGATTCTGAATCGGTATCTGTAAATATCAGCTCTGTAGCTGTCATACTGGCGCCGGCGGTGAACCGTCAACCTGGTCACTGCCGGAACATCGTCGAGCTCCTGGCACGCGTAAGAGTGCTCAGCATCAAAAGAGAGGGCTTCTGGAAGCACTTCTCGAAAAAGAGAAAACATGTTCTTGTCGACCTGAAGTTGTCTCCGCCAAGTGTTTTGATGGTAAAAGTGCACCTAGAGAGCTCATATTAAGACGCAGAGGCCCTCAGGTGCAGGAAATCTGCTTTCTCAAAATAAACGGTCAAATATCTTTCAAATATTCGCAAAATCTCCCGAAAAAATTGCTTATTAAAATCAATGGTCAAATATCTTTCAAATTTCAGCAAAACCGACCGAAAGTCGTCACATTGTCCGCCCAGGCCGGGTCGATCAACTTGCTCCAGCCCGCGCCGGAATTCCTCTAGCTCATCGATGACGAAGAGCTCCACGGGAGTTTTCTCTCAAGCTTCCAGCAAGTAGCCGCGGGAAGCTCGACGAGAAACTTGCTCCATCTTGCGCCGGAATGCCTCTAGCTCGTCGATGCCGAAGAGCTCTACGAGCTACTAGCTCCACCCGGCGCCAGAATTCCTCTAGCTCATCTTGCCGAAGAGCTCTACGAGATATGGCGCCGGCGGTGAACCGTCAACCTGGTCACCGCCGGGAACCCCGTAGAGCTCCGCTCACGCGTAAGAGAGGTCAGAGTCGAAAGAGATAGCTTCTGGAGGCATTTCTCGAAAAAATCAACATGATTTTTTTCATGTCGAAATATAGTTGGCTCCTCCAAGTGTTGTGGTAGTGAAAGTGCGCCTAGAGAGCTCATGTTAGGACGCAGAGGCTCTCATATCCTTCTACAGGTACGAAAAATCTGCTTTCTCAAAATGAATTGTCAAATATCTTTCAAATCTGGGCAAAACTGACCCAAAGTCACGACTTTGTTCTTTCTGGTCGGGTCGACCAACTAGCTCCACCCCGCGCCGGAACCGGCGCCGGCAGTGAACCGTCAACCCCGTCACCGCCGGGGACCTCGCAAAGCTCCGTTCACGCGTGAGAGAGCTCAGAGTCGAAAGAGAGAGCTTCTGGAGTGATCTCGAAAAATTTAGCATTGATTTTTGTCATGTCGAAATAAAGTTGGTTCCCCCAAGTGTTTCGCTAGTAAAACTGCACCTAGAGAGCTCATATTAAGACGTAGAGTCTCTCGTAAGCTTTTACAGGTGCGAAAAATCTGCTTTCTCGAAATAAATGGTCAAATATCTTTCAATTTTTTGCAAAACCCCTGAACTCTCCATTCTGGTCGGGTCGATCAACTAGCTCCACCCCGCGCCGGAATTCTTCTGGCTCATCGATAACGAAGAGCTCCACGAGGCATTCCACTAGCGTATCGATAACGAGGAGCTCTACTGGCACCGGCGGTGGACCGTCAACCTAGTCACCGCCGGAAACCTCGTAGAGCTCCTTCCACGCGTGAGAGTGCTCGGAGTCGAAGGAGAAAGCTCCTGGAGGCATTTGTTCTATTCATTCTTTTTTAATAAAAATTATCGGGGGGGAAAAAAAAAAAAAAAAAAAAAAAAAAAAAAAAAAAAAAAAAAAAAAAAAAAAAAAAAAGTAAAGATGGTTCCCCCAAGTGTTTCGATAGTAAAAGTGCGCCTACATGAGCTCATATTAAGACGCAGAGGCCCTCAGAGTCGTCTACAGGTGCAAAAAATCTGCTTTCTTAAAATAAATCATCAAATATCTTTCGAATATTCGCAAAACCACCCAAAAGTTACCACTTTGTCCTTTCTGGCCGGGTCTGCCAACTAGCTCCACCCCGCGCCGGAATTCCTCTAGCTCATCGACTGGGAACCGGCGGTGAACGGTCAACCAGCTTACTGGGACCCTCGTAGAGCTCTTTACACTGCGCTCCTCGGAACACATGAAGAAAGCTTCTGGGGCGAGGGCTGAAAAACTCGAAAAAAAATGTTTTTCGATTTTTATCTAACGTCGGTTGCTCCAAGTGTTTGGTAGTAATACTGCACCTACGGGCCTGAAAATTTTACAGGCGCACGCGTCATACCCCGTTACAGGTGGGAAGAATCTGGTTTCTCAGAATGAATTGTCAAATATTTTTCAAATCTTAGCAAAACCGACCCCAAGTTGTCACATTGTCACTTACGGACGGGTCGACCAACTAGCTCACCCCGCGCCGGAGCTGGCGCCGGCGGTGAACCGTCAACCTGGTCACCGCGGGGAACCTCGTAGAGCTCCTCGCACGCGTAAGAGCGCGCAGAATCGCAGCAGCGAGCTTCGAGGTATGCCGAAGAGCTCTACGAGACTGGGAACCGGCGGTAAACCGTCAACCAGGCTACCGCCGGGCACCTCGTAGAGCTCTTTCGTTGCACAGCGCTCCTCGGAACAAATGAAGGAAGCTTCTGAAGCGAGAGCAGAAAAACTCGAAAAAAAAATCATACAAAGCCGGTTCCAGCAAGTCTTTTGATAGTAATATTGCACACAAACCTGAGAATTTAACTGGCAAACGCGGCATAACCCACTACACGTGGGAAAAATACCCGTTATCGAAATGAATTGTCATTAATTTTTGAAATATTCACAAAACCTACCCAAAGTTGTCACATTCTCTCTTTTGGTCGGGTCGGCCAACTAGCTCCATCCCGCGCCGGAATTCCTTTAGCTCATCGATGCCGAAGAGCTCTACGAGGTATACGAGATACGAGGTACTTGGTAGCATTCACTGGGAACCGGCGGTAAACCGTCAACCAGGTTCCCGCCGGGACCCTCGTAGAGCTCTTTTCTCACACGGCGCTCCTCGGTAAGCATCAAGAAAGCGTTTAGCAAGACTTCAGAAACTCGAAAAATCACGTTTTCTGTTTTTGAACAACGTCGGTTCCTCCAAGTGTTTCAATAGTAATACTGCACCTATGCGCCTGGAAATTTTACTGGTGGACGCGCCATAACCCACTACAGGTGCGAAAAAACTGCTTTCTCAAAATTAATTGTCATATATCCTTCGATTTTTCGCGAAACCACCCAAACTGGGCGCCAGCGGTAAACCGTCAACCTTTCTTTGGGGAGGCTGACCAGGCACCGAGCGCCCCAGCGCCCGTTAAGTGCCTACCTAGTCTCTCTGCAGCTGGAGGTCTTGGGCCACCTGGGCTGCGGCCCGCAAGAGGCCCTCGAGACCCGAAAGCTCAGCGTCAGTGATACTGCTATGGGAGGGGAGTGCCTGTGCACAACGCCCTACTACTTCCCATATGATTGGACAAGGAGAGGAGGCTTGGGGGAAGAGGGAGACTACACGAGCTCTCTTATCTCTATGCTCAGGGTCAGGGTAAGGGTCATGGAATCGAGGGATATATCCAATCTGCAGAAACCAACCAACGCCCACACCTTGGGCACACACTCCGCCGTCGAAGGATCCGCGGAGGCCAATAACTCGAAAGTTGTCTTGGACATCAGGACGAAAGATATGGTGGTGGAACAGCTCTCTGAATATCTGGCCTTACCGCCGGGGGACTCGTAGAGCTTCCTGACAATATATAATGTGGAAAAAATTGTTGAGAACGAATAATTGTTCAGCCCAAGCGATTTTAGACCTCTCGATGCAACAGCCGAACGCCCCCGATGCTTCTGGATTGTCTTCTGTACGAGCTCTGCAGCCCTCCTTCAGCCCGAGTTACGTGCGTCAATCGACAGCACCTCTCAAGATGAATCGAACAATACGAATAGTTTGGCAAACCTAGCTCGAGTATCAGACCGATTCCAGACCTCTTAGTGCGAGAGACGGACGCATCTGATGTCTCCGAATCGATTCCTGTGATTACCAGCCCTGCAGCCCCTCTACAGTTGAGTGCAGAAAACCGACAGCACCTCTCAGGATGACTCGAACAATACGAACAGTTTTGCGGACCTAGTTCGGGCAGCAGACCGAGTTCCGAGCTCTGGATTCGACAGGCGGGCGCGCCTGATGTCTTCAAATCGATTCCTGTGACTGCCAGCACTGTAGCTCCCCTACAGCCCGAGTTGAGTACAGAGACCCGACAGCGCCTGTCAAGCTGACTCGAACAATACGAATAGTTTCGCGATTCTAGATCGGGCAGCAGACCGAGTTGAGAGCTCTGCATTCAACAGACGAACGCGACTGATCATTCTGAATCGGGTTCTGTAAGCATCAGCTCTGTAGCTGTTCTATAGCTCGAGTTAAATACAGAAAACCGAGAGCGTCTGTCAAGATGACTCGAATAATACGAATACGTTTGCGGGCCTAGCTCGGCTAGCAGACCGAGTCCAGACCTCTGGATTCAACAGACGAACGCGCCTAATGATTCTGAATGGAATAGGTGTGCTCACCAGCTCTGTAGCTGCCCTACAGCTCGAGTTAAGTACAAAATACCGACAACGCGTATCAAGATGACTCGAAACGGCCGATCCCGCCAGTGTGCTTTTTGGCAGTAAAAGGTACCCGATCGAGCTGAGATCAAGATGGCGAGCGGGAACAAGATCGAATATCACGGGAAAAATACTAGAGCTCAAACGAATTGAGGAATTTCGAGAACAAAATTTTCAACCGACCAAAAGTCAGCAAAAGGTCCGTCGAGATTTTTCTTGCCAACTAGCTCTCCATCGCCCCGGAATTACTCTTAAGCTTCCAGCCATAACTTGCTAAGGGAAGCTCTACGAGTTAAGTTATCACTTTGTCCTTTCTGGCCGGGTCGGCCACTGGGCGCCGGCGGTAAACCGTCAACCTTCCTGACCGCCGAGGGACTCGTAGAGCTTCCTGACAATATATAATTTGAGACAAAATGCAGAGAACGAATAGTTTTTCAGCCCAAGCAGACCTCTCGATACAACAGCCGAACGCCCCCGATGCTTCTGGATTGTCTTCTTTGCGAGCTCTCTAGCTCTCCTACAGCCCGAGTTACTGCGTAAATCGACAGCACCTCTCAAGATGACTCGAACAAAACGAATAGTTTCCGAACCCAGCTCGGGTATCAAACCGAGATCAGACCTCTGAATGCGACAGGCAGACGCGTCTGATGTCTGTGAATCGACCACCAGCACTGTAGCCCCCCCAAGCCTGCAGAAAGCAGAGAGCACTTCTGAAGATGACTCGAAGAATACGAACAGTTTCGCGAACCTAGATCGGGCAGCAGACCGAGTTCAGAGCTCTGGATTCAACATACAAATGCGACTGATAATTCTGAATCGGTTTCTATCAGCATCAGCTCTGTAGCTGTCCTATAGCTCGAGTTAGGTACATAAAACCGAGAGCGTCTGTCAAGGTGACTCGAATAATACGAATAGGTTTGCGGACCTAGCTCGGCTAGCAGACCAAGTTCACACCTCTAGATTCAACAGGCGAACGCTCCTTATCATTCTGAATCGATTAGCTGGGCTCACCAGCTCTGTAGCTGTCCGAAAACTCGAATTATGTTCAGATAACCGTCATCGCGTGTCAAAATGACTTGAAACGGCCGATCCCACCTGGCTTCTTGGCAGTAAAAGGTACCCGATCGAGCTGAGATCAAGATGGCGAGCGGGAATAAGATCGAATCTCATGGGAAAAAATACTAGAGCTCTACGAATGGTTGAATTTCGAAAACAAAAAATTCAACGCTCATCGACTGGCGCCGGCGGTAAGCCGTCAACCTGCTCACCGCCGGGAAGCTCGTAGAGCTCCGAGCACGCGTGAGAGTGCTCAGCATCAAAAGAGAGGGCTTCTGGAAGCATATCTCGAAAGAGAGAAAACGTGATTCATTCATGTCGACATAAAGTTGGTTTCGCCAAGTGTTTTGATAGTAAACGTGCATCTAGGGAGCTCATATTAAGACGCGAAGGCCCTAATAGTCGTCTACAGGTGCGAAAAATCTGCTTTCTCAAAATGAATGGTCAAATATCTTTCAAATATTCGCAAAACCACCCAAAAGTTGTCACATTGTCCGTCGGGGCCGGGTCGGCCAACTAGCTCCAGCCCGCGCCGGAATTCCTCGAGCTCATCGATGTCGAAGAGCTCTACCAGGTATGACGAAGAGCTCTACGAGGTGAGGGCTCTACGAGGTAAAACCCGGACAGCAAAGAGACCGTCGAAAAGGGAACACCTTTCCTGGCGAGCTCTGGGGGGCTCCCCTGCAGCGCCTCCGAAGCGCTGCCAGGAACGCCTCCACGCGTGCCTGCGAGCGTGCAACTGGAAACCGGCGGTAAACCGTCAACCAGGTTACCGCCGGATCCCTCGTAGAGCTCATTTCTGGCAAGACGCTCCAGGGTACGCATGCAGGAAGAGTCTGAAGCAACACTCAAAAAACTCGAAAAATCACGTTTTATATTTTTATGTAAAGACAGTTCCGCCAAGTGTTTTGATAGTAATATGCACCTACGTACCTCAGAATTTAACTGGCGAGCATGGAAAAACTCACTACAGGTGCGAAAAATACCGCTTCTCAAAACGAATGTTCAACCGAACCAACGTTCGCACATTGTCCGTCGGGGCCGGGTCGGCCAACTAGCTGCACCCCGCGCCCGAATTCCTCTAGCTCATCGATGCCGAAGAGCTCCACGAGGTACTTGGTAGCGTCCAAGAGAGCGAAGAGACCCTTCGGGACGGGAAACTGGCGCCGGCGGTGAACCGTCAACCTGGTCACCGCCGGGAACCTCGTAGAGCTCCTCGTAAGAGTGCAGGGAATCGACACAGAGTGAAAAAATTAAGATTTTTCGAAAATCTGGATTTTCGATTTTTTCGATGTTCATAATCGCTCAGTTCCCGGAAGTCAACTCATGCAATAATGCATCGGGAGGGCTGAGCTGCTGTCAGAGAGGAGTTTATATGCCAATGCGACGCGCAAAAATCTGCTTTCTCAAAATAAATGGTCACATGTCTTTGAAATTTTCGCAAAACCGACCAAAAGTCACCAACTGGGCGCCGGCGGTAAACCGTCAACCTTGGTTACCGCCGGGAGACTCGTAGAGCTTCCTAGCTCGACTTAAGTTGAGAAAACCGACAGCACCTACCAACATTCCGACTCATAGTGAATATTTTTTTACCTCTGAATGCGACAGGCGGACGCGTCTGATGTCTGCGAATCGACTCCTGTCATTACCAGCCCTGCAGCCCCCCTACAGCCTGAGTTAAGTGCAGAAAACCGACAGCACCTCTCAGGATGACTCGAACAATACAATAGTTTAGCAGACCTAATTCGGGCAGCAGTCCGAGTTCCGAGCTCTGGATTCGACAGGCGGACGCGCCTGATGTCTTTAAATCGACTCCTGTGACAACCAACACTGTAGCCCCCCTCAGCGCGAGTTGAGTGAAGAAAACCGAGAGCACTTCTCAAGATGACTCGACCAATACGAATAGTTTCGCGATTCTAGGTCGGGCAGCAGACCGAGTTCAGAGCTCTGGATTCGACAGACAAACGCAACTGATGATTCTGAATCGGTGTCTGTAAATATCAGCTCTGTAGCTGTCCTACAGCTCGAGTTAAGTACAGAAAACCGAGAGTTCCTGTCAAGATGACTCGAACAATACGAATAGGTTTGCGGACCTAGCTCGGCTAACAGACCGAGTTCAGACCTCTGGATTCAACAGGCGAACGCGCCTAATCATTCAACATCGATTAGCTGTGCTTACCAGCTCTGTAGCTGTCCTAAAGCTCGAGTTATGTTCAGAAAACCGTCAGCGCGTATCAAGATGATTCAAAACGGCCGATCCCGCCACAGTGCTTTTCGATAGTAATATTCACCCGATCGAGCTGAGATCAAGATGGCGAGCGGGAACAAGATCGAATATCACGGGAAAAAATACTAGAGCTCTAACGAATATTCAAATTTTGAGAACATAATTTTCAACTGAGCAAAAGTCATCAAAAGTTCCGTCGAGATTTTTCGAGCCAACTAGCCCGCCAGTGCGTCCGAATTACTCTTAAGCTTCCAGCTGCTAGCTTAGGGAAGCTCTACGAGTCATTTGTCCTTCTGGCCGGGCGGTCCAACTGGGCGCCGGCGGTAAACCGTCAACCTTGGTTACCGCCGGGAGACTCGTAGAGCTTCCTAGCTCGACTTAAGTTGAGAAAACCGACAGCACCTACCAACATTCCGACTCATAGTGAATATTTTTTGACCTCTGAATGCGACAGGCGGACGCGTCTGATGTCTGCGAATCGACTCCTGTCATTACCAGCCCTGCAGCCCCCCTACAGCCCGAGTTAAGTGCAGAAAACCGACAGCACCTCTCAGGATGACTCGAACAATACAGCAGTTTCGCAGACCTAATTCGGGCAGCAGACCGAGTTCTAAGCTCTGGATTCGACAGGCGGACGCGCCTGATGTCTTCAAATCGATTCCTGTGACCACCAGCACTGTAGCCCCCCTCAGCGCGAGTTGAGTGAAGAAAACCGAGAGCACTTCTCAAGATGACTCGACCAATACGAATAGTTTCGCGATACTAGATCGGGCAGCAGACCGAGTCCAGAGCTCTGGATTCGACAGACAAAACGCAACTGCTGATTCTGAATCGGTGTCTGTAAATATCAGCTCTGTAGCTGTCCTACAGCTCGAGTTAAGTACAGAAAACCGAGAGTTCCTGACAAGATGACTCGAATAATACGAACAGGTTTGCGGACCTAGCTCGGCTAACAGACCGAGTTCAGACCTCTGGATTCAACAGGCGAACGCGCCTAATCATTCAACATCGAACAGCTGTGCTCACCAGCTCTGTAGCTGTCCTAAAGCTCGAGTTATGTTCAGAAAACCGTCAGCGCGTATCAAGATGACTCAAAACGGTCGATCCCGCCACAGTGCTTTTCGATAGTAATATTCACACAATCGAGCTGAGATCGAGATGGCGAGCGGGAATAAGATCGAATATCACGGGAAAAAATACTAGAGCTCTAACGAATGTTCAAATTTTGAGAACATAATTTTCAACTGAGCAAAAGTCATCAAAAGTTCCGTCGAGATTTTTCGAGCCAACTGGGCGCCGGCGGTGAACCGTCAACAACCTTTGTAACCGCCGGGGGACTCGTAGAGCTTCCTCAGAAAACATAATGTGGAACAGAAATTGCAGAGAACGAGTAGTTTTCCAGCCCAAGAAATTTCAAGCCTCTTTACGAGATCTGTAGTGCAAATCGACTCCTCTGATTACCAACCAGCCCGAGTTAAGTGCAGGAAACCGACAGCACCTCTCAGGATGACTGGACGACTCGAGCAATACAAAATTTTTGCGAACCTAGTTCGGGCAGCAGACCGAGTTCCGAGCTCTGAATTCGACAGGCGGACGCACCTGATGTCTTCAAATCGATTCTTGTGACCACCAGCACTGTAGCCCCCCTCAAGATGACTCGACCACTACGAATAGTTTCGCGATTCTAGATCGGGCAGCAGACCGAGTTCAGAGCTCTGGAGTCAACAGCCATGCGATTGATGATTCTGAATCAGTTTCTGTAAGTATCAGCTCTGCAGCTGTCCTATAGCTCGAGTTAAGTACAGAAAACCGAGAGCGTCTGTAGAGATGACTCGAATAATACGGATAGGTTTGCGGACCTAGCTCGGCTAGCAGACTGAGTTCAGACCTCTCGATTGAACAGACGAACGCGCCTCATCATTCTGGATCGATTGGCTGTGCTTACTAGCTCTGTAGCTGTCCTAAAGATCGAGTTATGTTGAGAAAACCGTTCGCGTGTCAAGATGACTTGAAACAGCCGATCCCGCCACAGTGCTTTTGTAATATTCACCCGATCGAGCTGATATTAAGATGGCGAGCGGGAATAAGATCGAATATAACAGGAAAGAATACTAGAGCTCAAACGAATATTCACACTACATAATGTTGAACCGACCAAAAGTCAGCGAGTTCCGTCGAGATTTTTCTTGCCAACTAGCTCTCGGGCGCGTCCGAATTTTTCTCTTAAGCTTCCAGCAACTAGCTTAGGGAAGCTCTACGAGTTACTAGCCCGCCAGTGCGTCCGAACTGGCGCCGGCGGTGAACCGTCAATCTGGTCACGGCCGGGAGCCTCGTAGAGCTCCTAGCACGCGTAAGAGTGCTCAGCACCAAAATAGAGACCTGCTAGAAGCGTTTCTCGAAAAAGAGAAAACATGTTTTTTTCCATGTCGTCGACATAAAGATGGTTGCGCCAAGTGTTTTGATAGTAAAAGTGCATCCAGAGAGCTCATATTAAGACGCAGAGGCCCTTGAAGACGTTTACAGGTGCGAAAAATCTGCTTTCTCAAAATAAATGGTCAAATTTCTTTCAAATATTCGCAAAACCACCCAAAAGTTACCAAATTGTCCGTTCTGGCCGGGTCCGCCAACTAGCTCCACCCCGCGCCGGAATTCCTCTAGCTCATCGATGACGAAGAGCTCTACGAGGTAAAATCTTAAGCTTCCAGCAACTGGGCGCCGGCGGTAAACCGTCAACCTTGGTTACCGCCGGGAGACTCGTAGAGCTTCCTATCTTGACTTAAGTTGAGAAAACAGAACACTTCTCAAGATGACTCGACGAATACGAATAGTTTCGCGATTCTAGATCGGGCAGCAGACCGAGTCCAGAGCTCTGGATTCAGACAAACGTAACTGATGATTCTGATTCGGTTTCTGTAAATATCAGCTCTCTAGATCTGCTACAGATCGACTTAAGTACAGAAAACCGAGAGATCCTGTCAAGATGACTCGAACAATACGAATAGGTTTGCGAACCTAGTTCGGTGACCAGACCGAGTTCAGACCTCTGGGTTCAACAGGCGAACGCGCCTAATCATCCTAGATCGATTAGCTGTGCTTAGCAGCTCTGGATCTGTCCTAAAGCTCGAGTTATTTTCAGGACACCGTCAGCGCGTATCAAGATGACTCGACACAGCCGATCCCGCCACAGTGCTTTTCGATAGTAATATTCACCCGATCGAGCTGAGATCAAGATGGCGAGCGGGAATGAAATCGAATATCACGGGAAAAAATACTAGAGCTCAAACGAATTGTCAAGTTTTGAGAACCAAATTTTCAACCGACAAAAAGTCAGCAAAAATCCCGTCGAGATTTTTCGAGCCAACTAGCTCTCCAGCGCGCCAGAATTACTCTTAAGCTTCCAGCAATCACATGCTAAGGGAAGCTCTACGAGTCACTAGGTTAGGGAAGCTATACGAGTCAGATTCGCAAAACCGCCCAAAAGTTGCCACTGGAAACCGGCGGTAAACCGTCAACCAGGTTACCGCCGAGCCCCTCGTAGAGCTCTTTCCTCGCACGGCGCCCCAGTGAATATCTAGGGAGAATCTGCAGCAAGACTCAAAAAACTCGAACAAAACACGTTTTCATATTTCTATCCAAAGACAGTTCCGCCAAGTGTCTAGATAGTAATACTGCGTCTACGGACCTCAGAATTCACTGGCGGGCGCGAGAAAACCCACTACAGGTGCGAAAAATACCATTTCTGAAAACGAATGTTCAAATATCTCACAAAGATCGCCCAACCGACCCAAGTTCGCACATTGTCCGTCGGGGCCGGGTCGGCCAACTAGCTCCACCCTGCGCCCGAATTCCTCTAGCTCATCGATGCCGAAGAGCTCTACGAGGTACTGGGCGCCGGCGGTAAACCGTCAACCTTTGTTACCGCCGGGGGACTCGTAGAGCTTCCTAGCTCGAATTAAGTTGAGAAAACCGACAGCACCTACCAACATTCCGAATCATAGTGAATATTTTTTGACCTCTGAATGCGACAGGCGGACGCGTCTGATGTCTGCGAATCGACTCCTGTCATTACCAGCCCTTCAGCCCCCCTACAGCCCGAGTTAAATGCAGAAAACCGACAGCACCTCTGAGGATGACTCGAACAATACAATAGTTTCGCAGACCTGATTCGGGCAGCAGACCGAGTTCCGAGCTCTGGATTCCACAGACGGACGCGCCTGATGTCTTCAAATCGATTCCTGTGACAACAAGCACTGTAGCCCCCTCAGCGCGAGTTGAGTGAAGAAAACCGAGAGCACTTCTCAAGATTACTCGAACAATAGAAATAGTTTCGCGATTCTAGATCGGGCAGCAGACCGAGTTCAGAGCTCTGGATTCGAAAGACAAACGCAACTGATGATTCTGAATCGGTTTCTGTAAATATCAGCTCTGTAGCCGTCCTACAGCTCGATTTAAGTACAGAAAACCGAGAGTTTCTGTCAAGATGACTCGAATAATACGAATAGGTTTGCGAACCTAGCTCGGCTAACAGACCGAGTTCAGACCTCTGGATTCAACAGGCGAACGCGCCTACTCATTCTACATCGATTAGCTGTGCTTACCAGCTTGCCAGCTCTGTAGCTGTCCTAAAGCTCGAGTTATGTTCAGAAAACCGTCAGCGCGTATCAAGATGACTCGAAACGGCCGATCCCGCCATGATGCTTTTCGATAGTAATATTCACCCGATCGAGCTGAGATCAAGATGGCGAGCGGGAATAAGATCGAATATCACGGGAAAAAATTAATAGAGCTCAAACGAATTGTTGAATTTCGAGAACAAAATTTTCAACCGACCAAAGATTTTTCGAGCCAACTAGCCTGCCAGCGTTTTCGAATTTCTCTTAAGCTTCGCCGCTGCGCTCTCAGGGAAGCTCTACGAGTCACTTGGTACCGTCCAAAACCCGGAGTACGAAGACTGGGCGCCGGCGGTAAACCGTCAACCTTTCTTACCGCCGGGGGACTCGTAGAGCTTCCTGACAGTATATAATGTGAAAAAAATTGCAGAGAATTTCAGCCCAAGCCAGACCTCTCAAGATGACTCTGGCAAAAAAACGAACAGTTTGGAACCCAGCTCGAGTGTCAAACCGAGTTCAGACCTCTGAATACGACAGGCGGGCGCGTCTGATGTCTGTGAATCGACTCCTGTGATTACCAGCCCTGCAGCTCCCCTACAGCCCGAGTTAGTGCAGAAACCGACAGCAGCTCTCAGGATGACTTGAATAATACAATAGTTTCGCGAAGCTAGTTCGAGCAGCAGACCAAGTTTCGAGCTCTCGGTTCGACAGACGGTCGCGCCTGACGTCTCTAAGTCGATTTCTGTGACCAGCAGCACTGTAGCCCTCCCCAGCACGAATTAAGGGCAGAAAACCGAGAGCACTTCTCAAGATAACTCGAACAATACGAACAGTTTCGCGGACCTAGCTCGGGCAGCAGGCCGAGTTCAGAGCTCTCGAACAGACGAACGTGCCTGATGATTCTCAATCGATTCTTGTGACTATGAGCTCTGTAACTGCCCTACAGCTCGAGTTAAGTACAGAAAACCGAGAGCGTCTGCTACGATGACTCGAATAATACGAATAGGGCTGCGGACCTAGCTCGGCTAGCAGACCGAGTTCAGATCTTTGGATTCAACAGGCGGACGCGCCCAATCATTCTGAATCGATTAGCTGTGCTCAGCAGCCCTGTAGCTGTCCTGTCGAGTTATCTTAAGAAACCGACAGCGCGTATCAAGATGACTCGAAGCGGCACATCCCGCGATGACGCTTTTTGGCAATACAAGGTACCCGATCGAGCTCAGATGAAGATGGCGGGAATAAGATCGAATATCACGGGAACAAAATAATAGAGCTCTAACGAATTATTGAATTTCGAGAACAAAACTGGGAGCCCGTAGCAAAGCGCCAACCTGGTTACAGCCGAAAAGCTCGTGGAGCTCTTCCCTTGCACGGCGATCGTCGGAATACATGGAGAAAGCTTCTGGAGCGAAGAACAAAGAACTAAAAATCACGCTTTTTTGTGTTATTGAACGTCGGTTCCCCCAAGTGTTTTGATAGTAATAATGCACCTGCAGACGTGAAAATATTACTGGCAGGCGCGGCGTAACCCACTACAGGTGGGAGAGATACAAATTCTGAAAAAGGAATTTTTTAAATTTGCAGAAAGATAAAAACCAGTCCCAAGTCGTCACATTGTCTCTTGAGGTCGGGCTTGCTAACTAGCTCCACCCTGCGCCCAAATTCCTCTTAGCTCATCTGCCGAAGAGCTCTACAAGCTATTTTCAACCGAGCCAAAGTTGTGAAAAGTTCAGTCGAGATTTTTCGAGCCAACTAGCCTGCCAGCGTTTTCGAACTTGGTTGCGTCCGAAACCCGGAGAGCAACTGGGAGCCGGCGGTAAACCGTCAACCAGGTTACCACAGGGAGCCTCGTAGAGCTTTCTTGCGCGGCGCTGCCCACTTCACATTGAGCTTTTTGTTTCAAAACATCGCGAGTTCAGTACAGAAAACGGACAACACTCGTGAAAATGACTCAACAAATACAAATAAGTTTGCGAACCCAGCTCGAGCAGCAGACCGAGTTCAGAGCTGTAGATCGAACAGATCAAGGCGCCTCATGATTCCCAATTGGTTTCTGAAGGCTCTGCAGCTGTGCTATATCCCGAGATCAGTAGAAACCGTTAATACGCGTAAAGAGACTCGAAACGGCCGTCGGTTCCAGCAAGTCTTTTGACAGTAATATTACGGACCTCAGAATTTAACTGGCAGTCGCGGCATAACGTACTACACGTGAAAAAAATACGCGTTCTTAAAACGAATTTCCAAATTTTGAACAAACATTAGAAACTCGAACAAAAGTTACCACATTGTCTCTTAATGCGCGGTCGGCCAACTGGGAGCCGGCGGTAAACCGTCAACCAGGTTACCGCCGAGACCCTCGTAGAGCTCTGAACAGGCCACGCCGGTTCCGCGATAATCGCAGAAAACGCTTCTGAATACCAGCTTGAAAAATATAGAGATATTATTTTCGGTCGTACACAATGTTGGTTCCCCGTAGTCTTTTGATAGAAATACTGCAGCTAGAGCCATCAGAATTACACCATCGAAAGCGTCATTATTCACTGCATAGAATGGAAATTCGAATTTATAAAAGGAATTTCAAAATTCCTCGCCATCTTCGAAAAACCGACCCAAGGTTACAACATTGTCCGCCCGGGTCGGGTTGGCAAACTAGCTGCACACCGCGCCCGAATTCCTCTGTATTCGACAGGCGGACGCGCCTGATGTCTTCAAATCGATGCCAGTAATTATCAGCCATGCAGCCCCCCTACAGCCCGAGTTAAGTCCAGATAACCGACAGCATCTTGCAAGCGACTCGAACGATACATAGATTCGCGATTCTAGATCGGGCAGCAGACCGAGTTCAGAGCTTTGGATTCGACAGACAAACGCAACTAATCATTCTGAATTGGTGCCTGTAAATACCAGCTCTGGCTGTCCTACAGCTCGAGTTAAGTGCAGAAACCTGAGAGTTCCTAGATGACTCGAATAACACGAAGAGGTTTGCTGACCTAGCTCGGTTAGCAGACCGAGTTCAGACCTCTGGGTTCAAAAGGCGAACGTGCCTGATCATTCTGCATGCATTAGCTGTGCTTACCAGCTCTGTGGCTGCCCTGGAGCTCGAGTTATGTTCAGAAAAGCGTCAGCGCATATCAGGATGACTCAAAACGGCCGATCCCGCCACAGTGCTTTTCGATAGTAATATTTACCCGATCGAGCTGAGAACAAGATGGCGAGCGGTAATACGATCGAATATCACGGGAAAGAATACTAGAGCTCAAACGAATTGTCAAATTTCGAGAACGAAATTTTCAACCGAGCAAAAGTTGTCAAAAGTTCAGTCGAGATTTTCCGAGCCAGCTAGCTCTGGGGCGCGTCGGAATTACTCTTAGCTTCCAGTAATAACTTGCTGAGGGAAGCTCTACGAGTTACATATTCGTTTCTGGTCGGATCGGCCAACTAGCTCCACCCCGATTCCTCTAGCTCATCCATGACGAAGAGCTCTACGAGATATTACTCTTAAGCGTCCAGCAATATGGCGCCGGCGGTGAACCGTCACCTGGTCACCGCCAGGAACCTCGTAGAGCTTATTTCACGCCTAAGAGAGCTTCTGGGAGCATTTCTCGAAGAAAAGAAGAATCTATTCTTTCGTGTCGACATGAAGATGGTTTCGTCATGTCTTTTAATAATGACAGTGCGCCTACAGAGCTTATACTAAGACAGAGAGGCCCTCATAATCGTTTACAGGTGCGCAAAAATCTGCTTTCTCAAATCAAGTGTCAAATATCTTGCAAAAAATGCAAAATCACCCAAAAGTTATCACTTTGCCCTTTCTGGTCGGATCGACCAACTGGGATCCGGCGGTAAACCGTCAACCAGGTTACCGCCGGGGCCCTCGTAGAGCTCTGAAATAGACAAGTCAGATCCGAGATAACAGCAACGTTTTCGGTGTACACAATACTGCTGCCTTGCAGTCTTTTTATCGATATTATGCAGCTAGAGCCCTAAGAATTGCACCATCGAAAGCGTCATGACTCTACATAGAACTGGGCGCCGGCGGTAAACCGTCAACCTGGTTACCGCCGGGGACCTCGTAGAGCTCCGGTGTCGTCGGAGGGCTTCTGGCGCGCAATAGCGAGGATGCGCGCGTGGAGTCCCACCAGCCCTTTAGGGCGTAGGTGGTTTAGAAAGTCTCCTCTTCCGCCCCCTCCTTCTTCCCTTTCGGGTAAGGGTTTACCCTTCCCCCTAACCTCCCCTGGACCTGGACGGAGGTAACCGCGGCCAAGATGGCCCGAGATGGCTCCAAGAGGGCCTCCGAGAGCCCAAGATGACCTCCAAGATTGCTGAAGATACCCCATGATGCCTCAAGATGGCTCCCACGATGCTCCAGGAGGCCCGAAGACCGCCCCAAGACGGCTCCAAGTGGCCACGGGGCCTCCCAAGGGCTGCAAATCTAAAGAAAATCAATGTTTGTTGCTTTCTCGCCTGTGCGCTTCCGATGGCCATTCGAGGCCTCACGATGGCTCCAAGATGGGCCAAGAGAGCCCCAATAGAGGCCCAAGATGGCTCCAAGACGGCCCCAAGAGCGCGCAAGAGCGGCCCAAGAGCGCTCCAAGAGAAGCCCCAAGAGGCGCCCAGGAGGCCCCAAGAGGCCCCCAAGAGGCCCCCCAGAGGCTCCCAAGAAACCCCCAAGAGGCCTCAAGAGGCTCCCCCGCGGCACCCAAGAAGCTTCAAGAGGCCTCCCGGGCCGCCAAGACACCCCCAAGACGCCCTAAGAGGCCATCAGGACGTTCCCAAGAGACATCCGAAGAGACTCCGAGAGGCATCCAAGAAGCCCCTGGCCATTCAGCTCGCCCTTCTCCTCGCCCTCCTCCTCCTCCTCCTCCTCCTCCTCCTCCTCCTCCTCCTCCTCATCCGCCTATTCCTCCTCCTCCCTCCTCCCTCCTCCCGCTCCCCCTCCTCCTCCTTCAGTTCCTCCTCCTCCTCCTCATCATCCTCCGACTCCTCCTCCATCCTCGCCGTCTTCAGTAAGACGGGTTCTCCGCCCTGGATGTACTCTGCATGCTCATGCACTTCCCTGATCACCTCCATTCGCCTGGGCAACGTTCCTGGATGGGCTGGTGGGGATACGCGAAGCGTCTAGAACGAGAGGACAATGCAGCAAACCACCGCGACGACAACGACGACGACCGAACGGCGACGACGACGACGAACAAGACGACAACGACGACGACGACGACGACGACGACGACGACGACGACGACGACGACGACGACGACCGCCGACGACGACGACGACGACGACGACGACGACGAGGCCGACGACGACGACGACGACGATGACGAGTACGACCACGACCACGACGCCCACTCCTTCGCATCCTACTCCTCCCCCTCTAGCACCCGCGGCACATTCAAGGTAGATCCCCCCCCCCCCTCCCCCAACGGTCCCGAGGTCCGCGAACGGCCCCCAGGAATCGGCTCCCAAGACGGCCCCAAGACGGTCCAAGATTGACGGCTAAGATGGCCAAGATAGACCCCAAGACGGCCAAGATGACCTCCAGACGGCCAAGAAACTACCCTCCACGACTGCCAAGAAGGCCAAAGATGGCCCCGAGACGACCCAGCATGGCTCCCACACGGCCCCGGAAGGATGCAACAGGCAAGCAGGCATGGGAGGCTCCGACAGGCCCCCCAAAAGGCCCCCTTCTCCTGCTCCTCACCCTCTTCCTCTCCGCAAGTGTGCTTCAAGGGTTTCAGCAATGGCCTGGGGAACACGCGGTGCAATACCGTGGCCAAAATTTGCCCCGACGTTCGGCCACATTGGCGCTTCCAAAAAGCAGGGGGCGGCGGTGGTTCGCCGTAGGCGTCTTCGATACTGGTAGAGGTGGGAGGGGACACGGCGGCGATTTTTTTTCCGCCACGTGGCGCCCTCCAGGATCTGCAACTCATTTGTCACACCCCTTGACAGTGAAAAAACTTGTAATCGAGCGCTGCTGCGCCTTCTTCGCGGACTCATGGCACTTATAGAGGCGTGCCCAATAAGCATGCCCGCCCTTGGTTGACAGACCCAGGCAATAGCGACACGTGATGTCATACGGCATTCCTCGTGGCATGGTCTGCAACGCACGCACGGATGCCTCGAAATGCTTGAGCTCGTCCGCAAGACCAAAAGATTTCATCTCCCGACACAGCTCCGGCCAATGGGGGTGGTCGAGAAGCCGAATCCAAACTGCAACCTGCCCCGGCAACTTAATGCCTGACAGGCTGGCCGGCGGCGACCTGATGTACGCGACGTTCAGAGACTTTTGAAAAAGACATAGCTTCCATTGTAGGGAATGCATGCTTGGCAGGTATACACCGATGTCGGCAAGGACAGCAAAAAGGTCCGTGGCAGCGTCGTGAATACGTGAATTCGTCAACAACGGGTAGAAGAGACGAAGCCCATCGACCCCCCCATTACCGAATAAGCTCCTCTCTCTGAAATGTTCGCGCATTTCTGAAAGCTGCCCAGTGAGCATCTCGTGAATGAGAATCACGTGCCAAAGATATTCTTTGCAATTGAACTCTCCAATGCCTGCGATGCCCAGGAGCGCTGTTTCCAACTCAAGCATCACTTCCATGAGAACACTTGATGACAACGCACCAAGAAGGAGGCGGCGAAGGAGCTCCCCCAAACGCGTGAAGACTCCCTGATCCCGACATTGGCGCAGGATGGGCACAAAACAATGTGAGTTCCTTTGATTATAGGCTCCCCGAAAGACGACAGCCAGGAGCTGTGAAAAAGGTTGTGGCGACCCGGTAAAAGCGTTATGGAGCACGTACTCCGCCACGGCTGTGAAATCTGTTGCTTCCCCCCACGACATCTTCGCGTACATGTCCAAAAAATCCCATGTCGTGTTATCTCCCAAACGGTCTGGGCATTCGTACGAATGCGCCGCGAAAAGGAAGAATAAAGGCATGATGTACAAGCCAGCGTTGCGACGCAAAAAGACCGACCATCTGGCCTTCATAAAATATCTGAACACTCGCAACATGCGCTCAAACATGTCTGAACGAAGGAGTGGCCCTCCTCGCTTTTGTCTTTTCGCAACGGTGGCCGCACGCTTCCGCTCGGCAATCTCCTTCCCCAAGGTCTGAGTGCTGTGATCATGTAGGTATGCGTAAAACTTGCGCGCATGATCATCTGTGAAGTCTTCAGGTGCAAGTGTGACGTTACATCTCGAGAATGCACCTTCCACCGCCTCAACGTCGAATTCCGCGCCCTCTGCCATCTGTTGTGCGCTTGGAGCCGGAGACGCCGGATGACTCAGAGATCCGACGTCGCCGGCGTCGTGGTCGTCGTCGCCGTCGTCGACGACGACCACGACGACGACGCCGACGACGACGACGACGACGACGACGACGACGACGACGGCGACGGCGACGGCGACGGCGACGGCGACGGCGACGGCGACGGCGACGACGACGACGACGACGACGACGACGACGACGACGACGACGACGACGACGACGACGACGACGACGACGACGTCGGATCTCTGCGCAGCACGGCTATCCCTCGCGACGCGAAGCGCGGGCGCCGAGGGTGCTACCTGAGCCGAAACGGCTACGGACGCACGGACAGAACGGTGAGGCGCGACCTCGATCCGCTTGTGAGAAGTGTGCCGAAATCAAAAACGGTGACGCATGCGGACTGTACCACTGGGGCCTTCGGCGGAGCCCCCTGAGGGCCACGAAACATGAAGGATGTGCCGACCGGAGCGGCGGAGACGCATGCGGACCATGCCTCTGGGCGCTTCGACGGAGCTCCTATGGAGTCACGAAACACACGGGAGGTACCCCAAAATACGTGGCGCGGACGCTTGCGGACTATGCAAATGGGCCATTGGGCAGAACTCCGTTGGGGCCACGAAACGCGCGAGGGATTACCGAAATAAATATCTTCCTTCCAGCTTCTCGCTCCCCCTTCCTCCCTCCGCCTCCTCACTCCTCCATCCTCCCTCCGCCTTGAGAAATTCTCAGAGGATGACCGATAATTCGAGTGCAGCGGCAACGGCTTCCGGAAATCCATCCGACCGATAAACCGATAAACCGATAAAAACTAATCGGTTGAACGGTTTGCAAACCGATCAACCGAAAAACCGATATAATTTGATCGGTTTATCGGTGGATCGGTCGCTCAACCGAAAAACCGATAAACTCTGTATGCGAACATAGAAGCGATTGCTGGCGCGCCCCCCTCTCTTCGTCGGTTTATCGGTTGATCGGTTTATCGGTTGATCGGTTTATCGGTTGATTGGCTGGTCTGAGACCGCTGGGGGGGAACCTGTGGAGGCGATCCTTGTGCCGCATATCGGTTTATCGGATTATCGGGTTATCGGTTGGTTGTCAGTTCCCCGCCACGACGACGACGGCGACGGCGACAGTGGCCGGACCGCCATGGGGCAGGGCACCTCCGAAGTCAGAGAGAGGTGCGAGGGCGTCTCAGGCGCAAGTGGCCTGAACACCGCATCTCGGGGAAGATCGGGGGTCAGACTACGTGAAGGCAGGGCGCATCCCAGGTCAACGCTGCGAGTTTTTGTGTAGGCGGAACTGGCCAGGACAATTTGGAGCAGGGAAGAATATCAGAGGTCAGCGTTGCGAGGATGTCTCAGGATGAGGATGAGGAAGGTCATGCTGATGATAATGATGGCGATGGCGGCAGCCGCGCGGGAGGCAAAATCTGGCGGGGCAAATTTCGGCGGGAAGCAAGTGCGAGGATGGCTCAGGCGATGGTGGCCAGATTACTTCAACTCAAAGAATATCGGATCCCAGAATGCTGCGGATGCTTTAAGCGAGATGCGCCGGTGTGGTGAAGATGTCCCAGGCGAGAGCGCTAATAATCACTTGTCGTGGCGCGTTGGAGCCCAGACTTCCGAGGATGTCTCACGAGGAACGGGCCTCTTCCTCCTCCTCCTCCTCCTCTGCGTCGTTGTCGTCGTCCTCCTCCTCCTCCTCCGTGTCCTCCTCCACCTCCTCCTCTTTTCAGAATCAAGGGCGCGCGATTGCGGTAAGCCGCCGTGAAGCGCTCTAATTGGACGGATTGCCACGGTGAGGCAAGGATATGAGGGGGTAGCCAGGAGTCGGAAGACACCCCAGCGTCCTCATCCCATTCGCCCCCTCAATGATGCGCTGTCCCTTCTCGGGACTGGGGGGGCAAGGAACACCTTCGTAGTGGGTCTGATTTGCCGGGCCATCGAACATTCATTTGCGTGGCAATCGAATCGGTCACCCAGGATGCCGGTTCTGCCTCGACGAAGCCTCATGGACGATGCTGGGGTTCTTCCCCCCTAATCTCATGGTGGGGCTCGCCAGCCACCGGCGCTTGATACCCGGTCCCCCCTTGGGCGTTGGTACCCATAAGCCAATCGAATTCTAACAAGCTCCTCCTCCTCCTCCTCCTCCTCCTCCTCCTCCTCCTCCTCCTCCTCCTCCTCCTCCTCCTCCTCTGCCGGCCGAGCCGGGCCGAACCGCAGGCGGGCCAGCCAAAACGGGGACGAGGACGAGGATGAGGAGGAGGACGACGTCGACGACGACGGCGACGACGACGACGACGGCGACGGCGACGGCGACGGCGACGGCGACGGCGACGGACGACGGACGACGACGACGACGACGACGACGACGACGACGACGACGACGACGACGACGACGACGACGACGCGCGCGCGCCGCCGCCGCCGCCGCCGCCGCCGCCGCTCTCGTCGCCGTCTTCGCCGCCGTCGTCATCGTCGCCGTCGTGGCGCACCCCTCGACTTCGAATCCGTCCAAAACGGGTCCTCGGACCTCTCCCAGGGTCAAAAGGCACCAGCTTCTGTCGCCGCGTCCGGCCGCGGCGACGCGGGGGGCCCCCGAAGGCCAGAAAGCCTCGGTGCTCGCGGGGTCGTGGGGCGCACCACGACGACGACGACGACGACGACGACGACGGCGGCGGCGGCGGCGGCGGCGGCGGTGGCGACGGCGTCGTCGCCGTCGTCGTCGACGTGCACCCCGCGACCCAAATCAATTCCGAACGGGTCCCCGGACTCTTCCCAGGATCAAAACGCACCAGCCTCTGTCGCCGCGTCCGGCCGTGGCGACGAGGGGGGCCCCGAAGGCCACAAAGCCTCGGTGCTCGAGGGGTCGGGGGGTGCACCACGACGACGACGACGACGACGACGACGACGGCGATGACGACGACGACGACGACGACGGCGGCGGCGGCGGCGGCGGCGGCGGCGGCGGCGGCGACGGCGTCGTCGCCGTCGTCGTCGTGCGCCCACCCGACCCAGAATCCGTCCCAATCGGGCCCCAGGACTCTTCTCAAGGTCAAAAAGCACCAGCCTCTGTCACCGCGTCCGGCCGCGGCGACGAGGGGGGCCCAGGAAGGCCAGAAAGCCTCGGTGCTCGAAGGGTCGGGGGTGTGTACCACGACGACGACGACGACGACGACGACGACGACGACGACGACGACGACGACGACGACGACGAGACGACGACGGCGGCGGCGGCGGCGGCGGTGGCGGCGGCGGCGGCGGCGGCGACGGCGGCGGCGGCGGCTGCGACGGCGTCGTCGCCGTCGTCGTCGTCGTGCACCCCCCGACCCAAGATCCGTCCCGAACAAGGCCCCGGACCCTTCCCAGGGTCAAAAGGCACCAGCTTCTGTCGCCGCGTCCGGCCGCGGCGACGAGGGGGGCCCCCGAAGGCTACAAACCCTCGGTGCTCGAGGGGTCGGGGGGTGCACCACGACGACGACGACGACGACGACGACGACGACGACGACGACGACGACGACGACGACGACGACGACGGCGGCGGCGGCGGCGGCGGCGGCGGCGGCGACGGCGTCGTTGCCGTCGTCGTCGTCGTTCCCTCCCGACCCAAAAATCCCTCCCCCTCCTCTCCCGCCCCCCTCCCTCCCGACGCTTTCCCAGGGCCAAGCAGCACCAGCCCCTGTCACCGCGTCCGGCCGCGGCGACGAGGGGGGCCCACGAAGGCCAGAAAGCCTCGGTGGTCGAAGGGTCGGGGGGCGCGCCACGACGACGGCGGCGAAGACGACGACGACGACGACGACGGCGGCGGCGGCGGCGACGGCGTCCTCGCCTGCGTCGTCGTGCACCCCCCGACCCAGAAACGTCCAAAAGGGGTCCCCGGATTTTTCCCAGAGTCAAAAGACACCCGTCTCTGTCGCCGCGTCCGGCCGCGGCGACGAGGGGGGCTCCCGAAGGCCAGGGAGCCTTGGTGCTCGAGGGGTCGGGGGGTGCACCACGACGACGATGACGATGACGACGACGATGGCGATGGGGATGGTGCTGATGATGACGACTACGGTTTCTGGCTTCGCTGCTAAAGCGGCGATGATCTGGAGCACGCGCTTGTACTCCTGCTCCTTCTGTGGGCAGGCGTAGCGCTCTACCAACACGGCCCAACTCACGCTTGGCAAGAGTTGCTTGCGGCCGTCGTTTCGAACCGCCACCGTACCCCGAGGCACGATGTAGTTCTCAGTATTCAGTCCCATGAAGTCTCCACGTAGTCCTCAGTGCTCATGCTCAAGGATTCCCAAAGGGCTCGGACCCCATATCCTCGAATCTCCCAGGCGAGTCTCCGCTGCGGGTGCAACAAGGGGAAAAACGTGGGACCCGAAGTGACATTGGGAACTCTCGGCGCCAAACAGCTCCCATGAGGTTTCGCGGAGCCCCCAACACGTCCCCAGAGATTGCCCAAAAAGGGGCTCGGGCAGCTCCAGGAGGTGCCCCAAGAAGCGCTCAAGTGGCCCCAAGAATGCGCCCTTGTGGATTGTGACCCAAACCCAGGCACTGCGGCGACATGTGCCGAAGGCTGTAAATGCTTGCGGATCGCGCAACTTGAATTCTCCATGAAGAAGAACTTACCCGCCATTGCGCGTCTTGGCATTTTGAGGCGTGCTCGAATGCCTTGTGCTGTCTGGATGAGCTTATGTGATCTTCCAAGAACCCCCCCTCTCTATGAGCGCCCTTGCGCGTGCACGGCCTCCCTTTCTCCGAGGCTCTGTCCCCATGACGGCCCCGGGGGCCCCCCAGGGAACCTCAATGCCCGATCAGGAAAACAGCATGCACGCTCCGAAGATTTCAGCCATTGCAACTTATTCGGGTTTCCCGCGGCTCAATACGCGCCAAGAGGGCTCCAACATGGCACTGCGACGGTTGAACATGGCAGCGAACATGCTGAACATGCAAAGAAGGCCTTGGGACAGCCCGAGTAAGTCCCACCAGCTCTTTAGGGCGTGAGTGGTCTAACGAGCTCGTTCTGCTAAACCCGCTCCTTCCCCTTCGGGGAGGGGGCTTCCCCTCCCCCTACCCCCTACCCTGGACCTGGAGGGAGGGTTTCGCGAGGAATTGGAGCGCCCAAGATGGCCCAATATGGCTGCAAGAGGGCCTCCAAGAGCCCCAGATGGTCTCCAATATCTTGCAAGATAGCCCAAGATGGTTCAAGATAGCTTCCAACATGCATCCAAGAGCTCTCGAGACCGCCCCAGGACGGCTCCAAGTGCCTGTCGAGCCCTCCAAGGAACCCATCAAGAGGCCAAAATCTTTGAAATCCCTTGTGTTTTTTTCACAGTTTTCTGCATCATCGCCTTTTCGCGTTCGATGGGCCCCTGAGGCCTCAAGATGGCTCCATGATGGCCCAAGAGGGCCCCAAGAGGGGCCCAGGAGGGCCCCAATACCGCCCCAAGAGCGCTCAAGACCGCCCCAAGAGCGGCCCAAGAGGGCCCCAAGAGGCACATTTTCGGGTCCCGACGGGGGGGGGGGTGACTTCAGGACCCCCCTCCTTATATGATCGATTGCCCCAAGAAGGCCTTCAACGCATCAAATATGGCCTCAAGAGGGCCCCAAGAGCGCCCAAAGAAGGCCCCAAGAGAGCACCAGGAGGGCCCCAGAGGCCTCCAGGATAGCCCAAAGAGGGCACCCAAGGCTTCCAAGAGGGCCCCAAGAGCGCCCCAAGAGCCCAAGAGGGACCCCAAGAGCGCATCATGAGGGCTCCAGAGGCTTGCAACTTGGGCCTCAGAGTGCCCCGCGATGGCCCCAAGAGGCTTCCAATACGCGACGCTCTCAGAGCGAAGGATGTTGGTGGTTGACTCTCGTCGTCGTCGTCGTCGTCGTCGTCGTCGTCGTCGTGGTCGTGGTCGTCGTCGTATTGCTCGTCATCGTCGTCGTGCCTTTCTTCGCCACCTATATATTTGCATACGCATGCTACTTGTTATCCTCCTCCTCCGGCTCCCCCTCCCCATCCCCCTCCCCCTCCTGCTCATCATTGCCCGCCTTCCTCCCTTTTGCTCCTTCCACCCTCCTTTTCCGCATGCCTCCTCTTCTCTCAACTCCGATTGCTCCACCTCAACAGCGGATGTGGATCACTGCTGGGCCAGATGATGCTACACATCCCTGATCGGGTCAACTCGCCTGGCGACTGTTTTTGGATGGGCTGGCGGGGATACGCGAAGCGAGAACAATTTTGGAGAGAGTGCATCACGGGCACAAGAGGGCCTCAAGCTGGCCGCCAAGGACCTCCGAGAGCCTAAGATGGTTTTCACAGGGCACGTGGACGGCCGAAGGTGGCTTCTTCACGTCTCCCAACGACGCCCCCAAAGACGGCAAACACGGCCCCAAGACGCCTTATAATCCTCCGACTTTTCAGCATCATCCTCACCACCGCACACATCACCACCACCACCGCCATCATCACCTTCTTACTAAGCATAATCATCATCTTCATCAACACCATCATCTTCCCACTCATCATCATCATCCTCCTCCTCCTCCTCCTCATCATCATCATCATCATCATCATCATCATCACCATCACCATCACCATCACCATCA
>CAUYUJ010018923.1:0-12500 GCA_963575745.1 Prorocentrum cordatum
ATTGTGTTGTTCTTTACCGACCGTGAGTCCATGAGTTGATTATTTTCCTCCATGAGATGATGAAGTATTCTCACTGGCGCACAACGAGGCCACTGGGCTATCCAGGAACCAGCAGCTGGGCAGCACCTCTGACCACAGGGACCGACACGGCGCACGGAGAAGCGGCAGGGCCCGGGGCGGCAGGAGCGGGCACGGAACTGCGCGGGAGCGCTGGGCGGCGGAGGGGGTGGCCTGGTGGCGCAGGAAGCCTCGGAGGGGGCGCAAGGGACGGCAGCGGCTGCTCTCGCACGCGCACGCCGATCGCTCCGCTCGCCTCGCTTCGGTCCCGAACGCTCGTCCAGGGCCAGTTCGCTCGACGCTGTTCCGCCGCTCCTGTCGTTCCCTTCCCGCCGTTCCCCCGGCCCCGGTCGCGTCGCGCGCCGGCCGCCGGCCCGGCCGCACTCACACTCGCACCGACCGTTCGAGCATCGTGCTCGGCCGCTCCTCCTCTGTTGCTCCCGCCCTCTCGCGCCGTCCCACCTCGCCCCCTCCCCCCTCCACCATACCACCTCCCCCTCCCCGCTTCCCCCCCCCATCCCCGACCCACACCCTGTCAGACGAAGCCAGGACGAGGACTACTTCGGGGGAGGATATAACCCGAGAAGCTCTGCGATCTGGCGGCTCTGGAGGATGTTTCGGGCGCCGCGGCCTCCTCAGAGCCTTCTGGAACGCTCTAGAACGGATTTATCCTCTCGCCCCCCCCCGCACGGATTCCCCGTCCTGGCCCCCCCCCGCCCTCCCCCTCCCCGTGTGCCTTCCCCCCCCCCTCGCTTCCCCCACCGCCTCCCCCTCCTCCCCCTCCCCTCCCCCTCCCCCCGCTCACCCGCCTCACATCTCCACTGCTCCTCCACCGCCTCCCCCACCGCCCCGCCCTCCCCCACTGCCTTCCCCCCTCCCCGACCGCACCCGGACCCTAGCCCGCTCCTTGCCCCCCCCCCGTCGCAGGCGGGCCGCTTGCACGGCGGGGCCCGTGCTGGCGCGCCCAGGGGGGGGCTGCGGGCGCCTGGAGAGCCTTCTCGGCCTCGCTGGGGCCGGACGCCGCCTTCACGTCCCTCTCGACCTTGGCCTCCGCCTTCTGCTTCTCCTCGGGCGCGCGCGGAGCCCGGAGGCGATCGAGACTCACAGGAAGGGGGCCGGCCTCGCACCCTGCACAGCGGACGACGGGTTGGCCACTGCAAGTGCCGTCTACGAATCACGGCCAGCTTCGACGCGGGCTTCGGCGAGTTGGAAAGGGACGTTGGGACGGGATGTCAGATGTGGCGCGGTTGCAACCAGCGTGTCCATCCGTCTGTCCCCCTCCCCTCTCACAGGTACACACACGCACACGAACACCTAGAGAAAGGCAGGGCCGAGGAGAGAAAGGACGAGATGCGGATTGGGAAGGGCGCAGGCCCTGGGCATCTCTGGGCATCTGGGGGAAGGTCCTTGGCCATCCTCGCCTGCTCGTTCTTGGCAGACAGCCCCTTGATCTGGCCGTTCTTCCCCTGGACGTTCACGTATCCATCCTCGACGTGCCAAATCTCCTCGCAGGTGGCCTCTCCGCGGCTGCCGGCCGCCGCCGCCGCCCGGGAGTCCCAGGGGGGAGCTCGCATCCGCCCGGGCAGAGGATGCAAAGGCGCCCGAAATGAGGCGCCCAGTAGCAGGGGGAGACGAGTGCGTTCCGGATGTTGGGTTCCGCTTGATATCATCGCTGTCTTGCAAATCCTCCTCTTCATCTCCCGTCCCCTCGTCTGAGAGCGACGACGACATACATGGCCAATACACGAACTATTGCTGATCGCATGCGTCAGACCATTCCACAACCCGTCGAGCCTGCAAGAAGTCCTCGTTGTGGGTCACCACGATGGTGCCTCCTCGGAAGAGCTGGATGGCACGACCGAGGGACTTGACGGTTTGGAAATCCAGATAGTTCGTCGGCTCGTCAAAAGCTATCCGCCATGCTCCCTGAAGGAGATACATGTGGCCAGGTCCACCCGACCCAGAAGGAGAACAAAGGGAGGCAGGAGGGGGCATGGAGGGGAGGAGGGGGAGGAGACCGAAGGAGGGAGAGGGAGGAGAGGGGGGGGGAGAAGGAAGTCTGGAGGAGAGGAAGGATGGACAGAGAGAGGAAGAAAGGGGCGAGGAGCAGGAACGGCAGAAGGGAAACCGGGGGCGGAGGAGGGGTGGAGGGCCCGGGCAAGAGGAAGGGAGGGGCGCAGGGAGCAGGGATGCATCTGGCCAGGCGCCGCCTTCGGAGGAAGAAAGAGGAACCCATACCGCTACCCCTCTTTCGTTTTCGCAGTGTTGGACCTCTTGCATAGGCTTGCAGCAAGAGTGCAGATGGGGCGGGGACACACGGGGGGGGCAAGCAAGCATGCAAGAGTCAAATTTTTGAAGTTTGGCGGCGAGGGAAACGTATGGCTCGCGCCTGGCCAAGATCATTGTGCAGCGTGCGAGCGGAACTCCGCCGCTCTCGCACACGCTGCAGACGGCAACGCCACGGACTGCAGCACGTCGGCACCGTGCCCTGCGACAGGCGCGACGGAGGTGCACATCGAAACGCGCACAACAGTGCGATGTCTTGGTGAACGCCACAGGCTGTCAAACGCCACCGCATGGTTGTCAATCGGTGGCGTGGCCAGAAACCCTCCGAATTGGGTCACACACCTTAGCTTGCCCCACGAAGTGCCTCTGCCCGCGAGCGCCAGCCGTTCCCCCCCCAGAAAAAATGGAATGCAATTACCCTGCGACGTACCCAACCCAGCGGCACCAAGGGATGATCTAAGGTGTGCCGACACTATAGTGCAACAGCAGCACTGCAACAGACGGTGCACGGCGCATGTCTATATCGTGCGAAGTGAGCGCGGCCGACTCGCAGAGCAGAGGCCCCGTGTGGATCTGCGTTGGGCCCCATTGTGCTGTCCCGCCCAACAGCCCTCGAAAGTGGCGACAATTTCACACTTCGCAGCCCCACGCAGGGATGGCGAGGTCCCGTTTGAATCTGCGTGTGGCCCTGTGTACGGCCAGAAATGCGACCCCACGAAGGGCGGCGCACCATTTGCTTCCACCGCCCCCTTGCCAACGCAGCACGCAGCGGGGACGCCGCGGGGATTCGCGCGGACCGCGGGGGCGTCCTGCAACATGCGCCCCACAAGGCGGGGACGCTATGAAAGCACCAACAACGTCCAGGTCCCGCTCAGGCAGCAATCAAATCGAGCGACTCACTTCACGGATCGTGCCACTTGAGCACAATGCAACATGCGATGGGTCGCGCGCGCAAGGGTGACAAGCAACGAAAATCTCACAATGCGTTGCACAAAAATGGGCCCCAGAAAAAACGAAGCACACAAGTCAGATTGAGTTATTCCATGGGCGGAGTTGCGGGAACATGCACTCGCAGCGCATGGCCAACGATCAAATACTTGAGCCAACAAGGCTACGCGATAGCGACGACGATGGACACTTGACGGCAATTGAAAGCCGCAAAAACAATGACACATCATATCCGCCGCGCTTCTGCGGCATTGGCGTGTTCGAGTGCCTTTGAACTGTCTGGCAGGGCTTCTGTAGAGGCCCGCTAGATGGGGTCCGAGTAGATGGGGTCGGAGGATCTCGCCGCATCTCCGATGCATCGGCGATGCATCGGCGATGCACCGGCGATACATCGGCGATGCACCGGCGATGCACTGGCGACGTGGGCGATGCATCGGCGCCGTCGACGTGAAGCAATTCGGGCCCTACATCGACCCGCATCGGCGATACATTGGCGATGCGGCGCGACCCTCCGACCCCATCTACTCCGACCCCATCTAGGAGGCCTAGATTCTGTGACCCCCACACCCTGCCGCCACAGAGCGCCGCGTGCATCGCCCCTTTCCCGAGGCCCCCCTGAACGCCCCGTCGCAAACCCCAGCGATCTCCCAGGCGCCCAAGACGCCCATCGGCACGAACGAAATGGGTACGGAAAGAATGGGCACAATGCCCAACAGCAGTTGCTGTTCATTTCGAACAGGACTCGCTGTCCGCGCCGCCGCGACCTGTGTCCATTTGATACAGAGGGCCGCCTGCCCAACAGCGGTCGCTGTTGATTTGGGACAACATTTGTTGTTGGGCATTGTAACCATGTTTTCCGTACCCATTCCGGGCGTCCAGAGCCCAAGATGGCTTCGAAAGAAAACGGCCCCAGCAGAGCCCCAAGGCCGCCAAGACAGCCCCCTCGGCGCGAAAACCCTGACGGCGTCACCTCGATTTGGGAAGGGGGGCGCTCTGACAAGTAGGGGGGGGTCGTCGCGACGCCGAGGCAAAACGCGCGACGGTCGCAACGCTGGCCGTTCCCATGTGGCCCCACTATGCTGTCCCCCCCCCCCAGCAACCCTCGGAAGTGGCGACAATTTCACCCTTCGCAGCCCCCGAAAGGATGGCGAAGTCGCGTTTGGATCTGCGTGGGGCTCCACTGTGCTTGCTCCCCCAGCAGCCTTCGAAAGTGGTTACAGTTTCACACTTCGCAGCCCCCCCAGGGATGGCGAGGTCCCGTTTGGCCCCACTGTGCTGGCTCCCCCAGCAACCCTCGGAAGTGGCGCCCGTGCCCTGGAGCGGCCAGCGAGAAGCCTGCCACCCCGCGCAGCGCCCTCAGAGTCCCGAGTCGGCCAGCTGGTCACGCACATGAGGAGTGGCTCTCTGGCGAACACCACATCCACGCAGAGCCGATTGCAATAGGTGGGGGCCGCTTGAACTGTTGCAGCCCTTCTGAACGACTGGGTCCTCGAACGCCAACTACTGCATTGTCGCGCCAATTATTGCATTGACACGCCAACTAGTGCACAACTAGTGCTCGATTGAACACGCACAAACGTCACCGCGGTTCCCTTGACAATCGGAGCAGGGGAGACCTGTGTTGCTTGCACGGCCCGGGGGCTCAACGTATTGGGCTACGCATGCTCCCGCGCCAATTTTCCCTCTTCCCTTTTCTGCCTCCCATTTCGATTCCTATTCCTCCACCTCCTCGTTCCTGTGTTGCTTCCCTGCTTCCTGCCCTCCTCCACCCCTCCCGAGGCTCTGTCCACCCCAATCCAATCCAATCGTCGCGTTCCCCATCTTGCTTTCTGCCCTGCCGCCCGCCTTCCTTTCGAAGCACCTGGCGGCGCTGTTCCCAAGGGGGGTCAGCCAACGGCTGGAAACACATGTTGGTTCATCAGGGCGACCGAGTTCACAGAGCCCCTTCACCCCATACAGTCAACCCGTATCATGAAGATACGGGGTAAGGATGCAGGGGCCTTGCAGGGCCCGGTTGACGTTCTTCGAACGATGCTAGCCAGTGAAAGCCGCTGAGGATTGGCCGAAGTGTCAAGGATGCAAGGGCACCCTTGGGAAGGCTGCCCATCCTTACTCTGCGGGTTGGTTGCAGCCACCGACGACACCACCAATTCCCCGATAAGGGCTCGGCGGCTGAAATTGAGCAGGGACCGACCGTCCCGGCACTCCTGTAGTCCTACCACGAAATGTTCTTTGAACCCAAAAAATATAAGAACAACAACCATGTTCTTAGAACATAAGCACGATGTGCTCAAACAAGACAGTCCCAGCCAGAAATGTTCCAAGAACATTTCGTGGAAACCACGAAAGGTTCTTATAACATTGTCTGGTAGGCCTATAGGCACGCCAGGACGCTTCGCCACTGCTTGATACTGTGCGAGGTGGCTGCAGCCACCGACGACACCACCAACTCCCCGATAGGGGGTCGGCGGCTGGCAGAGCCCTCGCGTCGGCCTGGGCAATCGCCGGCCACGAGTCCCCCCAGCGCCTCCCAACCCACGACTCTCGAGAGCTCCCTGAGAGGGGCACGCGGCCGCCTGGCCCCTGCAAGGCGGGCCTCCTCGACGGCTCTCTCAGCGACGCCCCTCGCGTCGTGAAGTCTGCCGGCGGATTCCGCATTTCCGCGTCGAGCCGTAGCCGAATTCACACGCCGAGCTCGATTCTGAGCTCCGCCCGCGGCTTCCGCCACGACCCCCGCCCCAGCCAGGCTCGACCTCGGTCCCAGCGCCGCCGCCAGCGCCAGCCAGAGCCTCGCCCTCAGTCCCGGCCTCGATTTGGACGTTCTCAGCCGACCCAGCCATCCCCACCCCCCCCGCCTGAGCCCCAGCTCCAATCTCAACGCCACCGTGTGCCCCCGCCGCGCCGTAGCCTCGCACCTCACCCCTGGCCCATGCCGCGCCCCGGACGCCACCCACATGGATGACCTGAATTTCAGTCTCGCCCAGACCTGGCCACGACCCCAACCGCGACCCCAGCGCCAGCCCAAGCGCCCAGGGCCAACGGCCCCGGCCCCAGCCGCAAAGTCCCAGTTTCGGCCACATACTTGCTTTTCCACGGCCTCGGCTTCTGTGTCGGCCTCAGCATCAAAGTCGGCTTCGGCCATATCCCGATCTCAGCTGCGGCCTCGCGGCGGCCAACCAGCGCGCCACATCAGCCAGGGCGCGTGCTGGCCGAGGCACACTCCCCGACATTGAAGCGCCAACGGTGTCAGCTCCATACCAAGGCGAGGGGGGCGATTCCCGCCTTGACGTCGCGGGGCAAGTTACATACACTATGCTACTTGCTCGCGCGGAGAAATTGCACGCCAAGGAATGGCCCAACAAGGATGAGAAGATACCGAAACATGGGGGCGATGCGGCCGCCGACACAACGTCATGGTTACGTATTGCACAGCTGCGCGCAGACACTGCGTCCGAACCGTGGCGCTCGTGACAGCTGATAGAAGTTCCAGCTTGGGGGAGTCACTGTTGCGAGCTCTTGCGCCCACTACTCTGCCCCCCGCTGCCCCCCTCCCATCGGCACTCCTCGGTCGAGGCCCTCGTCGCCACCGCTGGGCTCGGCTCGAGACCCTGGCCAGAGCGCACCCCCGGAGAGGTCCAGGGAGCCGCGGCTGTCGGCACCTCGGGGCTCCCCCGCACCAGTCCCCCGGCGCCTGGGAGGCGCCCGTGTGCATCGAGGCGAGGCGCCCGGCGGCGGGGCCGAAGCCGGTGTTGCACGCAGCAGGTGTCGCAAGCCGCGTGTCCCTGTGCCCCCGCCCGGTCGTCCGACCCGATGCCCCTTGGGAGGGGGGGGGGCGCCTGTGCAGAGAGCAGGACAGATCCACCCTCGCAGGAATCGCCCCGACACGCGAAGCCGCCGAGTAAACGCGCCCACAGAAGGCATCGAACAGGGCAGGGCCGTCCAGTAAACGCGCAGGGCCGCTTCGCAAACGCCACGCGTCGGGTCCGGATCTTCCCTCGACTGTGCCGCAGCTGGCGCTCCTCCGAGGGGAGGCAAAATCGCAGCGCGGGGCCCAGGCCAGGTGGCTGCCACGAAGCGGCCGCCCCCCCTGCCTAACGCGCGCCTCGTCTCCATTCCCGTATGGAGTCTCACGAGCTGGGGATGGCCCGCCACCGCGCTTGCAGCGCCCAACGTTTGTCGCATGTCGGGCCCTTGCCTTGCTACGTCAGCTTGCGCCTCTTACGACTAACACATCAAGGGGCCCGACGCATTGATCCCGGCATGCTCTCGTTCGGGGGACGAGGTCCCCGCGCTTGCTGCGCTCCACGAACAGAGCACTCAAACATAAACATCAAAAATTCCGCGAGAATGCGTTCAATACCCATGCCCTTCTGATCCTAACCCGCCCAACCCACCACCACCCCGAGGTCCCCCTGCCCCCCAAGGCGCACACCCAAGAGCGGTAGCGGATTCGCGCGACAGCCTGAGTGGATTACCTGAGATATGGCACCTCTGGTCTGCGATGTCCCCCCCCCAAAGCACAAACGAGGTGCGGCGACGCAACGGCGCGCCCAAAAACTGTGTTAGCCCCGCCCCTCAAAAGCTCGCGACTCTGTGTTGCTGCTGACTTATCGTGCACGCGTCAAGTGTGCTGGGCACTCGTAGTTGTGCAAGGGATGGCATGTGATGGCGGCCTGAGTCTGCACCTGAAAAGAAATTGAAATCGAGCCACATAAAGCGAAACACCTCCCCGACCCGCAAGCGCCCGGGGTCGCCGCGGTGTCGCAGCAGATGCTACTCGAATAACGTGAGGTTTCGTCCACATTGACGCTCCGAGCATCAGCTTACTCTTCTGCCCGGCCGAGAACCCGCTGATCATGCGGTGCGTCGTCATGTCCTCGGACGCGGGGAGGCGTCAAGAAACACGCAGACATGCGAATCCGTATATCCCAAGCACAACACATATCTAGGGGGTGCTGCTAGTCTAATCCTGGCATGGTCAGGTCCTGGTACCGTCCTACTTTGGTGACTCTGGCAGAGGTACATGAAACTACTGCCGAGGATATCCGCCCAGCCTGACGGCGTGTGCGAGAGCTTCATCGTCTGGACCTTTTCCCCCCTTTCCCTGTAGCCACCTGAGGCCTCCTCCTCCTCCTCCTCAGGCGCGCCAGCCCCACAGGGAATAGAGCATTGTCGTAATCGAGTCGAACGGAGGGCAGTTCAATCCATCTCCCCTTTTCGATCCGCTGGGAGGGGGGTCCGGGGTCCTTGGGCGGAAGGGGGGGGGAGGGAAGGGGGGGCTGGCTCTGGACCTCTGAGTGGCGCGACTGTGAGCAGCGGCGCGTCTGAGGGGGGAAACTCCGCCTGCTCGAAGCAGGCGCCACGAGCAGCCAGGAGCTGCTCCGTGGGGGTGGGGGGGGGCCCTGCGCGGGCCCGCGCCGATCGGCAGCACAGTGAACAGGAAGCAGATCACCTCCTCGGGCCCTGCTGCTGCATGCGGGCGGGAGACGCCGCCCAGAGCTCGAGGAGATGCGCCTCGCCCCCGCCCCTCCCCCCCTCGGCGCCGCCCGGCCCGCAGCCCCACTCCCTCTCCCAACGCTCTGCGGGCCTGCTGCGGCGGAGGAGCGAGGTGCCCAGTGCTTGTCAGGCCCTCCTCCCTCCCCTCGTCCAGCCACTCCCCCCATACGACCTTCCGCGCACCCTCCTCCTCCTCCTCCTCCTCCCCCTCCTCCTCCTCCTCCTCCTCCTCCTCCTCCTCCTCCTCCTCCTCCTCCTCCTCCTCCTCTTCCTCCTCCTCCTCCTCCGCCTATCCTCCTCCTCCTCCTCTCCTCCTCCTCCTCTCTCTCTGCTCCTGCCTCCTGCTCCTGCTCCTGCTCCTGCTTCTTTCCTGCTCTCCTGCTTCTGCTTTCTGCTGCTTGCTCCTGTCTTCCTTCCTGATCCTGCTCCTGTCTCTTCTCCTGCCCTCCTCTCCTCCTGCTCCTGTTCCTCCTCTTGCTCCTCCTGCTCCTCCTCCTCCTGCTCCTCCTCCGCCTGCTGATCCTCCTCCTCATCCTCCTCCTCCACCTCCTCCTCCTCCACCTCCTCCTCTTCCTGGCATCCTCCCCTCCCCTCGTGGGTATGTACCCTTTTCTAGCTCCCGGCACGGCAGCCCGTCCTCGTTGATGCCGAAGGGCTCCAAGTGCTTCACGATCTCGCGCGTGCTCAGAGGCCTGTGGGGATCACCCTCCCACGACGGACCCCCCCACGCGACACTACCCCGCCGCACTGGACCTCTCGCAGGGCGTGCTCAGAGCGTTTGTCCAGTTAGTTCACGCAGATTGAAAGCAGCGCCGTGCTATAACTCTCGGCAAATATGCTCTCACGAATTGGCACAACATCGATTGAACGCGTGGGAATTCATAAACCGTGAAAGCATAAATGTGCGTCTCCAAATTGCGTGTCGGCGGGCGCAGGTTGCATCACGTACCGAAGCCCTCGCAAACGCGGATATGGGTGAGAGCCCCCCCCCGCATTCATCATGCTAACTATTTGCCACAGTACCGTAGGTACTGAGTGGAATGACCTCAAGTCTCGTCGAGTTCTCTGTGTTGAATATTGAAATATACCACCTGTGCCGCGAGGCACTGAGAGGACTGTCCTCGGGTTCCTTCTAGTTCTCTGTATTGGATCTTGGCTTGCTCGCATGGCCTCTTGGGCTTCCAGCATGACTTCGCGATGGGCCAAAAAGACCAAGTACGGCCAAATATGGTCCACATAGACCTCCCAGACGGTGCAGGAGGGTCCCGAGGCAGCCCAAGAGCGCCCCAGGACGGCCCAAGCCGGCCTCAAGACGGCCCAGGAGGCCCCCAAGACGCCCCAAGAGGGCTCCAAGGGGACCTCCCAAAGCTCCAGGAGGCCCAAATCTGTAATGTTCCGTTGGTTGTCGAATGACTGTAGCGTTCTCGCCTTTTCGGGCTCCCGCCGCTCCGAGACGGCCCGAGAAGCCCCCGAGGTCGCCCCAAAACGGCCCAAGAGGCAGCAACAAAGGCTCCAAGGCAGGCCAAGAAGGCCCCAACACGGCCCCAGCATGGCCCAAGAGGTCTCCAAAAGGACACAAGAGGGAAAGCGCAGGGGCCTTCGGAGCTTTTTCGCCACATGTTGCCCCAAGACTCCGAACTGTACTGCCCAAGAGGCCCCGAAGAGGCGTCCAAGAGGCCTCCGAGAGGCCCCCGAGAGGCCCCAAGGGCCCTCTCAAGAGTCCTCCAAAAAAGCCCCCGAGAGGTATCCCAAGAGACACAGCAAGCATCCACGAGGCCTCTGGGGACTGCCTTGTTTTCGGCGATTGTCCTGATTATCTTGGGAAAACGCTGGCCGATAATCTGACCTTCCCGGTCTGGGCAACTCCACATATGCCTCTGAGCACAGCTGACATGCGTGCTTTCGCACGTGGGCCCGCGGCTTGCGCTCGCCGCAACCACAAATGCATCTCGTGGGTGCCACAAACCCACCAGCGAGGAAAGCCAGGCCACGACAGTACCACAGCAGCTTGCGGGCACCATGTTATGCGCCACAACATGCCAGACCTTGCCAATGCCACAATGGCCTGCGAACGCACGGCTGTGCCTGCGAACGCAAGCAATTTGCCTGTGATCCACCACAACAGTCTGCAACCGCTGCAACGTGCCTTAGAGCAACATCGTGCGCTTGCAACCACCACGCCGCGACGGAAACGGGACCCTGTCAGTACCACGATCCGCCACCGTTTTCCCTGGCACGTTGAAGCGTGTCAGCATGCGAGATGATGTCTGGTAGGGTTTCTGTAATTTCTAAGGCCCCCCCATCCTTCTCGCAGCGGACTTCTGCTTGCGTCGCCCCTCCTCCCGAAACCGCGATCCCTCGCGAAATGCAAAAAAGACCCACGCTCTCGAGAGCATGCGCACACACGCCCGCGCACGCGCGCCCGCGACACTCGCAAGCGCCACCAGAAACTGGAAGGCGCAATCCTGGTGCACCTCGAAGAGAGAAGCCGGCGGCCAGCGCAAGGCCACCTCAGCCACCCCCTCCCCCGACGCCCGCAAACGTGGGCGGGCCGGGCAGGGCGCGGCGGCGCGACCACCCTCGAGGGGGCACCCGAGGCCGAACGCAGAGACGGCAAATCCCGACACCCAAAGGAGCGGAGCTCACACCGGGGCAGAGCGTGCTAGGCCAGCCCCTCCGGTGCATAATCCTTGCGGCCAGATGCAGTGCACATGTGGGAGCAGGCAGGGCTCAGCCGAGGCCAGGTCCATCCAAGACAACCGGGGCCAGCATCCGCGCCGCGACCCCACAGGGACGGACGAAATCTGATTGATTGGCGCGGATGCGGCCCTCGCCGGCAAGATCACCAGTTCCTCGCGCACGGCTTGGCCGCCGCAGCTAGACCATGCATGAGCAGTTGACTCGTGCGCGACCTTACTACCTGCAACTATACTGCTGCCAGGAAACAGCCTCGGCCTCATCATGCGCGTGGTCACGTGCGTGCATGCGTGCGCGCTGTCGTGCGTGCATGCATGGCCGTGCGTGTGTTCGTGTTTGCGTGCGTGCGTATGCGCGTGTGTATGTGTATGTGCGTGTGTATGTGTATGTGTATGTGTCTGTGTCTGTGTCTGTGTATGTGTATGTGTATGTGTATGTGTATGTGTATTTGTATGTGTATGTATATGTGTATGTGTATGTGTATGTGTATGTGTATGTGTGTATGTGTATGTGTATGTGTATGTGTATGTGTATGTGTATGTGTATGTGTATGTGTGTGTGCGTGTGTGTGCGTGTTTGTGCGTGTATGTGGGGGAAATGTGCGTGTGTGTGTATGTAGGTGTGAATATGGATGTGGGTGTGGGTGTGGGTGTGGGTGTGGGTGTGGGTGTGGGTGTGGGTGTGCATATGCGCATGCGTGTGCGTGTGCGCGTGCGTGTGCGCATGCGTGTGCGCATGCGTGTGCGTGCGTGTGTGTGTGTGTGCGTGTGTGCGTGTGTTTGTGTGATTGTATGTGTGTTTTTTTGTTGCGTGTTTGTGTGTGTGTGTGTGCGTGCGTGTGTGTGCGTGTGCGTGTGTGTGTGTGTGCGCGTGTGATGTGAACCTGTGTGTGTGAATGTGTGTGTGCGGGTGTGTGCGGGTGTGTGTGTGTGTGCGTGTGGTGTGTGCGCGTGCGTGCGTGCGTGCGTGTGTGCGTGTGCGCGCGCGTGTGTGTGTGTGTGTTGTGTGTGTTGTGT